>KB673201.1:7342920-7562747 GCA_000349145.1 Anopheles dirus | reverse complement strand
GCTTATGTTGACAATTTTGATTGTGAGTTTGATATTTTTGGCAATAATTCGAAGATTTTTAAGTTCGATATGCGTAAAACATGTTAACAAAATTTTAAGTATTAACCCTAAAATCAATCAGGATCCTTATTGCACTGTAATTAAAAAATAAAATAAAATGCTTTATAATGCACCAAAATTCAATATAGTTTATTTTGCAAGATAGCCTGACGCCCACTGTAAAAGCGCGATGTTGCTTCGACAATATTTGGCTGCAATTTGCGCGGTATCTCACGCGTCAGCTTTGTGTTCATTCGGCTCTCACTTGCAGCATTTACGCAAAAGCGGGTTACAGCGGCTCGTGTGCAGATTGCCTAACGAGTGACAAACAGGTGGTTAATAATAAATACTCACGTAGGACGCGTGCTGTGGGCAAGGACCTTTCCGGTTTTCCCGAAAACAATTCCCCCCAAGAATGTCCAAATGGTAAAGAAAATATAGAAAATTATATACATGCTTCATATGGAAATGAGAAATGAGAACTGGTATATTCTTTCGCAGGACTTATATAAAATTATCCTGTTAGGATTGTTGTTTGTGTAAATTATACTCACATCAACGAATTACTCCACAAATCCTTTCTGCTTGCTTTTCTATGTTTGCTCTCATTCCGGCTCGGTGAGGAAACTCGCCATTTCGCTGTATTGGTAAATCCTGACCAGCGCAGGCCAGTGCTGCGTGTGTGGTAGTTACCGATGGAAGCTCTGCTCCGTACGACTCCCCGCTTTACTATTCTGTGTACGGGAATCAGCTGAAAGGCGTAGAACAATTAGGTGAGTTATTTATTTCTCAAGCTTCCTTTTTCCACCGGAGGTCATGGTTCGACACCGGGAGTCCCGGTGAGAGATGATGAGCGTGAATTGGGGGCACGAGAGAGTTGTGTTTTTCGCGTCCCCACGCCATCGCTAAGATGACAGCAGTATCCTCAGGTGCTACGATGTGGCGCGCGGACGTGAGCAAAATACGAATCGCGATCCAACATTCAATTATTAGCCGAGTGCGCTAAAAACGAGTAGTAAATTACCATATTCAATAGCCAGCGATGGTTTGATTGATGCGTTAAGTAACTGCTGGAATAGACATCCTTCCTACGGAAAAAAGCATCCCTGTTATTCGCGATAAGCGACGAATATGGAGTGAAGTGGTTTCCTTTTCGGTGCGGAACTGGGCCGAAGCTCACTCCGTTTCGCGACTGGCGTCCACGTGTCGCCGACCGCCGCCCCCTCCGCCCACCACCGTCGCTCCACCGCTTTCCACGCAATCATGTCTGGTGGCAGGGATGCGAATTGCGCTGAAAGGAAATGATACACACAGACAGTAAGGGGTTCTCTCCGATTGGGAGCGAACCGAGCAAGGATTCTCTCCTCACGAACACACGCATCTGGCACGCTCACTGGGAAAACGCGTGGCTCTCGCAAACCGCCCCAAACCTGAGAGAAACGATCAAGCAACCCTCATACGGGTGCGTGTTGTCTTAGGCGGCGAGAGGGTGAGTTTTCCACTCACACACACACACGCGTGCACACGGGCGGCTCAGTGGTACGGAATTTTTCCACACCACCACGGCGGAACGTTTCGGTCGCATCGCACTCAGTTTCGTGCCAGTAGATCGTGAGTGTTTAAATGCGTCGGACGTGCATCGAAAACGTTGTGTCGCGTATTCCCGGCTTCGGAACACACACTAGAGAGAGTGCAGAGGGCGTTCAGCGGATGTAGTCATCCAGCGGTCGCAGAAGCAGCAGCAACAGCAGCAGCAGCAGCCAAACCACAGAGTATCATCTTTCAGCATTGCTTTGCGACACACAAACACACAAGGCTGGCACCAGTGTTGCCGTGGCAGCAAACCTGTGTGTGGAACAGACGTAAAGAAAAAGGTAGCGAAAAAGTCTTGTAGCTGTCGCAACAACTTCGGGTGGAACGACACGGCCTACTGCGAGTGCTGCAGGAGAGCAGTTTTTTCGATTTTCGCACCACCGGGATTCAGAGAAGGATCCTACGCGATCTAGTAGCCCCGTTCGCCTGGTGACACTGTTTTGATCTGAACCTGTCAAATTTCGATCGAAAACATTGAGTTTTGTTTTCACGAAAGTGTGTGTTGCTGCGTGAGTGTGCGGTGCGTTACGTAGCGGAAGCTGGAAGAATGGCAAGCTGCCTGTGTACAGTAGGAAAAGTGGATGCTGTACGCGCTCTGGAAGCCATACGGAGCGTTCTTAGCATTACCCCACGTTTGTATTGACACTCCCCCTCCCCAAGACGTGTAGTAGACAGGGCAAAACGTACTGGTGTAAACGCGTCCTTTCCCGACCGTACGTAGATGACACGATTAAAAAAGTGTGCACTACTAAGAAACCCGGCCTGTCAAACCGAAGCGTGTGCGCGCGCGTGTGTGTGTGCGTCTGTATGCTACGCGCTCTACGTTGTTCAGGCAAGTGCGTTGAAGAGAGAAGGACATTACTTCGTACTGTTTATTTATTTTTATGTTAAAGTGAGATATTTTCCTCCTAGAAAAGTCGTGATTCATTTTGTGAATTTTCTTTCCACGAATCGAGTGAACAATCGATCGGCCCGTGCACGATCGAGTGTGTGTTCAGTACGATCGCTAATGTGTGCGCGCGTGTGTGTGTGGTGTGTGGCCCGGATTGAATGGGATGAGAATGAGCAAATCGTAGACGCGTTTCTATAAATACAATTCGGCCTTTCAAGCCGTTTACTGTCCCGATATTTCCCAGCCGCACCGTTGAACCGCCCGCGGATGCTGCTGCGAAACACACATACTCACACGCTCCTTCTAGTGGAGGTTGTTTCAGTTGAGATAATTTTGTTTGATCTGTTCAGAGTTTTATATAATTTTGTCTGTGCATAGACTATTTTAATACAATGTAAAACAATGCAAAAAAGGATCGAAACATGCTTTTCAAATCACAAATAATATGATAATATGTCTCCACAACTCAAATTCATAACCCATTCTACAACCTAACCCCTACTAGTTGCTTAAAAAATAGTAAAAAAGTTAAAACTTTGGCGCCAAATGTGCGTAACCGAACCGGCACACGCTTGTCCGCGTTGGCCACTTCACGGTTCTCATAACATACTACCGATTTGCCGATGTTTGATCTTCTTCTGCTCCTTCCCTTCCAATCTCCCCGGCCCACCCGTTAAAGTAAATCGGCAAACTTTGATCGAACGACGACCGCCGACGACATCGCTGACGATGGCGATTGCAATCGAAAGTGAAAATATTTGTTTTCACTCTCTCCCTCTCACCCTCCCGCCCTCTTTCGCCACGATCTCCACGCGACCATCGTCGTCGTCGGCGGAGGGAAATCCCCGGGAAAAAAGTATTTGCGCGATCTAACTCACCCGTTTTCCGTTCACGTTGGTGGTGGTGGTTTTCTCATGTTAGTTTTTTTCTTTCTCGACACGAGGGAGAGGGACACTTTTGTCTCACTCGCTCCCGCCATTTCGCATGTGAAGACGCCTGTGTTCATGTATGTGTGTGCGGGCGCTCGCCATCGCTGCTCCCTCGCTTGCTGCGTTAATTTAGTACAAGAAGGTTTATTAGCCTTTAAGCAGCAAGCGGACGGATCGGTGTTGTTAATTAATGTTGTTGTGCTTCGGTAAAGGATTTTTCCTCCCTCTCTCCATCCACCTCACCTTGCGTCATGTTCAAGCATCTGTCCACTCTGCACTAACAAGTGCGATTGGATGCTCTAAAATTGTTCAAATTACACCCAACAAAGATTCGGGACCTAGACTAGGCGCGGTAAGAAACATTTTCACATAAAAAAAAAACTGCCGAGCAGCGTAAACCGCGTGTGAATGGCATCGTAGAACGAGCGAGAGGGAAAGAGCGGATGATCACGAGAAGATCGCACGATGAGGCAAAGAAATCATTTCAACATCATCTCAACGGAAAGGTCCACACGATAGTGTAAAGTTCAGTCGAAATGTTCTCTCAAGGCGATCGTGTGTGTACGTGTGTGTGTGTGTGTGTGAATGAAAAATAGCATGGCGCTTAGGGGTGGTTCGGATTCGGCGGAGGAGCGAATTGTCGACAAATTCGTCACAGGTGCTAATCGGAATTCTATCCCACTCTCTCAGGTCCACGAACGGTGTGATTCGTTAAGGTGACGACAGAAAAAAATCTCACTAAAACAAAAAGTGTGTGCGAATTCGTGCGAAGTGAAATTCTACCGTAGTGCAGTGTTTGATTAGTGTTTCAGTGGCGTTGCTGCCTCCGGAAGCGTTTGAATTATTATTTCGGGTGGCTAAAGTGTTTTCGGTCCGCGTAAAGTGCGTGAAGCAGAAAAGGAGGGGGTCGATTTGTTTTTTGTTTGAAATTTGCTGTTAGGCATGGCGATCGTGCGTTAAAGCGTGATTGCGTTTCGCAATTGTGTCAGTGTGTTCCCGGTTCCGGTGTTTTCCCTCCATCTTCTTCGTTCGGTATGCTGAAAATGGCATTCTATTTGCACCGGTGCACCAAGTGAACAACGTTACGAGTGCGTCACTGTGTGTGTGTGAGAGAGAGAGCAGAAGTTTCGTTTGATTCTACCAAGCAACGTGCAGTCGGAGAAGAAGAAAATCCAAACTTCAATTCTGCCAGAGAAGTACCGAGCCGCAGCCAACGCGCGGAACCGGATCCAAAATGTATGCAACCATTATAGAGAACACACACACACACCCCGATCACGTTGTTTTGTGTATCCGTTGTTGTCCCCCCCCCCCCAACTGCTTTCTTTGCCTTTGATTACGTTTTGTTGTTCCTATTTGTTATTTTTCACGTTTCGTTTCAATTTTCCATTCCTCGGTGACGTTGCTTTGTTGAAGTATTTGAAGTTTCGTTTCGTTGTGAACTATTGTTTGCATTTTCTTTACATGCTGTACGGACGGGAGAGCGTTCCTCTCCTTATTGCAGTACATTAGCACCCTCGTGGGGCGGAGACAGTATTTTTTCAATTCAAAACTCTACAGCTTTTTTCGTTTGTTTCCTGTTCAGCCAATTTGTGCTATTCGTTTTTTTTTTCTTCTCAAAATTGCCGATTGTGTGCTCTCTCGTGCTTTACGTCATGTTGTGCTTTTACCCGACCATCGTTACGTATTTTTATTCCTGATCAGTGACACGTTCGTTCAGTGACACAATTTCATTCCCATTGCTTATAGCTTCTTTATCACCTACGGAGTAATGGGATCCAATATGGAAGTTTTAAATAGTTACATTACCAAGCGTAGCTTACCATAGAGTTTGTTTGATTATATTTAGGGAGATAGAAAAACATCCCAAGTAGTGATTTGGTTTCATTGTATTGTTTGCTTTCGAAACGTAATAAAATGTTCAAAGGCCTTGTGGCTGTATTGGTTCTTCTAATCAAACCACCCAGCTTCGATTGGGGAAAAAACCTATTGGAGCACTAATTTTTGAAATATTGATTACAACGCCTCTGCCAAAGGCTTTTTTATATCGTTGTAGGCTTTCCTGGAAAGCGTCCTACATACCACAGGGCTTAAATTTCATCTTAATCGATCGATAAGAACTGAAAAAGGAAATAAAAATAAAACTCTTTAATTAGAATACTAGGTTTTAACGCCAACATAGAATAATAATGCTTACTTTCACATTCATTCTGCAGTAAATTTGTTTCATCTTGCTTCTCCTCTTTTTATAAATCTCTATTTTTTCTAGTAAAATGATATGAGTAAAATAGAGCGTTCACTCTAAATGAAAAAGTATTATATTTGCAAAATATATTCAACATAAAAATATTAGGCTTGTACATTTTATCGAAATTCAACATAAACAATCTGATGAGTTTTTTTGTACAGAATAACAAGAAAATGTATTATGGAAAGATTTTATTCTTCCATTTGCAGATTTTCTACCTAAGACATTGTGAATTTAAATGTTCATTGCACAGAGTCGTGTTTTGAAAAAAGTGGTCAAATTCCCAATCGTACGATCTTTAACGAAACGTATTAAAAACTTGTTTTAAAGTTATTAATAAACTATTGTTCGAAACATGCCACCTTTAAGTTTTAGTGCATATACTTTAAAAATGTTTTAGCTAAATTGATTCACTTGTTCAAGTAGATAAACAGAAATCGCAGTCGTTATGGTGTTAAAAACAATAAGAACATTTGCTTATATGCGCTAGGTAGCCCAGGTGCAGGTTTCCTTCGTATTCTGTCCGTGTTTTGCATTTAACACACATTAACATATTTTCTCATCACTACAACGGGCCGTACGTTGCGGCCGCGAAGTAAATCTTGACAAATGTTCTGACAGCTAATCGAATGATAATGTGCTCGTCTATCGGCGATCGGCCTTACCCGTTGCTTTCGAGATCGTTTATCACCCGGGCAGGGTTGAATTTTTCCTACCCTGAATACCCTGTTCTTAGGCGCGCGCACAAAGTTTGCGAAACCGGCTCCATGTGACCGCATAATCCTACCACGCAAAACAATGTGTGAGTGTGCGCGTGGATGTGTGCACTGTCCATCCAATAATGGTGGAACCGACGATTCGACGACCATGTTTGTCGCGTTCTTCTTCTCGTTCGCGCATCCAGTTTCGATATGAACTAAACACGAAAAATAGACATGACCGGGAGCCGCCAACAACCTTCCCCACAACATTCACATGCAAATGTTTCCATTTTACATGTGTCGTAAAGGATAATGCCGGAATCGATCAATTTCCTGCCGCCTACGTCTTCCCGTCCTCATGGCGATCGATTATGCCGCCTCCGCGAAGGGTCCATTGAACCTCCGAGGGGCCCACAGAAAGCAGAAGCACCACGAACGACGGTCCGGTTGGCCGATCGGGTCTCAAAGCCACGGCACGATTGAGTCATGGAAAATGCCTTCGATTTTCCACACCATGTCATTTTGTTTAGAGAACCGTGAGTTGTTTTTCTCGGAGGCGAGGAGGAGCTGTGGCACGTTTATTTTTTCCACAACCGTGGTGGAAAATCGTTTCCGTTTTCGGAATGGGGGCCGGCTAGTGGATGCTGCCCTTGAATCGCACGGCGGCCAATTTGGGAAAAGCTGAACTCAACCGCCGCGATGGCATCTTGAATCGCTCAATTTCGCCGGAACGACCATAAATCTTCCTTTTCGTTCGGTTTTCGCATTCTTCCGGGAGGGGGGAGGGAAGAAAGAATAGCGCCAGTAAGAAGAAAAGAACACTAACACACGCACACACAAATGCAAAATAAACGTATCGCCCACTAGAGAAGCACAGATTCATGGCCCCCTAACAGCTCTGGATTGTTTTCCTGGAAATGGGTAAGCGAATAAATTCTGCCGCGCTGAAATGCTTGCGAAGAAAAATTGTACACAAAACGCTGGTGAACAATAAGGCACGCAGATTGTAGCGCAAAAAAATAGCCGCGAAGTCTATGCTGCCGGGATAATATTTGCCGTTTCACTTCGACTAAAACGTGCGTGGTAATTGATGGTACAGCCGATGGGCACGGTGCTAGTTTAGCTTCCCAGCGTCTTGTTCAATATTAACATAGCTTGATTTGTGTATTTGTTGCTAAATTTCAATCGCTACACGGTTCGTTACATGCTCGCGTACCTTTCTACATCGACCCAACCTTGGGTTTTCACCTGTGTTCGGTGGATCGCTTTTCGGACACTTTCTACACACGACACAGTTCGATCATAACATAGCGTCCCTTTTTATCATTCCGCTTGCGTGGTCATCATGCCGATGGTTTCACATGTTTACATAAGCCTAGCATTCAATTTAGCTTTTGCTCGTGCCCTCATAGACGATTTTTTATAGCTCCCTTTTTCTCCATTTATTTCTGCTCACGCAACGGCTAACCGGTGCCGGTGCTGACGCCGTGAGCAGCATCCTGTAAATTCCAGAAATCGATTTTGTGCCTGTTGTGTTTTGTTTCTGCTTTCTGCTTTTCTTTCTCTGCCAACACGTTGCATTATCCTTGTTTTTCGATTTAACAAAACACCAGGCGCCTCCATCGAAGTTCAAAGCGGCGTGTTAATATGAAAGCATCCGCAGCTTTTAAAGATCATTTATGAAATTTAAATTAGATTACTGCGTGTTTAAATCTAGATTTGACACTCGACGGTGAGTGAGCACGCTGCTTAATAGAAGGAAAATTAGAAAACCACATAACGAACGGAGTTTTCCCCCTCACATTCCTTCGCGCGGTTTGGCCTCACAAATCCGTTCGCATGCGGGCCATTATGCCCCGCTTGATTGTTCTATTTTCATCACATCACAACTCTGTCGCGCTTTTTCCAACGACACACACACACGAACGCACGACTGTGCTAATCAAATCGTCCCGATTCGCTGATGGCTGTCACTTGTCACATAATCTTTTGCATGATTTTCCGCATTCTCGGTCTCTAAATTTCCACCGCTCGCTGCGTGCCTTTCCCAACCAGCGTGCTTGTTGATTCGCTCGGCGCTCTTTTCTGCGGGACGTGAGAGTGGGCAGTTGCACAGAAGTTGCCTGCTAGCCTGCTCATTCGCACAAACACACACTACGGCCACACAGCTGTTTTCTCCTAACCGAGCAACACGCTAGGGGTTGACTTTTAGCGGCAACCAAAAAACAACAAACGACAAACGCGAAAAAAAAAGCCGTTCCCCGTGAGGTTGCGTGACGTGCACACGTTTGTTCCCTGACCTAGCACGCAGAAGCCGCGCGTATGCATATTTTACACGCGAGCTATTTTCCACCCGGCAAATCTCGGCACCCGCGCACGCACCGCATCGGCGTCGCACGTTGGACACGTGTGGCGTGGTTGGAATTTGATTTTCCAATCGTCATAGGCGAAAGCGTGCAGCGTGCAGGGGCATCGGGCTGTCGCAATCGTGCCCCCGACACCCCCCCGGCAAACGTGGCATGACAAATTCGATCAATGGCCGGGATCTGATCAGCTTATTCAGGAACGTGTTGTGTTGGTTGGTGGTATTGCATTGTTTTGTTTTTTTGTTCGTTCCTTTTTATTGCGCACCAACCCAGATGTATGCAAAATTTGCTAACAATGACTGACGCGGAATGGCACCTGGCTAACGAGTGGAGTGCTGATGGTTAGGTTAGTTTTCGGTGATAATTAAATGTTGTGCCACAATATTTGGAAGTGGGCAATTGGGTTCATTAAATACGCACTGATTGAGGGGAGGAATTGGCTGGAATAAGGAATATGGAATAAGCACCAATTTTGAGCCTATTGTTTACTTATTAAGTCAGCTAAAACGGCCTGACCGTATTGGTAACCTCTTGTTTACTAGTGCAGGACTAAAATTCCGTTAGAAAATAGATGTTGTTTCAATATAGCTTTAGAGAATCATATATTTAATGTTTTTTTTCTCTAAGGTATATAACAACCCACTTGACTTAGTTGCGGTGGCTTTTCGTATAAAAGGAAAGCTAAACTAAGGGTATCAATCATATTTGTTCATTTTTACTTTTTGATCTTTAGAACTGAACCTGGAAATATGTAAAATCTAACATTTTCGCCAGTCTTTATAATTATATTTATTTTATTTAAATGTTTTTGTTACAAAAAATGGAACCACAAAATGCGAAAGATTAATTAAATATAGTTTTTTTTTATTATTTATTTTTTATTATATTAACATATAAAAATCTATAGATAGTACGGCCTCTATGGCTGCCATACTAATAAGTAGATAAAAAAAAAATATTTTTTTTATTTACTCTATCGTGCCTACGTAAATAAAAGCCTAGGTTCTTTTAAAATATATCTTTGAAAAACAGGACTCTTTATTACAGCGAGATAAATCAGTTCACCATCCGTTTAATTGTCTTCTGATCGTATGTACCGTGCCGCTCGCGTCAATGAGGGAACCACTGGCCAATGACTTTTCCGCTCCCTCTCCATCATCTCCCGCCCCTCTCTCCCTGTCTTAGTGTGCTGCCGCCGATGCACGTAAATGTCACCTTTTAAGCCCGAGAAATGGGCGACGATGAAAATAAAGTCGCAATCACAACGCAATCGGGTGCTGTTTTATTGAGCCCAGCCCGTGCAGTGCCGCCGTGTTGCCCACCCGCCCTGTGGCGGCAATTGTTTACTGTTTTTCTGGGCGTGCGTTATTGTTTGGTAGTAAATTCACAGGCCCCCGCGCTGCCCAGGACTTTGGTTGGGTAAATTAACGCGAATAAAACGAGTGCACGGGCTCGGGAAGGGAAAGAGAACGCCTGTCGGTGGTGATATTTTTGTCAAATATCATCCTCCCTTCACCAGATGCTGATGCCGCTCTGAGCCGGATGCAAAAGGCTTCGGCGGGTAATGGCGGGTTGGCCAACAACCGAGACAATCCTTTCCGCTTGGTTTATTTCAATGAGGGGTTTTTGCTTTTGTTTGTTCCTGTCTCTCTCTCTCTCGCTCTCTCCCAACTGCCTCAGTCATTAACTACTACTACCCGGTGCCACGCCAGTGGAAGATGGCGTCTCAACAATAGCGCTGTTGCGAAGATTTATGTCGGTGGTTATTTTTAAAATGTTTTCGTCTTCATTTATGAATGTGTCGCATCAACTGTAACCGCCCATCGTTCGACGGGCCGCCCGTACGGTGATTGAGAGGGTTGATATTTTCTACCGGTTGTTGCAGAGAGGCGTGCAAGGCGGCCAATAATCGTTCGCGAAGAAACTAGCTAGCCACAGTCACAGGGCGAGCGCATCAGTAATCGATGCATAATCACAGTACCGGAGAAAGGAAAAATACCACCTTATCGCCTACCCATTCAGTTAATCCTCTTTTGATCATTATGTTTCATTCTGTAGAATATGCATGCGTATGTGTGCCGAGAGAAAGGGGCAAAACTTTGTCATCCTCAAGGTTTTTCGGAGGCAGTTCCGAAAGGATTACCGATTTTCCATTCATCCCGTTCGCCCGTGGTACGGCTCACCGCACTGTTTGTCCGCGGCAGCGCGCAACAAGTGGTTGTATTATGCCCGGGGTGCGTAGGTGAGAATATGAGCGTTCATTCATGCCCCGCAGCACTTTTGCTTCGCTGCCGGTTGATTGTGTATTGGATGTCGCGGAAGGTACGGCCTCGAGATGATGGCTGGCTTGGCGAATGCTTGACCTGCGCTAGAGCTAGAGCCACATTATGATGTGGCTTTGGTTTCGTGGTGAGTTGTGTAAATATAGTGTATCATGTTTCGTATGGTGTTTCCATGTTTGGTTTGTTCGTTGGCAAGCGGCCCTTGTAACATTATCCTTCTGTACTCAAGCTTGTTGTCTGAACATACGTTACATGCTTGACTGTGGTATTATTTGTATCGTTGAAGTAACAACTTGTTGGTTAGAATAACTGTTATTGTCTAATAAACTTATTCCATGACTTTGTTTTACAAAACATAACATTGCTGTAATTTTGATACCTTTTTCAACATAATTTCTTGGTGAGACTCTTCAAAAGCATACAAAAATGAATACCAAAAAGTTGACCCAATTAAAAAGTAACTCTACTGCTCCATATCTTTCATCTACGGACTGTCAGTTCTAACAGATCTAAGATTCTGTTCCTAGCACTTCCCTTCGATTCATTCATTTCAAAAGTTCGAAAAAAAACATTAAATCTTCACTTAGTACGAGTAGATAACGAGTGCGAGAGTATTTGGTCGCATCCCCCGTGCAAAACAGGGTCACATCAGGCGCTTGAACTCGAACCGAACCTGGGGGAGAAGGTCTCAACCGCGCCCGCCGCACCATCCATCTTCGAGCCACTTACCGGAGGTGCGATCCGACACCAGCCGGCAAGGATTTGTTGTCAAACTATTTTTAAACACGCTAATCCTAGGAATTATTCACCTACTTGGACCGGATGGACCGGATCGATCACTGCACGGTTAAGGCATGAAGTATGAAGGCATTCGGTACGTCCGTAAGTAGCAGTAGGTAATCTACAAAAAACAAAACAAAAAGCAAACGAATGTATGCATGAGGTGACGATCTTCCCCGTGGAGGTCAACGCATGCACGGTTTGGCTGGTGGTGATGGGTTGGAGCCGGTGTGGCCACTGCCAACACCACGGTCTCATTTAACAATGTTTTCCCCGGTTATATGTGTTTTTTTTTTCTCTGGCGCACCGAACAGCAGCTCCTCGCAAAATGCACAGAGCGCGTTTCTCGTTTGTCGTGGTCATTTTTGTTCTTATTACCGCTAAAAACCCGCTCTGCATCATCAGTCATTTGCAACGGGAGTGTGTGTATGCACGGCTGAAGGATGGATTGTTGTTGCGTTCCGTTTCTCGTGTCACCTGCGTCGACGGATTGATGCGGAGGGGTAAAACATAGTGTTCCCCGAACCCGTAGCCTGTTCACCTCACCCACCGGGGAAGGGAGAGTGTGCTAAGAATAGCGGCCGTTTCGCAACGCCGGCTGCACCAGGGACCGGCCAGGGTTCGGCTGTTCAGCTGGCGGAACGACTGTGGGCCGACTTATTATTTTGCTCGAGGCGTTGGAAAATTTACGCGAATGCGTCCTTGCAGAGCGGTGCACTGTGCAAGAGGGGTTTACCCGAAAAAAGCATGACGTTGGTGTATTTTTTAAGTCTATTGAAGACCAGTTTTTGAGACATATAGATTACTTGGGGATTTGAAATGCCTCGTTAGAACACGCAAGACTAGATGAATCTGTTTAACAGTCGCATCCCCTGAAACAAAAAGGTTCTTTATCAGTTCTTTGTACAAAAGTGAAAGAACATGTTTTGATCGAATTGTGAGTAGCTAGCGGAGTGCATATATTTTTTGGACAACATATCCGATTTTCATATTGTCCATATAACCATTGTAGAAATAGTATCACAATCACTGAAAGTGTTAGTTGTTAATAAAGGACTACAGAAGCAGTGCCTGTTTTATGTTACTTAATCTGAAGGGTTTTAGAAGAGAGCAGTAAAGTTTCAATGTCAAATGACAGCAGTAAAGTTTCTCCAAAATTTCTGTAAGGCCTACTTTGCCCAGGAAGAAGTTTTCAGAGTCCACAAGTTTCTATGGAAATGGAATAATATTAGTTAAAATTGAATCAAGTCTAATTAAGGATAGAATCAACATGGATCTACTTCATACAACGAAACGCGTCTGGTTTCCAAATTGAAGTGCAACATGACATTTCAAACATAGGTCTCCCGAGGTCTAGAAGGTGTCCACTCATTCGTTTAGCTATTCTTTCAAATCGAACAAAAACTCCACAGCACAATGCCTAAAAACGCACAATATGCTTTGCTAACAAACACATGGCATAATCTTTTCGTGTTCCCCGCGTCCACTAATTTGTTTAGCCACCAACCATGACCATGCCCCATGCCTGCGAGATGCAATCCCGTACCGGAAGCTGGAAACGCCCGATGTGTTGCGGGATAAACTTTCGCTCGGTTTCGAGGAAAAGCGGAAAACGATGCCGAACGCCCGAAACTACTTGAAAATCCCCAACCGAGATGAGGTGAAAAGACGGCATGTCACGGCAGGGTAGCTTGCTTTTAAAGTCCCCAACCATGGATGGATGGGACAGTTTTCTCACCTGCAATATTCACACTTCATGGTCATGGTGCCACGGTGTGTACCGGTGTCACAATGTGGGGGGTCGTATCTGCTCCACTCCAGGATCCAGGCATTGTGCCACCCAGCTAGCCACGGAAAATCTCTGCACCGCTGAAGTTTCTTTCCTTCCGCCTCACTAGCCGCAGCAGCGGAGGTGTGAAAAAGGACTCCGGTGGACCCGTCCCGTCGGTAGTGCTCGTCCGTGCTCGGGCGCACACGTGTAGCAGGTGTGGGTTGAGCTGCTGCTGTAGTTGATGCCGGGCAAAACTGTTGTTTCTATCATTGGGGAGCGCTGTGGCGTTCTATGATGACCGGGGCTGAATAAATTATGAACACCGCAATAAACTATGCCGCCCTTTCGCAATAAGTTTGCGATTGCGAAAGGATCTGTTTTTCGGCGTGTGTTTCGGTGACTGTGATAGGGCTACATACGGGATTTATGTGTTCATAAATAGTTGTATGCAAAAAAAACTGGCCGTTTAAAACTGATTGAAGCTACCGGCTTCTGTATTTTTTCAAGACAAAAGCTTTGTACCAAATTCAAACTAAAGGATTTGTTTGATGTATATGTCTTCAGGTGCTAACTTAATTTGTTCATAATTGCACGATCATTGGAAAAACAAGAAATCAATCTTCTTGCGGCTAAACCTTCACTTAGAGTGATTTGTTGTAAGTGTTACGATTTGATCGGATAATATTTCTTCCAAATACGGCAATGCCAGGTACTCACGGCACCCGAGGGACTTTTTAAACGAAGGAACGCTGCTCACAGCTCGCCGTGACTTGCCATAAATTTCGCTGCTCTCCTGCTGTTTCGGTTGCGCTGGTGGGCCGTGCTTTTCACTCGGCGTTGTGTGTTGAAAATTGAGCAATAACCAACCAACTAATGGAGAGAATAGGGCCACAACATATTGGAGGAGACGTTTTTTCATTGCAAACAATCATTAGCACTGCTTGTTTCAGATATTTAAAGCACATTATAAAGTGTTGTAGTTTCAAACAACATAGCCTGTCAAAATTAATTTGTATGCACAACTCTCCACAAGCAAACCAAATAATATCTGCTTGCGTACATTTTTACCTCTCCCAAACATCACTTTGCAAGCTTCTGTTGGAGATGTTTTTATAAGGTTTTCATCGGGCAAAGTTTGTTCACGAAACCCCTCAAGCACTGGCCTCATGTTGGCCCAGCAGTAGCTCATTGTTTTGTTGTTTTGTGGCGTGATTTCGTATGATGGTGAATATTACTTCGATGGGATGGATAGCACATGTTCGAAAAAAGTTTGGTAGGATAGGAACAATGGGGACTTGGTGGGACTTGGCTACGTTTTGGAATGAAAGCATTCCAAAAATTCACATCAGACGTTGTGGTAATATTCCTGGTTATTATTAACTATAAATCAGTTGTTTCAACATCAAAACGTGATGTCGCTTCTCATTGAAACCTTATGAAAAAGGATGCGGCAGCGAGTCATCCATTAGTCCCGTCTGATGAAATGCATCGATTGTTCATACCCACCGTGGTCAAACGCTTTGTTTCATAATCGGATTCAGGTATGCCTGCTAGTAATTCATAATGCTTAGTTTTCAACTAAGCCACCTAACTGATCGCGCTGAAATATGGGCATCCGATTTTTAGAATTCCAGAAATAGCAACCTCGTTAGATGGAAACGTGCATTAAATCTATGGAAACGTTCATCCGTTCGATGAAATCCTCGCTCCATTATGGATTATTATTAAACCTCCAAGCCTCATTCTCATTGTTTCCCGGACAGTCGTTAGTACAAATGTTGCTGAATAAAATACCACTGTATGTATGTACGTTCAGCTTGTTTCACTAGAAACTTCACTCAATTTCACGACCCATTTCATTCCCTCACCACACGCACCGCGCATTATCAGTGCCACTTTACAGTGAAAACATTGGCCGCCACAGAGTAATGGCGCTCCAAACGTACTCCAGCTGTGGTGAACTCACTTGACGAACGAACAGTACGCAGAAACGATTGTAGCTGTACCGAAACGAAAAGTATGAATAACAGATTAGATTTCGTGTGGGAAAGCTGCGCGCGTGTGTGTGTGTGGGTGTGTGGTGAAATAGAATTTTGGAACACACTACCAAGAACTGTGGGACGAACCGAACAAAGCATCTTTCGAGTACCTTTCGCATTAGATCCATTCCAAGTAGTAGCGGCTGCAGCAGCGACTCGGCGACACGGTTGCGTCGGATCGAAACGAACGTGAAAGCACAAGGAAGCACACTTTTATTGGCAAAACAAACAGATGATCGAATCGTGTATTGTCTCCCTCTGCGCCCCGTGTGGAACGTTCCGGTTTCCGGTGATGGTTTTCTCTGTACGTTGGTCCTGTGTTTGTCTTTTCTTGCGTTGACGATTTTCGCCAGAATTTGTTCCCTTCGTTCTGTCTCGCACTCTACTGTTTGGTGTTTTAAGTTTTCTTTTTTTTAGTTAAACCTTTTGAACACTTCGTGAATTCAGTTGTCAAAGTAAATATGATTCAGAAACTGATTAAAAACAAAAGAGAGGAACACTAGAATCGACCCGAATCGAATCGTCGGTTTGGGATGTATTAATTAACTATACTAACAGAGGCTCGGCAAACAGAACAACGTGCCACGTACGAGCGCAACCTGTGCGTCCGCAGGTTGGCCGACGTTCAGACTAGACCAGTGTCGTAATAGTGTTAGTAACGATAGTTATTAACCGGTTGTCCTAATTTCACGTCCCTCGTTTTTCTCGTTCCCCCCATCACCATTAGCGTCGTGTAACGAGCCAGCGCACACAGTGAGTGCCACGGGGGCAAGAAGCCAGACCGCGTTGACTCGCTGACCTCTTTGCCATTTCCTGCGAGCGCGCGCGCGGGCACGCTCTGTACGGCGCACTAAACGGGAAGCAACCCTGCAACCCGCGGAAACGATTGCACGAACACCGAAAGCACAATCGAATCCTTTCGAAGGAGAAGAGAAACAAAGCAGAAAAAACATAAGTAAAAGCACAGAAACGGCGTTCAGTTGAGGCTAAGGCACGCACCAGCGGCAGAAAAGAAAAAAAAAAACAAACAAAGAAAAGATAAGAGCCAGAGCAACGCGCGCGAGTAACCGCCGTGAGAGAAGCATAGATAACTAGTTCAGACGCAGCGGAAGAACAGCTCGCCTGCGATTGCCGGGTTTCGTCGCGCGCGTCATTCTAACGCTCCACTCGTACACGCGCGTGCCTCCTCACGCATACACACAGAGCCACGCGGTGTACGCCGCCCCACCCACCCTCCTCCCATCACATCCCATCGCGTTTCGAAAATGTCCCGCTCGACGGCGTCCAATCAGCAGCGACGGCAAAGATCAAGGTAAAGGATGATTCAATTTACTACCTACTACGTACCATATCGTTTCGTTACTTTTGATTTGTTTTTTTCGTTTTGTCGGTGTGTGTGTGTATATGTGTGTCATTTTTTTAAATATATTTTTACTATTTTGCATGATTGTTAGTTCTTTTTTTAGTTTTCTTTCTCTGTTTTGAGTTTTATTTTATTTTACAGTTTCTTCAACTTTTCTATTTTTACTTTTTCAGCAAAATGTCTCTACCTTTTTGCTATCACTCTTGAACAATCAATATCTTGAATAAGATAGTGTTTAATTAATGTATTTATTCAATATATTTTTCGTTTTGGAGATCAACACATGAATCAAATCTGACGAAAAAACAATTAAAAATAAGATACGATAAATCGATCAACACGAACGCAACTCAAATGGAAAATCTTCACCCCCGAATGAATATTTTACACATTTCAGCCTTCCTGACTTCGCAATCGGCCCATTCCGGCCCGACACATGTCCGCCGACTTAAACAAACCACTTAGGGCTAACGATTAGAATCGATTAGATAAGCAGCTCATGTTTGCGAAAGCGGATACCGATTCTGCCTCATCTCATTAGCAGGCGGGCATCCCAGTTCCCCCCGGATGGGTCTGTCGGCAGGATGATCCGGTCACCGTTCAGACGGTTCGATGATTTTCACCTTCACTTTAGAGGCCGGCGTTTCGTGGAAAACGAGAAAAATCATCAAACGTTCCGTGCGGAATCGAAAAGGACGGACGCGAACCGGAGCCCGGGTCCGGGTGAAAACGAGATGAAACATCATTAGAACGGCAGACGCCTGGTCCCTTTTTCCCGGGGTTTTTTCCCCCCCGATGCTATTTTGGGTACGAAACGAAGTTAAAACTCTGCCCAGCGAGCGTTGATCAAGTTTCGGCTTCATTTGTGTGGCCCGGGCGCGGTAAAGATTGCTGTGGGGAGCACGGGAAAAATCGGACCAAAATCGAAGGCATCGGATGGCGCGGTTAGGAAATGGAAACCGTGTCGGTCGCCGAACGCCGGCTGCCGGCAGCGGAACAGAAAATTTTCACTCGACCGGATATCGATTGCGAACGATTGCGAGACCGTCGCGGGAGGCGAAGCTTTCACTTTAACCGTCCTGCTCCTGGGCTGGGCTGTCCCGCGGCCGTTCTTCGCCTCTTATCGCGCACCGATCGATCGATGCTTCGCCGGTGTCCGCTCATCCATCCGAGGACCGTTTCCGGTTCATCGGATACTTTGCACCGGACGGAGGGGGGGGGGGGAACGAACCGGAACACGGCCGGGCCGGGTGGGTCGTCGAGCAATTCAACGGCCCGGTCCGGGTTGTTTGTCGCAACTCCGGCTCATCCTATGCACGCGGACCGTCCAGGACACCCGGGCATTGGCGCATCCCGATCGTCCATCCCAAACCGACGGACAGTAATGGGGCCGCTATTCACGGTAATAATATTATTGTATCATTTTTCAACTCAAACAAGCGTAAGCGGCACACACGTATAAAGTCGCCGCTCACGTTCGCTTGCGCCCGTTTGCCTCCTTACGTCAACAAACGGTTTGTTTTCTTCGTTTTCCGTTGCCATCGCTTTAGCGTTGGTAGCACCATTCCGCTCCGTTTGGCTTGCGATTTTCCGGCCATTTTTCTGTGGAGCCTTTTTTTTGCGGGCCAAACGTTCCGTTCGAGGCTGATGCGCTCGATAGTCGATAGTTCCTGGTTTGGTGTCGGATAAAAGGCATTTAGTAATGAATTGTAGCGACGGAAGGCACGAAATCGAACCGGCACGTTGGTTCGCCCCGTTTGGTCAGGATAAATACTCGGGATGAAGTGGATAGAGAATGGCACGCATTCCAATCGTGGCGAAGAGTGATGGCGGATATGGTTTGCGAGCGTGTGTGGCTCTACGCGGTGTGATAAGGCGTGCGGGGTTTGGTTGGTTATGTTTCCGCAGGCTCAGTGCGTTACAAAAATGTTCAGTAGGCAACGCGAACGCGTTGCTTTTCTTCGTTGCCTTCATCGCGATAAATGTGATCGATCGAAACCGATCGGAAATGAATCTGTTCCCATCGGCTATGTATGTTTTGTAGGCATTGGTTGGACAAAAAAACAGAATATTCTACAGCAATCCAATTTTTTATATTTTTTGACAAAAAAATCTACGATGTTTTCTTGATTTCTTATCCAAACTTTAAACAAGTTTTGATTTATCTTTGAAAAAACCATTTTTGATTGCTATTAGTGACGGGAAAACCCCTTCCAATCAAAGATTCGATCTCACAGATTACAATCCGACTAGGGACTGATCTTCCGAATCCGATCCACATCCAATCCGGATCACAATCCTGGATCAGTATCTTGACAGATCTAGATAGTTCTAAAAGATGTCAAAGTTGTTCGATGTTCGAATCCAGAATGATCCCACAATCACATTCCAGATCCCATTACGGATCCAATTTTCCAACATTATTTGCCTGTGAAGTATCAACTGAGTTCGTTTCAGGACTGAAAAGAGTATAAGAACTTTTTCAGGGTTCAATCAGTGGTTCGTCGTAAGAACGCATCATTTTCTGCCATTGTTAACCCTTCACCGGAAGCTGCAGCATATAGAACAACGATCCAGAATTCCACATGCGCCAAAGATCAAAATCGGTCACGTAATCAACGAGACATACCATAAGCTCCCACGCGATAATTGACGTCTCTGTCGGCGCTAGTTCGGGTCCGGAACGGGCTTGCATAATCTGTTTACCATCGCCCAAATTCTCCTACTTTCTTGCTCTCATCAGCCGTAAGTCGACGTGTGGAAAGTATCAGACGCCGGAACTAATTGATGGGTAGCTTTCCTCTCCTCTGTATGGGCTCGCTGCTGCAGGGTCGTTTATTTCGCCTCGGCACGACCGCCAGACTCACCTGGTATTACGAAATAAAGCTGGCTCCTGAGTTTCTGGAGGGGGGAAAGGTGTGGAAGGGGGAGAAGAGGAAGGAGTAAAGGAGGGTGGTTTATGGTTTGGCGAAAGGAACGTGGCACCATCTACGGCTACACATTCTTCGTGGTTTCTTCCCACCGTGACAAACATGACTTCAAACGCATGAAACGCCACCCAATATGATGATGTCATATGACGTCGTTTCGAGTGTTTGGAGCGTGGACTCCAGCAGGCTCCCACCGTCATCCTGCGTTTGGGTCGTCTCTCGTACTCGCTTGCACACATTGCGGGAACATGCACAGCACACAGCTTTCGCTTCAAATTATCATCTTTATCCGTCTTCATTATTCATAGCTCGGGAACAATCTTGAACGACTTTTCCGGGTACGGGCCGAGCGAGCGAGCGAGTGAGCGAGGTTCGATCGCACAGGGCCAGGTAGATTCATTTCGGCACCGGTTCGTCCCGCTTGCACGTGGGATGGGAAGGAAACCAGTGTTTTCTTATCGATCGTAATTTAATATTTTCACTTCTGAAGATTGGAAAAGTTTGATGCCGCGTTGGGTGAAGGTTGTTTTTTTCCTCTGCAGACATGTTCTCTCTTATGGCCGGAAGGTGGAAGATTTTTTTCTGATCTCGCTTCCGGCGACCGACAGGAAGGGAGTGGGAATATTTTCAACCGGTTTTGCTTTTGTTTGGATGCTGTCGTACATCCTCTGCAGGCTTCCTCGAGAATGGCTTTGTTTTTATACGACATTAGTCTTCCGTCGCCTTCTGCCGGAGCTTTTCGAGTCCGCTCGCTCCGCGGCCTGAACCTGCATACGCGTTTGCTCACAAGGACTCGTCACCAAGCTCAAGTGCTTCGCGCAAACGTTGCGGATAGCAACAGCGTCTTAACGGCAGCTGGTCGCACCAACGACCACCAACGTGTGCCGTTAATGGAAAATTGCGTCTCCAGGTAGCCCGCAATGTGGCGCAGAAACGGGCCGCAGCCTTTACGAGCGCATCGTAGTACGGCCCCCGGGGCCGATGATGGCACACTGGAGCCAACCGTGGCGTTTACTTCCCAGCTGCACCACCGGGTATTGTAATCGGAATGGCGGCACAAAACGAAACAATTCATTGACGCGCGCTTGGAACGAGCGAGCGCCAAGTAGCCCAAGTCGAGCTGAGTCAAGCGTGGAACGATGCCAGCTGAAGAGTGCACTGTTTGGACAAACATTGGCCGGAAAAGTGGGCCTTGGAGGCTCCAAGTGGCCTTGGATTTAAGATTGGATAATAATTTTAAAGCTTCTACTGATCCGGAGCAAGAGCAAGTGTGTACGTAGAATCTCGCTTGAGAATTCATTGATTTAACTTTCCACGTATACGGGAGAGATCCTTGTATAGATCAACTGAACTAACTTAAAGTGTGCTGTCAGAATCCACAGTGAGTCTAATCAGAATAGTCTTATCAGCAAAAATAGTGTTTAAACTTTAATCATGACATTCAACCCATTGTATGTTCACTTTCCGCTGTAACTACTCACCAACACAGTGAGTGAAACGATTCGTGAGTTACATCTTGTATTTCAAAAGATTATTTTCGAAAAAGCTACTAAATGACTCTGATCTCCATGATGAGTGCTTAACTTTAAGATGAATCACTAATAAGAGTCTCTCTCATCGCTTATAAAATGATACCTCCGGAGTGCTATTGCATTCGCAACAGACTTTGATAACTTGATCGTAACAAAATCGCAGACCGATTTCGAATCGCATACTAGAGATGCTTCATTCGCTCCGAAAAACAAACCCCAATATCAATCAAGGATCCTCTCTAGACCAAACCTTCTTACGGACGATGCGGAACTATACGCCATATCCTAAACCCTCACAACACGTCCTGATACATTATGCGTAGTCGCTAAAAGCTCTGCGCGCATCAAATTGCACGACATTCCGTCTACGAAGCGTCACGTTGGAGACATACAACCACGCGAGCGGAACCCCGTATCCTGCTTCTTGCTGCAATATGGTTTCCATGCGCTCGCTCTACACGGAGCACGGTCCTGCATGAGTGTCGGTGCGTTTCTCCATTAGCATCGGGTTTGTTTGCTACGAGAAAAACTCCCTACGACGATGAGGGTCTTAAGACGACATACACCCATCCTCTGGCATTCGTCTGACAGTCATATGTGTTGCGCTAGCATATGGCTCCCGGTTCGGTTGGGCGAAAACAATAACAACAATCTCCTGTTCTGCCGCTCTGTCGTTCGGCGAATGTGCGGTTGCGCTCCCGTCCTCCACGAAACCTAGGGTTTGTGCGAAGTATTCGCATCACGATCCGGCAACGAACCACACAAATCAAAACACTACTCGAGGCGTTGAGAGAGCGGGTTCAATTTGCATGCGGTATGTGTCGTATGTGGCGTATGTGCGTACAGCCGACGATAACCTTCGAATACGGGAAGGCACCTTTTGGAGGTGAAATCTGCCCACGTGGGAGAGCTAAGTTGCGCTCGGATCAAAGGCACCTTGGACTCAGCGATGGCTCCGGTAGGCCTGTTGCCGATGTTTGTCGTGTTTATAGTCTCGAATGTCAAATTACGACGGCATGAACGGTGTGTCTTTATGCATTATTGAACATACGGCTTTTATTATTCATCTGTTTGTTTGTTATGTCCTATATACTACAGGCAAATGTGTGGAGAAGGATTCTACGCGCAAAATAGCATTAATTTATGTAACGCGAAATATCATGAAAATTATGCTATCACAAGAATAGGCATGAGAAATGGATCTATATTACTTGTTTCTTGTTCTCCTTCTTGCATAGTTTCACACATCAATATTTGCTTTTTAAAGCAATTTCTTGTCCTAAAACTTGTGCATCCATAACTTGCACTATAACCATAAACATTACTTATTTTTCATCTGGCATCTTAACACGATTGATTTTCAATATTTATAATGTACTGAATAGGTTGAAAATATGAATCAATAATTGAAGTCTGCATTGATACGGCTGTTAGGATCTACGTATAAAAGACACAAAACGCATTGGTTTCGCTTGTAGTCAATTGTCTGGAATAGGGTCTAATGTCAAACGACTCTGTTAACAACTACAAAAACACACTCGTAGATATTTCAATACACCAAACGATGTTTTGATGACCCAAGTACGAAACGTTCGTCCAAAACTCCTCCAAGCAGCGGATGTCGCAGCTGCGATTGTGTGATTTTATAGCTCATCGTCAGTCCCTTTCTGCTATTCAAGTACGCCAAGAAATGATGGCGATAAAAATTTAAATGAGCTCTATTTTTCTATTAAATTTCCCTCAGCTCATAACAACCTTGCTGACGGTGGCAGAGATTTATTTAGAGCTTTTGCTCAGTGGAAGAAAAAAAAACCGTCCAAAAATCCCCCGAATTGTTGCTGCTTTCTACTAGATTAAGCTGGCTCAATTTTCGTGACGCATTACGCTCCCCCACGGCCCCTCCCACAGCGGGCCTGCTGCCAGCTGCTATCCCGGCATCATTTATATCGTGGGATATGCTCCAAAAATTCACCCAATGTTTCCTTATCCCCGCACAGGTACTTTGTCATTTTCATCCCGCTCATCAGTGACAACGGCGAGAACATTACTCCACGCACAGAGACACGCGCCTCCGCCTCGGCGCAAGTTTTTGCTTTTCCATATTTCCTGCTGCCACCGTAAATCATTGGACTTGGAACATCCCCTGCTTCCAGGATCCAGGATGGTGTAAAAAATAACGCATCATTATTACGTATTCCCGCCGGGGGGCGCGGTGTCGCAAATAGTGATAAACTTATCACATTCACCTCCCGAACCTAGCCGTCCGGCCCATGAGGGTTTTGCCCTGGATCGACCTGGGACCGATCGGCATGGGAGCGAATTTGATTGAAGTGGTTTTTGTAACGATTATCCCACGCTTCGCGGTACTCGCGGTTTGGATGGTTAAGCGGATGATTGCTGACGGATGACTTTGACACGGAAGAGTCCGCGAATGGAGCCTTATGAGAAGCCGAACATCCACGCGTTAAGCGTAAAGAGCTCTTCCAGCGTTCCATGACTCCAATTACGTTGGTTTCAGCATTTGCCCGGAAACAATAATATCGTTGCTGAGAAACCATTCTGGTATCAGCACGCGCTGTTTCCGACATCCGCTGCGTGATAGGCTAGGAGGGATACACCCGGCCAGATTTAATCGACGCGTTGAGGTTGAGTTAGTGTTGCCGTACGTGTCTGCCGAGTAATCCACTTATTTAGAAATATATTTCGGCACTTGGCACTTGTAGTCGGCGGATCCGAACGCCGGTCTGTTGTTCTAGCGCTGACTCGTGACATTCGCCGAGTGTCGAAGATCTACTCCCGGGAAGCATGTCGAAAGATTAGGTCCAAGAATCCCCGGACCGGGCGAGTCCGGGGGATTTGCGCTGAAAAGCTGAATCCAAATGTATACAATCAATAACATCGCGATGCGGCAGGCGCCATCACCACCTCTCCACTAGTGGTCTCCCCCCCGGAAATCGTCGGAACACCCGGAAGAAGTGGTTCGGTGTTTATCTTTCGTCGCTGCCTTCGCCGCACCGGGGCTGTCACGAGCCGGTGACACTCCGGGAAGGATTAGGCCGGCGGTCCGACCGGTGGCCCCAAACGTGTCCCCGATTGATCAGAAGCGTGGGATACCAGAGCGCCGGAAAGCCTTCGAGGAACGCTGGACCAGGGCTGGTCCTCGTACGGCCCGGAGGCTTAATAAAAGGTACGCTAATGTAAGCACCGGCAGGTTTCCGGCCAACGGACACGGATCGGAAAGGAGCTGCAGCGTTCCACGGTTTCCCGTGGTTTTCGTTCGCCCATGTGGTTTTCGTTCGCTCTCCTTTTACTTTCTTACTGTTTACTGTCGGTTCTCCTTTGCCTTAATTCCCTGTAGGCGGCGAAGAGCTTTCACGTGCCTGGATTTCGCTTGAGGTTTCATCTCACGTAACGCATTTCGTTCGTTTACTCTTCACTTTCGCTTTGGGATTGTGATTGGGTTTGGCTTTGTGGCTGTGACAATGAAACACCGCTCACTGAACACTGTATCCTCCGAAGCCGAATCCTTCGTCCCGAGCTGCGGCTAGAAATCCTAGAGCACGAAGTGGCGACGTGCCGCTGTGTTGACCTGTCGACCGCGCGCAACCTGAGCGTTACAATTTCGGTGCGGGGAGGTCTATTTAGTTAAGAGACATCATTGAGGTGTAGCGCGAGCTAATATCCTGTCGACTTTTCGTGGTGTGGGGCTTTTCAATCCCCACCGGAGAACCGGTGGAAGGCGCCCGTGTACACGTCAATCTACCAGTGCGGAGCTTTGGGACATTGGTTACATTTTTAAAACGGGAAAATGGTCGTCCAGTTCCAGGTTTGTGGGTCTCGTGCGAAGAAGCGGTGGGATGTTTCATTTCCGCTTGCTAGAAAGCATCCTTTAACATTTAAACCACCCAATAGCGGAGCGTGTGTGGACGACGGTCGAGGAGCAGTATGGAACCAGCCGTCCGGTTGATTGCTTTGCGGTTTGGTGGATTTCTGTTCATCAATCATTCATCCGCTGGAAGTGAACCGATTCGAAACCGATGAAGACGGGCACGATTTAGGGGACCCGGGAAGCTCCCGGACCTGCGGAAGTGGCCCTTTATTAGGTTCGGTGAGAAGAAATTGGACGTTTACCATCGTTGCAACATTTATCGGGCGCCTCAAATGTGTTGGGAAGAGTTTTGGTGAGGTTGGTCAAAAATCCGTACTTGGACAACTTCATTTACAATTATTTATTTAACAACTACGTACATTTAAATCACTGGATCAAGAGGCAATGTGTGTTTCATCGCGTTCATGGTTCTTCGAGCACTCTCAAGCTTTCGCAATTTACTTGCTCGAGCTCGTGTGAAATCGGTACACCTGTAACTTGATTGCTGGTATTTCATATAATTATTACGATCCAGCAGCGGTTAGGTCTGTTTCTGACAAACGGCGCCAGGAGTGCCTCTGACGTCAGTGCTACGTTTCTTGGGTGAAGTCTCAAGCCATGGGAAATGAAAGTCACAGCTCCCATTTCTGTACTCGCCAGTACAGTGCCCCACAGAAGAAACGATACAAGATTTATTTTCTAGCTTAGTAGTTATGGCGGATCATCTATGTAGTTTGCTGCAAATTTGTTTAACTGTTGAGTTGTTTAACTAATTCGTTATGAGTCTGTTTATTGCTACGATATCAATTGGCCCAGATAATCCGTCTCAAAAGAAAACATTAGTGTTGTACCATAACTTTTGAGAATAACTATATATCTGTGCAGAACGTATCGAGTGTCTCGTTTCTAGTGCACACCTCCCGGAAACCTGTCTGTTTGAGCAACGGAGCCTTTGCTTCGTTGCCCTTCAAGCCAGCCTGCATCCTGCGATCCGGCAGGCACAGCGCCATTCTATCCGCGCTTTGAACTCCGGTGTAATGAAAATTTATTATCTTTATCTTGGAACGCTCGCCGCGTCTACACGGGGTTTAACAACAGCTGACTGGTGTTGTTGGGGCGAGCTCGACGTTTTCCAGCGGGTGCCGAAGCGCACCGCGAAAGCAAAACACCGTGATGTGAGTGGAAAAATCGAAACCGAACCCGAACACACCGAGACTTGCCTCCCGCCGGTTCTAGAATGTTCGCCAGCAACGGATTTGTGCAACGGATAGCCACTTGCCCACGTACGTTCCCCGTGTACTTGGTTTCGAGTAGCGAAAGCGGGGAAAAAATGAAGCAAGTGCGGTTTCCAGTCGGTTGGTGGGAAGGTATTTTGCTGATGTAACACCCAACAGAAACTCCCCACCCACTTCGAACCGAAATCTTCAAACGGGTGCTTGCGCTTTGGTTTTTCAAATATTGGCTTACGTGGAATGCAATCGATTTCGGTGGAAGCGTGGTGCATGACTCGGGCTGGGAATGATATAAGCAAACGATGCATGATGACTGCGAGGTTTTGCGATTTAAATTCACTTCGTTTGTCTCTCGTTTGCATGATTTCCAGAAGAAAATTTCATAATTTCGGTGAAGAAATGTTGAATGATTAGTAGCAAAGATGGTGGCCGACATGCCCTTGAACTCAGCTTATTACTAACACGAATGCAACCCAATTCTTGATGAGTAGGGTTGGTAGCGAAATCTTCCATCTCTGCCACTCGGTACAGGAAGTGTAACCGATATTAACTCAACCGGAACCAGCACTCAGACGAAAGGATGTACAAAGGTACACCCTACAGCTTTGCGCACCGTCACCGTAGGATACGATACGGCTTTGGGTCAGATAAAATTCACCCCAATTGGATTAAACGCGACGATAGAGCACAGCGCTACCCGGTGGTCTCGCCGTGGCCTGGTAGTCCGCTTCGGTGGCCATTGTCGTCTCGCTAACCGCATTAACTAACTCGTTTATTGTAATGCCTGGCACAGTTTGGTGATTTCCTCGGGTCGACGGGCGAGTTGACTTGCTCGCTCTCCCTGATATAGTTATTGTGATTAAGATCATACCAGGTCGGTCACAATGGTTTGATACGACGTGAGCACAACGGGGACGTACCGTGGAACGTTCGCCACTTGAAGGGAGCACCGGGATTCCAGTCCAGCGACACTGTGTTCCTTGGACGACGAATACCGTCCGATGTGGATCTGCAAATGACTGCTTTTTGTTTGCCGTGCATTCCAATTCTTGAAACGAAAATGCAAACGTCAACGGAAATCAGCCGCTTCCCACGCACGACCCGACGGGGGCAAGTCGTCCCCGTCGCCGTGATTTGCAAGATGAGCCACCAGGAATGATGAGGTAATAGGCAGTTACTGGCGTACGTCCGACACAATGTGATATTGTGACATTCCGACGGGCGAGAACGACATCATCCTGCTCCAGAAACACCGCCCGCCAGCGTAGAGTGACAATGGGAGCGACGGCTCCGGCGCTGACATCCACTTCGCAGCGTGGCACGTGTAGCGTGTACTTGCCTTACAGCGACAGGAGCAGCAGGAAGGCGAGAAGAAGAAAAAGGCACTGAAACTGGAACCGGGAAGGAAAATAACAAGATTCCCAAAATTAGCCAAGTCAACGTCGACCCGGGCGAGCCGTTTCCGTGAGGACGTTCACACTCCACCCGGCGGTGGCTCCCTGTTCGTCCCGGCAAACAGACGGTAAACATTATTCTGGCTCCGGTCCCCGGCTCTCCGGTGAAGGCAACTGATGTCCCGTGTGGCATGTGTGCGCGTGTGACAGGATGCTGGGCTGGAGACGCGCCTCGCGCTCTCTTCTGTCAGCGCCCGGCTCCCGGCGGAGTTTGTGCGACACTGCGATCAAGAAGTCGTGCACAAATCTCCACACCGACGCGAATCAACGCCCGGGAAAGTCAGCCGTGTCCGAATTTAGCCAGATGAATTTATTCATTCCACCCGCCTGCGCGTTACCGTGGAACCAAACGTGGAACGGCACGAAGAAACGTAAATAAGCAGGGCAGCGAAAGCCGACAAGGTCAGAAGAAAAACAAAAGGCAAAAACCAAACGACACCAGCAAGGATAATCACACAAATGAGAGCCGGGCCACCCTGCGGGCCAAAGCGTTCGGGCGGGCGTTTTTTCGCTTTCCGGGCCCCTGCTTATGGATGTGCATTGGATCATCATGTGTGGTTCGGGGGTTCGGCGTACGTAGTCATGCGGCGCCGGTTGGGCATAACTTCACCGGAGTCGGACCTGCCTAGCGGACGGGGCGAAATCTAGACAAGGGCCGCTTTAAGCGACTCGGTGTGGTACATAAACAGTCATGACGGCAAGGATCTGACGCAGCGAAATAGACTCCCACTGAGTTAGTGTGGGTCGGGTGGCTTGGAAAGGAACTTCTAGAGGAGAATCCACTCCCAGACGTTCGAGTGTATCCCCCTATAAGCTCTTTATCTGCAAACGTGCAACGGTCGTTTTTATTCGCCATAATCCGTTTACATCGTTCAAATCGATATCAATTAAATTACGAACTAAATTTTGCACTACATGTAACCTTTTACCGCATCAAAAGCGAACCCCGGTTTCTGGCTGACCGGGTAAAACGATAATCACAGGCGCAACTGAGCCTCAACCACACCATGCCCGCGGGGCAATCAGGCACAGTGGGCTCCCCACACCCGAACCGGTCGCGCTGCGAATGACAGATCCACTAATTAACTCGTTGCCGCGCTGTTTACAGTGCCGAGTCGGTGGCTTTCGGTGTTCGAAAGCTGCTCGAACAGCACGGAATCAATATTTGCGCACCGGGAGCGTAGTACGGGCGGATTTTCAGGGCCAAGTTAATCCGATCACAGGCAATGGGTTGTTGTGGTAGTCGACAGATATTTGTCACATTTTGTTGGCCGGGAACCGAAAGTCGATGATTACGGACGACAGAGCGATGTTTGATGATATGTAGCCTAAGCTGTGCCTGCAATGACTTATTACGTTTATAACTGATGTCATCGCCTTTATCTGTTTTTCTTTCCTCAACCGCTTGTTTTGAACACCCTCTTACGATTTTGTGATTCTGTATAATAGTTTTCTTTTTCGTAGCAATGATTTTCAACACTATGTTCATGCTGGCTTTTACCACGTAGAATACGCAATTTATCGTTTTTTTAATACAAAATGTGTTAGTTTGATAGTTATACTCGAATATAAAGTAGTTAAACTCCATTACAACAAGTAAAAACAACACTAGTATGTGTATTGTGTTGGTAATCAAAGATAAAAAAAGAGAAACTATTGTGTTGAGCTAATCGGATGTAGAACAACGTTGGTTAAGAATGAATAATGAAGCTGTTCTTGGATCTTAAAGCTCCTTCTCTCGAAAAAACTGCCGCAAAGTGTTAACGAAATAAAACTGCTTTGGCATCTAATATTGATGTGTAGAACCCTGCAATAACTCCGACAACACGTAAAAGGCTGCAATGTTTGGAAACCGGTACTGGGAAATTTCTTTTCACAGAATTCAATTAACGCTGTTAACGTAGTTTTCGGCTCGCTCCTCGCGCTTCTTTAACCCTGTCCGCCCTTCATGCTGCCGTTCGGCCCGCCGATAATTACCGTTTTCATCGAATCATGACGTTCCGCACTTTTTGCGTTTTTGATACGGTACAAGTGGCTTGACTTTTTTGCGCCCCCTTCTCGACGCCGTCGCGATGGTAACCTCGGCTTGCGAAACCGAACGCAAAGAATTAAACCGGTGAAAGTGAGCAACATCCTGTGCGTCATTATAGCATCATTAGCCGTTTCCGACGATACCGTACGATCATCGTCGTCATTAACGTTCGCCGGCTGCTGTGCCGTGTGATCATAATCAACAGCCTCGTCGGCCGCAAAACAGAGTTATCTGTCAGCGGTGCGTCGTGCCTCGGACGGAGGGGTTAATTTTACCCAATTTCCTCATTCGTCACGGTTGACATCGCTTCGCTGTGCGCTCGGCTGTCGCATATGAAACTTCCAACACACACACGCACACACACGCACGCACCATCATTGCCTGGCGCTTGAACGACTCCGGCAGAAAGGATGTCACAAGAAATCCACCACTCAGCGGAACCGGGAAGTACGACATCTTGTCCGCTTCGCTCACTTGCGGAACATGCGGAAATGCGTTCGTTTTCGTTGCTCCCCATGAGTGATGAAGGTGCACGGGATGATCGATGATAAACCGCTTCCTCCCCCCCCATATCCAATGTCCGTCTCGATGTCCTTCCTGGAGGAAAGTCCGTGCGAAACCGCAGATGCGTACACAAAACGGTCGCCTTCAACTTCCGATCCGAGACTTGACTCGAGTTTTAACGACACACGCCGCTGCGAACGGAAATGCAAAAAAGGACGAAGGTCACAAGGTTTTCCAGTACGACCACTCCCCATCCCCAGCGCCATCATCCTGGACCGAGCGATGGCTAATAATAGGAACCGCCTATTTATAGAGGCGGGGCAGCTGCGTCGTTTCGCCTTTTCGCATGCGAATTGATACCGCGACCGGCTCTCCCGTAGGGCAATATGCGGCGGCATGTGGCGTGCCTACGGGATGAGCGTCCGCTATCTGGCCCGGGGAAAATGAGCGTGACTGAAAGCTCCACCCGAGACGCAAAAGTGGACGAAGCAAGGTGATTGAGTAAACATGGGCGACAAATAAGAAGAGTGGATCGGAAGAGAAAAAAAAATCGATCAACTAAGAGCTAAAAGAGGAAAGACCCCGAGGAAGGACCGAAGAGAACCAAACAAAATGGTGAAGAAACCCCTGCCGGCAGTCGGCAAATCAACAGTGGCGGCTTAAGCGCCGGCCGGATGGGGGTTAGGGACGTGCGATGAGCTATTTTTAGCCCCGTCGCTTACACGGACAGATTATTTGTATTCCCGGTTCGACAGGTGAGCTTTTTTTGGCGTTTGTGCCCACCCGGTGGGGCCTGCATGAGCTTTCGTGTTACGCGCTGCTTAGGCCCCCTTCGACGGCATTACAAGCGTATCGAGTGGGAATTTTATTTCTGGTACCGATGGATGGCTCTCGAACAGAAGTGCCTCCGTGCACCAGGAGCAACAATGTTTCTTTCGGTTTGTTTGTTTTTTTTTCTACATTCATCCACCCGATGGTAATAGTGATTTTAAGAGGATATAAATAGTCCGTTACGAAGAGAGTGTGTGCTTTTTTATTGGATTGGAGATTGATTTCATTCGCACGCAGTTATTCAATTTTTCCGCCCTCCACGGTGCCTCCCTACCGTGACCTCATCGTGACCGGCGTGGGGTGTGGGGTGAACATAAAACCGGCTGGGCATGATATTGGCCCGCCCGCTGGCAACGTATGCTATTAGACGCGACGTTATTTTCTATTTGCCACCCGTTTTTATGGGTTTGGGTTTTATTACCGTTCGCACTCGTCGTGGGCCAGCGGCATGATGTATGGGATTGGGAAGCCGGAACTGTTTCGATTGGGTGTAGCGAAAAGTTATCGAATGAAATTATAGCTAGAGGCAATATTGCTACGGTGGAGCCTGGGATGTGTAAACCCATCGAATGGATCTTTCGCTGGTCGTTTTTAAATGTTCTCCACCCCATAAGCGGCGCGTTTTCTGTAATTTGGTTGAACTTTGTGTTATATCCCACTCCACCGTAATAATAGCAGCCTACCCGGCAAACAAGATTAGCCGGATAATGCCGAACATAATTAATTCTCTTCACGGGTTCCTAAGATCCTAACGTCAAGCTCGCTTATGCTGTCCTCCATCTTTTATATTGCTTTTTTTCGCTCAGCAATTCTCAGCTCTTTTCATCTTTGTTTCTAACAAAGGGAAGAAACAGCAACAGCAACAAAAAAAAAACCCTAACCCCAAAAATTTCCCTTTGTGGTTTAGTTCGAGAGCGCGTGTCCTGTGCCATCTTGCCAGGCCTTGTTGCTTCCACTGGTTCCAGGCGAGCTTAACGCACGAGTGAAGTGAACGCCGAGTCAACTCGCAACCGCAGCGGAAACCTTCCACAGCACGGCCCGGCGCTCGTCACGAACATTAGCGGAAAAGTGTCCGTATAAACGGGAGCTACCCACCTGTCGGCCGGTGAAATTTTCCCGATTCTCCATGCCACCATGTACTGGTTTATTTTTCTTTCTTTTCCTGTGTGCTGCTGCTGCCGCTGCTTCGTTCCAGCAATTTCACGGTTTTACCCGATTACGCTGTTAGCGAAAGTGTGCTGGGATGGGTAAAATTCAAATTATACAAATTAATTCCACACGGGTGCAGGAGACCAGAAGCGCACGGGGGAAGCAAGGTGGAATGAATCGCTGTGAATCGAATTGCCGCGCGAAAAGCAGAAATCGAAATGAGGTGAAAGCTTTACATTTTTAAAGGGACTGGAAAAAGATAAGGAAAGATGAGCAGGTAAAGGGGATAATGGGGTTGGGGTTGCAGGCGGTACTGGCTTTTATTCGCTCGTCTGCTTACTTGCGTAATATGAAGAGCAAACCGTCTCTTACAAAACCGGTCCAGTTATTTCATTTTGGTTGCCTATTCTTTTCAACGTGGCACTCTTCCACTTCTGTTGGGAAACGCGTATTAGACGAAAATTTATTTCAAATTTAATTTTCAACTTAAATTATAGTTTGACGCACAAAACAAACACCCAATGCCGATTATATTTTAGAGGATCAGTTTTTCACAAGTATCGTTCTAAAAAAAATCTGCCGACCCTATTTTCCTTTCATTTAAAACAGCTGTGTAATGAAGCAGAGCATAAGAAATAAATACTTTTCATCTTAACAACACCCTACTCGCTGAACCCCTCTATGTAAATTTGCCATCTGCAAAAAGACACTTACCATACCCTGAAAAGACATCGAAGGTACCGAAAATAGCACACATTTAGGCACCTATTGTTGGGCGAAAAGTTTCCCTGACACCTAACAAGGATGCGTCGTCCCCTAATTAATCATACCATAAGGCAACTTTAATACCACGACACGACGCTCTCGGTGCTCGAGTAAATTAGTGAAATGCCCTCATCGCCATGCACATTCTGCTGAGCGCTTCGCTTTTTCCTTGGCCACATTTTGCTGAAGTTCAGAACTACCGGGCGCCTCCATCAGGACAGCAAAGCGATGAAATGGGGATGAGGAGTGAAAGTGAGAGTGTGTGTGTGTGTGTGTGTTTGTACGCGTGAGTGTCTGAATAGAAAGAAAACAAAAACCGAAACAAAAATCATCAGCACAACAATACGCCCAACCATGCGTACGACTGATGTTTTAACATAAAGAAAAGCATTAGACATTAATCTGCGCCATTGTTTAACCTTTAACGATTGTTTGGCTGTTTTTTCGACTCTCCGTTCCAAAAGCTTTTTGTTTCTGCGCACAGCAAACTTCGGGAACATTCGGTTCGTTCACTTCAGTTCAGTGGAGAGCGGAAGGAAAAAATCGGTTCCAAAATTTGCGCGTTCACCCGTCCTGACACGGCGAACTTCATTTGTATTCCGACGTGGCAGACGTGGTGGGTGGGTGGAGGCAAGCTATTTATTTTTAAAGCCATAGCGCAAATGTTGACATGTGCAGGGAGTGAAATGAATAGTACCCGCTACAAGCGTGCGTTTTGTTTTATTGGAGCAGGGAAGCAGGAAGCAGCAGGAACCGAAAAAGAAACAAAACATTTTGACTCCTTCTGGAAAAGGGAACATAAAATAGACGACCGGTTCAAGGGACTGTCTGTCGGAGGACGCATGACGCATGGAATGCTCTCTGCCGTTGGGGTTAAAATAATGAGTAGCATCAATCGACCCGATAAGTTTTAAGGGTGTCTTTTGGGAAGGGACACTGAAACTGGTCTGAGGATTAAATCTGGAACAGAGCAATGAGCTGAATATGAAAACTTCCCGTCTTGCTCTGAGCATTGCAGCGTTGTTTTGTTTATTTGTAGGCTTATTTTGACTTATTATATTTGAAGAAACAAATTCGATACGGTATCCTTTTCAACAATTTAATTCCTAGTTCAAAAAAAAGTTTGATTTCATCACTGATTGTTGCATTTCGATTCATTCAATCATCAATACTGATTACATCAGAGTTCAAAGATAAGGTGATTTCTAGCATTGCTCATGTCTCTTGTCCAAACCCATCAATCGAGCATATTGAATAAGGCTAGTATTGGCAGCTCCTACTCAATCCTTGTAAACGTGAAGGTGACAATCTTGACACTGTGCGGCCTGATACGTCTATCTCCCAAGAGTGTTTCCAACCCAATCACTTACTTCCTGAACCTTCGTAACTATAACAAAAACAAGGCACAAACCCCCCACCTGAAACAACCTACTGTGCGTCATAAGGTAGCTCGTCCTGCTACTGCTACTGCACGCCAAAAAGAGAACACAATAAAATCGCTTCAAAATATCGAACCAGGTACAAAATGGTGGCCGGCGGGCCACCGAAAACCCCGAGAGTAAAAAGTGACCGGGTGTCACCAAACCCGTTTACGGTCTGTTTCATCTACGGAAAACGATCATTAGTCGTTATCGGGCGAATGCCATCGGTCCCGGGGCAACTGTGCCCGCGGGCTTCCACGCGCCTTCTGCGCGTGAGACAAATAGGGCCGACAGGCGAAAGAGGCAAACCAAAATAAACACATGAAATAGAACGAAGCACGGGACTCTCTGGGCCATGGGCCGGGTCTCGGAGCCTCGGAATAAAAACCGGGTAGGCCAATAAAGTAAATTTGCTCTCCATCTTTTTGTCGATCGAACCTGACCTTCTGGCCCGTCCTAGAAGGCCTTTCGGCATGCACGGACACCCTCACGAGCGGAAGGAGGAGGCGCCGGGGGTTTGGACCCAAGATATCGGTGGTGTAATTGAAAAGGAATTAGAGTGAAAAAAGCGCCCGTTTGCGTTATCTAGCCGCTCGGTGTTGACGCCGTCGGCCGGTGCGTCTGTTTTTGTTCGGAGTCGTCGGAGTCGGACTATCGGAAATAAATATCGCCTGTCTAGGGAGCTTTCGATCGATTGATGATTGGCTTAGAGGCAGTGGAGCGATAGAGAATTGATTCTGTTATTGAGTTTCGGCTGCACATCGGTGGTAGCCATTGAGAGGCTATTATACTTTTTTTTAAATTTCATACAATTAGTCTACAGTTTTGTCCCGGCGAAAGAGGAGCGATGATGTTTGCAGCAACAATAAAGAAGCAGAACATTAATCTGATATTCTACGAAATTGAAAACAATAAACGAGGGCGATTTTTCATCGAAATGTCATTAAATTCCTATCACGAATCGATCTCTACCACATCCAGCGTGAAGTGATTTACTCTTTACCGTCATGGTTTTGGTGTCGTTTTGGGGCGGTTTTGTACGAGCGTCTATTCTCCGTTCGTGTGCTTTCGGAAACAGTCTGTCTAACGAGGGAAAAATCATCTGTTGCCTCTATCTCCCTCCGTGTGTCGTGAGGGAAAGGTCAAGTTCGGTAGGCACGCAGACCTGACATACACACAAGCACACACACACACACACTCACCCTTCTCGACCAACAACCAACAGTGTCAATAATGACGAAAACAACGACTACGTGTCATGCTACCAATAATGGAAAATCATCCATTAGAAGACCCCACCGTGATGTGGTTGATGTGGAGCGTGTACACAACGATTTGGCTGAGCCGTTGGACCGGCAATTTTTGTTTTCGTTTTTTAATTAACTGAGACATAGGATAGTAACTGAGACATAGGATAGCTATTCGATGACTTGTGATTGGAGACTTGGTATAATCAATTCCACATATAATTACGGTCTTAAATACAGTCTATCCAATTGTCTCCCATGCACTTCAAGAACATCTTGATCCATACCCACAAGAGATAGTTAGTAACTATCAGAGTAGATTCCAATAAAGAAAATCAACTGCTAACAAGATCTTTAAATATAGTAGCAGAAGCTTCTTTGGAATCCCGGATATATTGTAAGAATGGTAGTGGCTCAGGTTCATAAGTTATGACGTTTGCGTTGTTTTCATTTGTCGATAGATTTTACCAAATTCTGAAAAAACAGTCGTTTATTCGACTAATTTGTTTTAATTCCATATTGCACTTACTGCGAATTCATTTTCATTTCCCATAGAAGCGTCATTCAAGGTATAATATCCTCTCGGAATTTCCTACATTTTAAGAAATTCTCGCTCAGCATATCTTCAACAAAGAAATCAACACAACAAAAGCATACTCAAAGATTTTCCTAGAAATTTTCCGTCGATTCATCTTTCTCGACGTAAAACAGCATAGAGCGAAGAATTTCTGCAGGAGAGCAAATATCCTGCAACCCGGAACACCCACCGTAACAAACTAAACCCCCCGACAAGCGCGCTTAAGTCTAGCTTATGCAAATTGCTAGCTGCCACCGGTGTCACCCGAACATCATCCAACTTCCTGACGTTTGCATGTCGTGCGCATTTTGAGCCGGCTTGAGCGCCGAACGTCTCGTACCGTCTCCTTTCATCGAACGGTTCGGTTGTAATTTTGCCACCAAACCGGCGTAGAAAATAGTCATTCTTCACATTGCTGCACATGTACGGGCGAATCAGCGACGAAGCGGCGCGATTGATGGCTGATTTCAATCCTGCCAGTATGAAAAAGTAGCACCGCGCTTAAGGGCGCTGTGTGGCGCAAAATATGATGCGAGAAAACGGCAGAAAAGAGTTGCTCCACAGTGCATGGTTTCCATTTCCCGCTCGGATTTGCCTCCGAATAAAAGGATCGGACCGGGTTCGTCGAAACTGTTCCGGCCCGTTGGCCGTGTGCGAGGAGGTTGCGAGAATGTTCGTTGGGTAAGCTTTTTTCCTCGAAATGCATCCCGCTGCACCATAAAGCATTAATTTCCTGTTTCGTAACGCTCTCTTCTCGCGCCGTAGACACTTCTTTCCAACGTGGGTGTGAAAAAATGTCTAAGGAGCTTCCTTCCTTACGCGAGTGTGCAGGCAAATAAAAATCATGTAGGTGTGTGGATGCCACCATCACAAACACTCCAACGGAACCGCATCGTGTGGTGAAGGAAAAAGCGGTCACCACCTCCCACGGCGCACTGCATGCGCGTTTAAGAAAACGGAACGACAACGGTCTTCAGCACGTATCGTTAGGATTTTTCGCGCCGGGGGAGTAGAAGCATAATGGCGTGGGTTTGGGAAAGCGGTGAGAATCAGATAGCTATAGAAACGATTGCATGTGGCATGCCGGTCCACCGTTTTCCTAATTCTACCAGCAAAGAAACGATTCGATGATGAGGAGACCGTTCGCTTTGAATAAGTTACACATTGACCTTTTTTTACTTCTTACGATCAAGATTCGTTCCACAAAAACAAAAAAAAAACGCATGTCCAATCTAATTTGATGCGAGAGATTAGTTCTGCCCGACAACCTCCAGGTGGCTTATTTCAATCGTTTTCGACACACAAAATCACGTATTAGATTTTCGGATAAGCGATAAGCGACGCCACCCAAGCGGGCACGGCGATGGCGATGTCGAGCGGGCCCGGGGATGGGACCATGAAAAATTACGATCATCGGCTCCGTGGGAGATCGACCATCGTGCCCATTATCATCATTACGCCGATTATTAGCCCCGGCATTCGTCGTTCCATTTTTGACGTGCCGAAGTATATACTCACGTCGCCGGCGCACGTCATCGTTACAACGCCCGATTGACGTCATAAGGAAATGGTGGCGGCGGGCCGGGTTGCCCTGTTGGGAGTCTCATTTGTTTGCCACGACCGCCCCGACCGGACCGGGAGCGCTCGAGTATCAAATTAACGCCCAAATGCCCCCACCGAGTTCGGGTTTGCGGTGGTGGTGGTGGTGGTGGTGAGAATCGTTTTGAAATGTTGCCGAACCGAATCGACGTTATCGGAAAAATCGACCCGGGCCGTGTACAACTTACGGGTGCCGAGCCCATCTCGTCGGGTCGAACGGTGGCGATCGCGGGGGGGTACGACTTCATTTGGGCGCGTCAGGGAGGCGATATTAGCGTGGTCAAATTTTATGAGCGGCACACCATTTGACGACAGTGAAGTAGGCGATTTGAGTCACCAGCCTGAAGGTACGCGGGAAGAAGCCACCGAGAAGCGGGACCAATTAGTTTCAATTCGTGGAGTTGGTGCCTTTATTTGACGCTCGATCGATAGCGCCGGGTTGATGGTGGTGAGTGCTGTAATGCTGCGTTTCGCCGAAACTAATCGAGCCTGGTTTCAACTTCCGGGTTTAATTGGAAATGCGTCAATCTCGAATGGATAATCAGCAAGATATTAAAATAGCTAAATAACAAGCCTGTCGGTTTCAATTAATTTCCTTTCGTTGTAAGCTAAAATATCAAAATTTGGAAAAAGTTGCAATCTTCTAATTATTATAATTTTAAAATTAAATCATAAACAATCTGTAGTTAAAGCATCGAATAATTATAATTTAAATCCTAAACGCAGCGTTGATATTTTTGGACAGTTCATTAAACCATGCTCCTATTTAGCTAATAAGCATTGGATAATTTTCTATGCGTCCATTTTATATGATATTTTTATATGACTTGGATATAAATAACAACATAAATTATAAATATTTTTAATAACTTCTGATCAATGTATTATTGCCTTAAATTTACAACAATAAGATGATAATTGTATAGTAGCTTAAAGATCTTTGAACATGTTCTAGATATCTTCCATAGCTCCTGAGCTCAACTGATGATGTTTCGATGTGTGCACTGAAGCCCACAAGATAAAAGCTCTTCATCTTTTATGGAAAACTCCATACCAATAATTTCCCACATTGCAGCAACTCAAATTTTCGTCGAACCAAGCTAAACCCTGCAACCTATCATCAGCTTTCCCAACATCGCGCTCATTGCGCTCGCAATACGATCTACACGCCCGTCACTCTATGCATGTCCACGCCACATGCCCATACGCGACCGCAAAATGGCTAACTTTTCGTCCGAAAACATGAAGCGTGACACAACTGTTGGCGAACTGAAGCTGATTAAAGGGATGCAGCGTGGTGGATGCTTTGCAGGCAGCCATTCAATAACTTTTTCCCCGTACGCGGCCGTGTGTGCGGCAGCGCAATTTTCGGAATTTCAATAAGGGTTTGGGAGAACGGGAGGACTCGTGTAGGGAATGAGATGTTTGGGCTCGGTGCGATTGAATGCGGTGCAACGCTGCTAGCGGGAAGCCCTGACTACACTGTGCGGCTGTGTGTGTGTGTGGGCTAGGCAATAATTGTACATGAAAAGGCTTGAAATGCTTTTCACGCATAAATGGAGCGTCGGATCGTACGTAGCTTCGGCTTTCCCGATTCTTGGAAGATACCGCCGCAGCCACATGCGCTATTGGAACCGATGTATTGGGGTGTTCGTTCGATTTGGATCGCTCCATCGAGGACCAGCAGCAAGCGAACAGGGAGCGAACTGATTAATCCTCGTCCGTGCTTCTGCACCGGTGTGGGATTGCTATATTATTGTAAATTCAATTTTTATGCCATAAACATCACCACCTCGGCACAATCTGCATCCCAGTGAGCGAGCAAGATGGAAAGCCACACTGCGTTGGCGATGTTTCATAACTTTCCGGGGCAGTTTTCTTTTTCTCTCTCTCTTTTTCACGTAATGCCTTCTATTTTCTCTCAAGTGAGCACTTGGCTCCGTTTACCTTTCGAACCGGTACGCTTCGACACGAGAAGTTTGCCGAGAGTCTTGGGTTGCCACTCGAGAATTATGCTGCAGATGTTGCAGAAGGTGTGCATCCGCTGATTCCATCGCGCTGGAATTGCTGAAAAGGTTTCGTTACTTACTGGTAGATTGCGGTTGCCTTGGGAACGAGGGAACGAAGGATGAGTTGAGCCCGGATATCAAAGTGGTTGCTGGTGTTTGCTTTGAAAGGCATTCCTTCATCATGTTCTGCACATTCATTATCATGTTGTATGATTTACAATTTTGCTGTCTTGCTTTAAATTAGCTTCAATCTCGAGGAAATTAATATTGTTTTTTTCCTTTTCCTTCTCTCTTTTCAGGTACGTTATTCATGTTCTAGCATCCACTCGCCCTGTTGCAAGCATTCGGATCTGAGCTAAGCCACAACACCGCAAGTAATCTGAAATGAACATCTTTTATTTCTCCACGCTACATCGGCGTGACTGCTTTCTTGTTCACTGGATAATAATTTCTCTTCTCAAAAATCTCTCCTTTCAATCACACTCCTCTCCGCGTTTCACGCTTTCAACATCGACTTTCGATTTCGATGCTGTCGAATCTATTCATCCACCTTGCCAGCCGCGAGGTGAACGGTTTGGCTGACAGCCACACCAACCGCACTCCCCATATCAATCATAGCCCTGCCACACGTGGGCCGAAAAGCTCTCCCATCGCCAAATCGCATTCTTTTCGCACAAATCAAAACGATGCCGCACCGAGTGCCTTCCCGGAATCGATCCAAAGCCTGATCTGGGGCTCGAGCGTCCCGAGGAGCAATAAAATAAAAGCGCAAACCATCGAAAGGTGCCTTTTGCTCGCTCGTTCCACAACCATTTAGCAGCGGCTCCGGGTGCGATACCGCCTGTCTGTCGGGCGTGCGTATTGTGAGAAGTTTATAGTCTAATATGACAGCGCTTGGCACCCGCCGCGGCAAAGCTCTCGACATCGTGTTCATCGCCCTGTCTCCGGGGCACCGATGGCTTCAATCAATGTCGCTCGAAAACGGCCCACACCCACTGGATTGGTTTTGAAGGCTTTCGATTTTCAGCCAAACTCACATTTGATTTTTCACGCCCCATACCTGCTACTTGGGCGCCGGAGAAATGGCATGCGAACGAATTAAATTTTCCCATTTTCCACCGACCGGACGACCTGTTGTCCCGGCGCTCGTTCCTTTCGGCACCTTGCCGCGCGACGGAGCGGTTACGAATGCTGAGGATGGGTAAATTTCCACTTTGCCAAATTGAATTGGGCCCAGAGAAGGATGACGACGACGCAGCAGCAGTTAGAATCAAGCGTTTTGAGGGAAAACCCAGCCTCGAAGAGCTTTCGATTTCGAGCTAGGCTCGGTGCGATCAAACCTGAGGGTGAAAGGAGGAAAAACAGCGCGAGAGAGAGAGAGAATGAGAACCTCGACAAAGAAAGCACGCTTGTGGTAAGGACGAATGTGTTTCCCGCTGCGGCCGCCGTAGATCCTCGGTCGGATAACAAGAATAATTAAATGAATTTTTAAACTGCGTCCCACGTACTACCTGCAAAGCGCGCCGCAGGCAATGATGGAAAAGGTCCGCAGGAAGTGATTTTTCTTCCACACACCCCACAGAAACACACGCGCGCACATCACTCAGCCGCAGGAGCAACCCTTCCCCGGAGTGACATCCCTATTGTAAATTTCGATTATCTTTCGCACTGGCGCAACTCCATTTACCTGCCACTCCGGTGTTAGGGCAATGGGCGAAGAAGCAGGATTCCTGCACCGACCAAATTGGGTGCCGGACTCGGAGCAGAACAGTCATAAATTGGCCAGCACCTTAAATTTGAAGTGACCTACTTTCGACTTAACCTGCGGCGCACCCTCTCCCTGAACCGGTATTCTTACGTCTGTGTGCCTGGTCGAGTCGCTACCGGTCGCTACAAATTAAGCTCTAAATTGCACCGATTTTAATAATTGGATCGTAAAACAATTTCACGTCCGCAACAGGATGGTGCGGTTGTCCTCCGGTGGCATACACAAATACACACGCACACTTTCCCACCTTCCCAAGGGCTTACGATGTTGTCTCTCGGGTGCTGACACTTATCTGTACTCTGTTTTCCGTAACAAATGTACCGCCGTGTCACAACGGGATGAGAAGTGGACATTTTGGGAGCATTATTCAAGTCTACGGATGACACTGGTCACAACAATCTGGACACGTCAGGGTTTAAAAGATTTAAAATGTTTTTAACGTACTGTGGAACTCACAGAAAACTGAAATAATACTAGTTTTATTGCCTGTCAAGGGATCGCTCTACTAGGCTTGAGGTTCATGCTAGACATCGGTCAATGGCTGCTATGTTTCTTTTCGAATGTAATGTTAGTTGAAAAAAAAACTTCTAATATATGAGAAGAAATATTTCAATTCAAATAATATTTGTTGAGTTGCATGATTAGAGCCTGTTCCCTTTTATAAACTACCACAAATAGATGATGAAGGTTAAGATTTTTTATAATTTAAAGTTAATATTATTTTTGCAACTTATTTTTCCAAGGATATATCGAAATAAATTGAAATTCACGTTTATTTAAAAGGATTTTTTTTCGTTTTTGCGAATGTTTTGTGAAAATTTTACTACCCATGCAAATGTCCAGTTGGGCTACGCTATTATCCCACTGTGCGCCTGACCGGCCGTGGTGTGATGGGCTTAAACCAAATATATTTCGGAAATGGTTTATCCAGGGATTGGGTTGTGGTTGATTTATACTCTTTAATGTGCAACCGCATTGCAAATGGTCGAGTAACGGGGTCGGAAGGCGGAATTGCAATGGATGGGTGCGTTCTGTCGGCGGGGAAATCGTTATCTCGTTCGCCGATGACCGCTAGTTTCATTAGTCGACGCGTTCTGTGGGAATTTGGTCGACCGAACCGGGCAGTTTTCAATTATTTACGATGGGAAATTGAATTCACTATGTGTGCTTGTGTGCGTGTGCGTGCGTGTGTGGGATTATTAGAAAATGAAAACGTGTAGAAGCATGTGGTGTGTGTTGTTGTGTGTGAAAAGATTTCAATGTCACACGCCCACCTAACAACCTTCAGCTCGTTTCCAACAACTGCTCAGATTATTCGCCAGCACAGGAAAGATTGTTCTCCATCGCCGAGGCTGGGCCGTTGTCGTTGCATGATTGTAAACTGCTCGGCTTCCTGCTGCTGTTTCCACCGCAGCATCAGCAGCAGCAGCAAAGCATGGATGTCTCGCCCGCTGTGCTTCGTCAGGTCTTTTCGCAGCATAAAATGTCACTGGCAACACCACAATAAAAGTTCGTGTCACGCGTATGCGTGTGTGTGTGTGCGAACGTGTCCACCAAACCTGGTTTACCCTCGTGCCCTTGCGATCTCGCCAGCAACGTAGGTGGGTGGGTGATGTGACGTGAAAAAGGGGTTTTGTGACCCCGCACGCCGACGACCATGTCAACATTCTTCGCTGTCCTTCGGGTGGGTGGCCCCAGCCATCCCGGGACGCACGTCGAGATAACTTGTGTAAGCTTTCGGTTATGTAAATTACATCGTTGGCCCATAAAAGGAATGTGTGCGCCGTTCCGCGCCGTCCTCTTGCATCATCCTGCCAAAGACCGAATTGACGTTTCTCCGATGGAAAAATCTGCGCGCCTCGGGAGCGTGGCCGGCTCGATCGATCGGAACGTCGGGTTGGCCCACGGGGGAAATTTCATTCAATAAATTATATTGATATTGTTGGTGGATGCAGACCAGGGCTCTGGTGTGCTCGGTGTGTGTGTGTTTTGCTGCTGTCGTTCTCTCTTCCTTTCTTGCCAATATCTTTGCTTAGTTCTGCTGTACAGCACTTGCTGCGGAATGCAAAGATAGTGTGGCACGGGTGGAGGTGTGCCATTTGGAACGATCGAGATTGTGTGTGTGTGTTTTTATGTTATTTCTTCGTTTCGTTTTTTCTCTCTCTGCTCCCCAGTGGGAAAAGCAAGGCAAAAACGCGCGCGCGTTAGCGTACTGCAGACGGATGCGATGGCGAGCTGTCTTGCGTCGGAAGAGTAAGCGAAGATTTGCCTCCCACGCCCTTCAACTCCCCCCCCCCCCCCCCCCCCCCCTGCCGAGCGAGCTTTCCGAGTCTTTGCTGTGGGGCAACTAGTTCTCGTTTTCTTAAGACATTGACATAGGAGCGGCGCTGTACCGAGCGCGCACATCATCAGCATAATGTAATCAGAACAGTAATCTACCCCCCCCCCCCCCCCCTCTACCCTGTTGGGAATAAATCAAACTTTCTTTGGCGCTTTAGCGCTGTTTATTAGATGCCGAATGTGTAATCAAAGTGGAAGCAACTTTTGTTGAATGTAAAGCTAGCTCGGAACGCTTTCATCTCATTTGTTCCTTTATTGGATTTTTTGTTGTTATTGTTGAAAACTAGTTTGTACCGTCATTTTTATCTCGATAAAAATGGGACTTTTTATTCAAATTTAAAAGTAGTTATGATATAGCTTTGTACTCTTTCTTCCGAAAGAAATTCTCCAAAATTTGTCTGTTTTGAAAAAGGAATATAGGAGATTTCAAGACCTAGGTAACATTAATAGATTATTATATAGTTTTTTTTTAATTTATTTGAACTTATCATCGTTTCAACAAAACGTAAAGAACAATTCCTTCCTTTGTAGATTTAGTTCAAACAGGTTAATATCAGTTTTTTTGTTCATTTTCTAGACAGTGTTTATTTTCTGCATAAGGTTAAATTATTTCTAATTAACTATTTCAGTTATAGTAATATTGGTTGTTTATATAATTGTTAGTTAAATGTTCAGTTTATTTATGTTCGATATATTTATAACAGCATAGATAATACCACAGGGAAAATGTCTCATTTCACCTTCGATCATTCGATTTTTTGAGAATTTTCCCAATTTTCCAACATGAAACTTCCTTAAAATGTAAAACCCATACATCCTTGCCCGAATCAAGACGATCGCAGAATTTGTAATCTATTTTTATAGCACATTTAACATCTCACGAAGCGATGTTTTTCGCATAGTTTGCGAACATAAAATCTCATTAACAATGTTACGCTTGCTGCGAACAACTTTTCCTTTGCCCTACATTGCGGCCACATCCTGGGCCAGCTGTACCAGCCAGTTGCATAACACACTGCACCAGAATGGCATCGCTCCTTTCCACACACATACACACACACACACACTGAAAAAAAAATCGCACGCTTGGCACTACGCTCCACGCAGGGCATGTGATGCGAGATTTGACTAAAGTTTATCCTTCGACTGCTTCGTCGCTCCGCACCGTCCATCCCATCCCCTCCCCGCCCGTCCGTATCGATTCATCTCCATTGATCATTAGATTTATAACGGTCAAAATTGTCGTTCTTCTGCGAGCGCTTAGAAGAAGCGGGCCGGCTCGGGGCGGTCAGGAAGCGGAAAAATAAATTAAAATGTTCGTCCTTGCCCTTTTGGCTGAAATCGTAGCGCAGTGAAATGAGTTTTGTTCGAAGGCGACGAAGCCAACGGGAGGTATCCTTGGACGCATGGGAGCGGGTTTTTTGTCGCTTTCTCTCTTTCTCTCTCACTCTCTTTCTTCACCCCATTTGCGATCGGGTTTTCGGTGGTCAAGTTTTAAATGGGCAATATTTTTCCATTTTATTTGCCAACCGTTGTTTACTGTTGGGGCTCGCGCTGGATGGATAGTTCGGGCCGGTGCGATTTGGGATCCGGTGTGGACATAAATAATGGTTTTGCTATAAGAAAAGGTCGTTTTTGTCGGATATATTGCGAGCTTTAAACTTTATTCATACCTGTTTGTACGAGGTGAAGGCTAGGTGAGTGGGAAATACACGTCTTTGTGCGTACTGTTTACAAAGCATGTGCACAAAAACACACGTCAAACGCGTTGAAATTCAATCCAATCGCATCGTACGTTACCCTATGTGCAAAGCAATTCATAAACAATTTTTATTTCTTTTTCGTTCATTTTTTTTCGCAAGCAACAATCAAACAGCTCTGTTATAAACATCATCATCATCATCATCCTGTCCCACGTTTGTTTGTCTCGGCAGTTGCTTACTTTTCCTATAAACCCCCACCCAACCGACAATGCCAGACGCTCACATCATTGTTGCCCAGGGTGCTGAAGATGTCGCGGCTGGTTTTCGGCTAGAATTTCCCAGCCTTCCCAGGCCCGGGAGACAGCAATATTTTAACCCTTGTTTGTAAACCGGATCCATCCTCTCACAGGGGTCCGCCGCTTACGCCACGGCCACGACCCCGGCCAATGTACTGCGAACGGTGGACGGAACGGAACGGATCAGTGAGCACGGGGTGCGCACTATTTTTAAACATTTTCACACTGCGAGCTGCGCCGGAGGTCAAACGGAGCTCTCCGAATCTCCGCTGCCGGGGGGCGAAAGGGTGTCGCGAAGGTGAACGCAACCATATCGCGCAACGCGGAAGAAGCGAGCGGCACCAGGAACCGGCCAAACCGCAGCGCTCTCCCGTACGAGAGTGCGACGAATCCGGGCTTCCCTCGCACGGTGGCTTAACGCATCAAAGCATCGGCGAACGATGTATCCCCGTTCCGAACCCCCCGGTAATGAAGTTATGACGTGTGCAGAAGCCAGATCTTTTGCGAACGACCGGCGATAGGCCATTAGTCAGCGCTGGTGGTGGTGGTCGTAGTCGCCGTACGTCATTTCCCGTGCGGCGTTGCAGACGTCCTGGCAGGCGTTTCACTCTCGTTCATGTGATTTGGCACAGGAATGCCACATCCATTGACGCCCGACGCACACAAAGCGGCTGGGGAGTTGTGGAATTCGAGTGAAATTTCACCATTCCCCACACGGGGCGGGACTGCGGCACGCACACACCTGTACGGCGGACCGTTTCAATAGACGTCATTGTGGGCGGACATGATGAAGACCGCATTGTCTTCCGGCGGCGTTGCATCCGTGCGTGGGTGGGTTGCCGAGGATGATGCAGTTTCTCATATCTGGCACCCGGATATGGCCGGACAGCTCGTGTGGTTTACACTCGGTGCAGTTTGTATAAGATCACCAAGATTGTTCAACGTTTCTAGCACTAATAACAGGACGTCTAGCCATCAATTTTATTTTATTTGCCATTGACAATAAGATTCTTCACATATTTTGCATTAGAATTATGTTCTTATAATAATCCAATAAAATATGTTTGACATTATCTCACCTGTAGAAATAATACCCTTAAATCCATTTGAATTATAAGTATAATCAAATCCAAAATATAGGTTAAGTATTTTAAAAGTAAAAGTAAAAAGTAGTAGTATTAAGTAAAAAAAAACATTATCCATTATGTACTGACCTAGTCTTCAAACATAATTTCAATGCAACATAATGGTGGCAAATTGTTGTCTTAGGTGTTATGCCAAGAACAACGCAATGTTCACGGGTAAAAGTACTTAGAACTACTCTGCAATGTTGGAAAAAGTTGCTCAGTTGAGCGTACTATAAATATTTCTCAAATAATGAACGAAAATATAAAGATTATTTGGAACATAGCTGAGACAATTTCATAAATAACAACCTTACCAATTTATTTAGTTGAGTAGAAACTGGATTTAAGCCAGTTCAAATCAAATGCCAACAAATTAATAAAAAATACAACGAAAAAACCCATTGGCGATCTGAAACAAACTGCACACACTGTAGTTGGCTTTTCTTCCCACCCGGTTTGTTGCAGGAGATGTAATCGCAGATCGGGCACGTAGCCGGTACGTCGTTTACCGCGTGATGGCAGCCCTCGCGCATCGCTCAGCTTAATTATAGCGCCTTGCTCATCAAACTCATGCTGTGTGTGTGTACGTGTGTGCGTGGGCTTGGTGATTTTCCACAAACTCCGTTTTTCGTTCGCCCACTATCTCGGGCTCGGGCCGACTTACCCGACATTTCTACATGAAAAGCATAAATTCTTAATCCGGCGGGGAGTTCTTCACCTGTTCTTGCCCGAAGAATGTGGCCGCGCGCGCGCGCACTTCGCTCGATAATGAACGTCCGGCACTAACGAGCCGTATGCCGATATGCAAACATTCCGCATCCACGGCGAATGTTGTCATTTCGAAGAATTTTGCAGGCGCTTTTTGAGAAATACCTGCACACCCGCAGCCGGTCTCAACGTCGCGCGGGAGACGGCAATCAATGTTTTACAAACGGTTTCGCGTCGCGTCCGTTCCACCCGGCGGTCTGGTTCAATTTATTCATAATTGAATTGGATACTAAGACGCCAAAGGCCACATAATTAGCGGGCCGCCGCCACTCGCCCATCCCAACATCCCAACGGCGATCGGTTTCTGCCCGTCTGTAACAGTTCGTCGAACCGGTCCCGACCGGCAGCATATTGCAGAAAATCATCATTATTTCTGTTTATCTCGTTTATCAGTCTCGTCAGGCTTGGACACACGGAGAAGAGAGGAGCATGATAAACAACAACAACAACAAAAACAGCATCATAAAAAACAACAACACCGTCGCGGAGGTTTTCGTTCGCTAATTAGTGCGCTCGTTGTTTGATTGATTGCTTTCGCAGCGAAACGAGAGAAGGCACGGATTTTATTGCTTTCAAAATCCCTCCCTCCCATTGCGATGCTTTGATGCCGGTGGGGTGGGTGGCCGGAGCGGCAGCGAGTTCGTTTATGGGGTCATAAATAATGGCGCTGAAAGGGTTGTGTGTGGGACTGGTTGCGACTGGTCTGTTCGCGACGAACGGAAGCTAAACATCACGTTCATTAGAAACCGGATAATGGATCGAAGTATTATGTTTTGCAATCTATAAAATTGAAATGGCTTTTCGAAACATCCACACCGATCAAGGGGATCGCTGCTGGCGTGGTTATTTATCATCGTTTTAACAGACGTTTAAAAAATGATAAATAATTGCTTAAATTGATCCGTCCAGTAACACACATTGAAGTCATGTTCTAAGACGGCAAGGCGCGCACCTGTCGCGAGCGAATAGCGAGACAAACACGGCCCAACTTTTCGCCACCACATTACAAGATTTAGCACTTACGGGCAAGTGTGTCGCGCCTGATTCCGCCCAACCGCTTGCGGCAGCTTACTGCGCCTCGCACGCTGATTTAATAACCGGCCGCTTAGCGTGTAATCCTTTGCCTGTCGCCTTTTGCCGTTTTTCGCGCTTGTACCGCCCAATTTGTAGCGTTCGTGTAGGACCTTGTTTTTGTCCCCTCCTTGCAGTGTACGATAAATTTTCGGGACAAAAGCGTGTTCGCCAGCCAGTGTTTCGCGTAGATCGCGGAGATTTTCGCTTTGTAAGCGGAGTAAAATTTTACTTAATCCATACGAATGCTTCGGTGGGAGCGTGGCGTCGATGCGGTAGCAGCTAAATCTCAACACCGTTCGGGAACAATGGCGGGCGGAACGGATTACGTGCGAAATAATTCTTCCGTTGGGCGGTGGGGCAAGATCGAGATGATGGAGCATGATGAAAAGTGCAAGCATTCAGTAGCGAGCTGTGAAATGAAAGTTTTTAAATCATTTTAGAGCATTTTTAGAGCGTAGAGAGCCTTATCTTCATAATTCTCGAAGATTCCTTTATAATTTCAAGCTTTTTTAATATGCCACAAAGTTAGCATAGTCACTTCAAGCAGTGCTTTTATGTATTTTTAATGTTATGCTTTTATCACAACACAATAAAGTTGGCTAAAATATTTTCCGCAAGCATTAGCTTCACTGCATAAGCCGCGAAATAATTCACACAGAACAGCGTCGAAGCGTTTGCTTTGCGTTTGTCTTTGGAGGATTATTCAACACGGTACGGCTTAAGCGAATGATTTGTTTCCTTTTTTGCTCAGATATCTCTCTTTGTGCTTTTCGAAGCTTCACGATGAATCGTGTAACGTGTTGAGTATTGAAAAGAAAAATCCATATTAAAATCGAAAAAGGCAATGAAGCGTTTTCTCGAAAGTTTGCTTGTGATGTAGCTCGAGAAAAGAAAAGAAAAGCGTATTGTCCAATAAGTTTTGATTACTCTCCTACTTCCAAAGCGCGTTTAAATTTCAAAAGCGTTTGGATAGGTAATAACAACAACGGCAAATCTTCCCACCGGCTGTGCCATTAAATTTTTCTACGAAATTTCCCTCCTAGCAACACAATTTCCACACGCCAGAATGACTGTCCCAAAACGCTCAGCAGCACCTAGTAACTACATTTTCCAAACCTCATTGAGACACCATTTTCAACAAGCGGAAAATGACATTTTTACTTTTACTTGATGTGATTTACAAGCGGAGCCCACTTTATGCTCCGCGCTGCCGCTGACACTCACCCACAGGAGAGCAAAAGCGAGACGACAGACAGAAGAAGAAAAAAAAACACCATCTCACCCACCGAAGGTACGCCGTAAACGAATCTCGCGAAATTCACCGAAAAGCGTCACCCCCTCCGTGCCGGGCTCCGAGCAGGTGCAAAGAAAATATGAATGTTTAATCCCCCGGAAGGGTGGTGCTCCACCCTCTCCCCACTCGGCACGACCGGCACGACCACTTGTTGCCGTACCGGTCGGAGCGAGCCTTTCACCACACCACACGAACACACACACACGCTCACCAACACCACCACGGTTTGTTGGCTCTGATTTCGCTTTGTCCGTGCGCTTTGTGAGAGCGCGTCTTCCTACGCGCTTGCTTCGCTTGCAGGAGGCTCTCAGTTTCGGAGACCGAAAACATACAACAACCAGCGTGTTCCGTATATTTTTCCGCCGGTGGGACCATTTCTGCTCGGCAGCGGGGAAACCCGGCCGGCCAGCGAGGGGGCGCCGGTAGTCATGCGTCACGCACACACTGCGCTGTGCTTACCGCAAGTGCCGTGACGCACATCGGTTGTAGATGCGTATCTATCCGTTCGTAGAGTATCACGTAACGGCGTGAGCCACCGGGCGTCTCCACCGGGCCCAAAACGGACGAGCGCGAAGAAACGAAGCGACAAAGGAAGTAGGTCGGCACCGGTCCGGTGCGTGGCCGATGATGGAGGGTCGCCGGCAAAATATCGTCTCACAATGGCCATAGGGTACTTACACTTTTGCGAGCGCCGATACGACCTCCCTGTCGCTCTTCCGCTCTCACTCTCTCTCTCTCTCTCCGTGCGGCCTATTATTTAACGCGTTTTTATTATTTTACGCCACCGGCAGGCATGCTCTCGGTAGGGAAAACTCTCACGGGAGTGGGGGAGTGGGGGGAGGGGCGAATACCGAAATTCAATACCCACCCTCTGGTCTGACCCTACACGTCACAAAACACTTCTTGACCTTGGTGTTTAGTTTTGGTCCGTTTTTCCCCACCGCGTTTTTGTTGTTGTTTTGTTCGTTGTTTCGCACCGCTGGGACAAGGGGCAGGGAATGCATTAAACATTAACACTTGCGTAGGTCCAGCTGGGGCTGCTTTTAGTGCCGTGGCACGTCGGAATTCGGAAAAGCACTCCCATACATATTTTAGTGTGTCGTTAGAGTGTGCCTGTGTGCGTGCGTGCGTTGTTGTTTTTTGTTTTGACTTTGTTTTTGCGCTTGCCACACCACATCACCGCTGCCATCGATTTCCTACGCGCGATCAATTTCTTTTCGGTGCCCGCGCTCGATTCCGCGCGTGAAAATCCGGATATTCGGTAGGGTCAAGTGCGCCCGTTCCGTGTCGTTTCCCATTCCGCGGACGTGGCCCCGAGTCGTACGCCCCACACGTGGACAATATTTCATTTCTGACAGGTCACATATCCGCTGGGTAACGGTGTGCGTGTGTCTGTATGGTACGTGATGGGCGTAGTAGGCGTTTTTGTGACAGCGACTGATTGAACGATCGCAGTAGCCGCTTAACGCAGGATTAATCGAAGCAATCCAAACCGGACACTGAATCACAACACCGCACAGGTAGGGTATTGAAGCAAGTGGAGGACAAAAAGAAGAAGAACGCGAAAAAAGCGGTGGGAAGAAAGGGAGAAAGGTGAAGCATAGAGCTATCACATTTTCTGATAAATGTATTCACATGGTGAAAGAGATGAATTTGAGTGCAAAAAAGATACTAAGAAAATGAACTTATAGCCATATTTTCAAATATTGTTTATCTATTTTTATCTACCTTGTTTTAAAGTGTAGAACCAAGGTATGATGAGCAAGTTATATATTTGATTCATTTTTGTTTTTTTTTTAATACAATAAATCTTTACGATCTTATGAAAAGAATGTTATGCAGCAATGCTTTCCAGAAATGGGAAATGTATTTAAATTATTTAAATGCACAGTCCTCTTGAAGATTTCCTTGCAATATTAAGTAGTTTACAGATTTATTTCGGATTTCAATTGTTAAACCGACACCAAACTCAAATTGATCGTCGCTCACGATAAAACACACATACCAAAATAGCTCACCCCTTATCCCACCGGGCGTGATCAAACCGCTCTTCCGGGCGGGGAATGCTGCGGAACGCCTCCCCGGACGGACCAATGCACTTACCGTTAATTGAATGCTTTAAAGGTATTTTCTAACCAATTAAATAAGAATCCACAGCCAGCTTCGTTGGTCAGCGCCGACCGTGCATCCCGCCCCGCTGTACGCTGGGCGATAGCATACATCGTCCCGACACCGCACAGCTTGCTCAATCTTGCGCCCAACCGGATACACCCACGTGGCCCCGTCGCACAAAGCGCTCCGCTGTTTCATTTATTTTCTCTATGCGCGTGGTGAGGAAGGAAATTGAAATTTGTACGTGAGCACAACCTCAAGGGTGGAGTGCCCGGTGGAAACCCTCCCTGTGTACACTCGCATGCCTTGTGCGATGCACATTTGCGGTGTGCGGGAGCGTATGCGTGTGTGCAAGTGTGTTGTATGCTTGACAGCAATCAACTCGAGCGACGACAGGATGCAGCACGGACGAAGGATGTTTCCATGTGCTTCCTAATAAAGTGTGGCGACGGAGAGAAAGAGAGGGAGAGAGAGAGAGAGCTGATGGCTATGAGAAGGAGTAAATACAAATACACACACATGCACACGCAAGAAGGACGCGAACCGTGCTAGGATACCTCGAATGGAAGAAAATTGCAATTTCCTCATTACCGACTAAGAACATGGCATCGGGGTGGTGGCAGGAGTGGAAAAATGCATTCCTTCAGTGCAGTTACGACCCGGACACGCTACACACCGGTTGTCCATCGAACCCACGGTTCAAAGGATTTTGACACCCATTCCGTTGGACGCGCACGGACCGGGTGGGATCGAGAATTGCCAGCGAACCGACCGTTAACAGGCCTTGCTAACAGCATTAGCTCCATTTCCTGCCATTTGCCGTTCCAATTTCCAACTTCAAACGCATCGGCATGTGCGGCAGATCGCAAGAAGCCCGATCCAACCCCCAACCAGTAAGACAATGGGAGCGCTCCAATCGAGCGCTAGCTCAGACGCTCAGACGAGCGTCCAAACGTCATAAAGTTCGCCAGTGTGGATGGCGTTGCTAGCAAAACGGATGCGGCGTGTTTTCACAAAGGATTGTGTCCTCGGGAGATCTCCACTCCACGGCTGCTCGGAACCCTTCTATCTCTGATGCTGCAGGTTTCATCCTCCGGCACTCGATTGGATCGATGATATTAATTAAATTGTGTGAAACTTTCTTTCACTTTGTCACCTTTGTCCCCTCTCCGGAGTGAGTGTGTGTGCTGTAGGATCTATAGTATATGTCGATGGACCTGGAGTATCGTCTCCGGCTTCCACCCAATCTCCGGCCAGCAGCAGGTAGCTGACAGCGACACAGGTCCCTCGTGGAAAATTGATTGATACCGAGAGCAACGAACCGTCGTCAAATTCAGGCCAAAGTGTCAACTTTTTACTACCACACACACACACAGACACAGAACACAACAACAATGTCCGCCGCTTACAGAAATGCCCCTCCTGCGCGGCGACTAGCGAATAACGAGAAAAAAAAACATAGCAAACCCCGATCCAACTTGCATTATTTATTCAAACAGTTGCTTTCTCTGGCGCCGGGAGCCAATAGGAAGAACCATGCCTTGGTCGGGAATCGACCCAAAAGATGAAGCCATATTTCGATGTCCCGCACCGAAAAGACAATGACGAACACCTCGCTCGATGGCGGCTGACAGGACGGCAACCCTTCGGCTTTGGCATGGACTTGGAGTGGAGCACATACCACAGGAAGACACGAACACGAACACATCAACAAACACGAGCGTAATGTTCTCCGGCCCGAGTTGCGGGAGCTGGCAGTCAGCTTCGTATGGGTTCACCGCACCACCACCGTCCACCGTGACACATCGGACGCAAATGGCAGGGCAAAGTTTTCCAGCACGGGACTCGGGGCGAGATGAATCCGTTGACATCAGGATTATACTATACGGCAAAACGCAGCCCGGGACCACCTTCGGCGCGAGGGCTAGACCATCCGGACCGGCCATCCGGGCCATCCATTCCGGGCGATGACATATAAAATATGAATCTTAATTAAGTGTACTCCAATGGTTGCCCATGCTCCAGTTTCGTTTCTGGCCCATGCTCGCTTTCATCGAGAAATAGGGTTTTTTTTTGCTCTCCGAGCAAATAAGCTTTTTTTCGCTCACATTTCCAACCCATCATCTCCGTCTCCGTGGTGTGCCGGCTCTAAGCTATCCCCTATCTGGAGGGGCTCACTCTCAAGTTGCACTCGATATGACGCTCGTATGGAGTATCCTGTCTCATCTGTTCTTTTTTTCCCCCAGTGTCCTCTACACTGTAGGTATGCATTTGCTTTTTGCTGCTAAATGATATCCTACCGGGATGTGGCTGTGGAAAACCGAGATCGGAAAAGAGGACTGGATCCGATGGCTGACGTTCATGCAATTTCCTCTTATGCGCAAAGCTCAGCGAGCTACATAAAGTATGCAGCGTGTGTCAAAATGTAATTTATTAGATCATATTTAATTAATGAGCGAAATTGATATGATTCGTCTTCTCCATGATGGGCTGCTTCGATGATGGATTGACGGTTCTAGATGCGTCTATTAATTAGGAGCTGCTAAAACTTCAGCTCCAACATTCGCTCCTTCAAACGCTATATCTTTGTTCAAACGTGTTTTTAATGAACTTTTTCTTCAGTTCCCCTTAATTTAATGTGATTGAATTGCACCCACCATCGCATGCCGCTGCGAGTATGTTGTATCGATTCCAATCGCTGCATAAAACAACATCACACAAACGGCAACAGTGGCCCAGTAAAGCACCCTCGCACAAGATGCCTTTAGGGCCGGCTTCATCGAGCTCAAGAGAAAACCGATCCACCGCCATCCGCACGAGCGGCAGTGAGAAGAGCGAACCCACCGGCGTGGAAAATGCGAGCGAAAGCTTTTCCAATTATTCCTCGCAATTGCCTTTTCGCGCCTACACGCCTCCGTAGCCAGCAGCTCCGGTGCAGCTCCGGTTGCTTGCGCACGCAAATCTCACCTCACCGGTGCACACTCAATTGATGTGTCAAATGCAGACCCGCGGGCCTGAAGCATCGTCGTGCTCCAGGTCGCGTCGCGCCGCGCACCGTTTCAATTAGCGAGCGAAACGCCCGGTGTGTTTGCGTGCGCCCGTGGCCCTTTCGTCTTGTGACGATCGATCGATTTAACGATGATGAGTTCTCGGTAACTGGGGATTAGGGAAGCGATTGCTGCTTTCCCTTTTTCGATTCGAATGGAGAGATGGTTGAATTGGTGGAGTGATTTTTCTCACAATTGTTTAATTTTCTCTGAAAGAATTACATTTGACATTTGTTCTATACTTATTTAGCACATTTGAGGAATAATTCACTGATAAGTAACTTTCATCCAAGCGATATTTGATATCAAATTGCGAATAAAATAAATATATCGGTCAGAGTTAAGCAATGCGTTCGTTAATAGTTTGTTGAACTTCTTATTAATGTTTCATCCTTCGTCCCGCAGAAACTTTTTTATGATTTTTTTTAATGATAAACATTTTTTATTTATTTATTTATTTAAAATTTATTTATTCTGCAAAATGTATCACATATTTGAAATTCCAGGTGTTTTTGACGATTTTTGTCTTGTTTTTTTTTTATTAAAAATTGTAATCAACTTCAAAGCTCCAATAATGAATTCAAATTTGTGCATTTCTCCAGTTCAACCTTCAAAACCGTTGAAAGGAACCTTTTTCAGATTAAAAAACAGAAAAAAAGACAAGAAGGAAGCTGTAGGGATCATCTCTGTCCATAGAGAATGTTTGTTCTATTTTCATAAACATCTCTCATTCGCATTTTGGAAAAATTAGAAACAAAAACTAAAGCACAATTGTAGGAATTTCACTGGCTGTGTTATCGTAATTGTGAACCTTAACGTTTGGTTTCCAGTTTGCTACTCATATTTTAATGTCCTTATTCGATATTTTACAAATGTTCACTTAGAGTTCATTCCTTTCTATTTATCCCAAACTATTCTTACCCAATTCTTGTAGTTATTGCAGTTTATTAATTATATAAAAATTCAAATATTAAACAACAATCGTATGACATTTTTCCTTAAAAACAAAGGATAAATCATGAACCACTTGAACATTCGTTTGAATTCTTACCTCTAAGCACGTCTCTTCCATACGGGCACGTATTTCTAATTGAAATTTCCATTAATGATATCTCTCACAGTGACAGGACAGTGCTTAAAGCTGACTAGATATCTTTTCACGCTCACGACAACTACAGACAAGCGATTTATCGACTCACTTCCACGCACTGTCGGTTTGCGAAAAGTTCGTGATGCGGGTGTGTTGGCGATTTTTTACTTATTCATCCGCTCTCGTTGTTTGGGAGCGTGGTGCGCAAAAATTAGAAAACGTTCACCGAGGGCTGGGCGTGAACTTCAGCTTTTGCTCCTTTTCAGGAACAGAAAAAGGTGTGAAAAGTTTTCCTCCCCGCTTGGCAACACGCGAGACAACTCGTTCGAAAGCTCAAACGTCACGGGACGGGTGCGAAAGGGCTTTTTTTCTCGCGCATCCGGTCCCCCCACAGCAGGGAATGAAGTGAGTGAAATATTGCCGGACCACATGAAACCGTGGCGCGCTGGGCCGGGCTCGTTGCGCATATAAAATCCACCCAAGGGAGGAGCGTCCGGCCGGTTCTCTGGTAGCATGGATTATGAGCTGCTAGCTGCTGCTGCTGCAGCGGCAAAGTTACTTCCCGCTGTCGATCGCTCAATCGTTAAATCACCTCCACGCGGGTGTCGTCCCCACGGACACCACGGGGGCCGGGCCGGTGCACAAGTGTGAAATTGGGTTTTCGGTGATAATAAATGGTTTATGAATAAACGCCTCTCTCCCGGCCCCCCGTCCGTTTAGCGCGCTACGCACCGGGCAGATTTCGCACGTGCAGCATAAATCACGATTCAAATTTGAGCCCCGCAACCGACGCTTAGGCAGGGGGGCGCGTGATGACCGTCAATGTGTGGGACGCGCGCCTTACTGCGCATCAGTACATTCAATCCGACAGCGTGTGTGCGGTCGCGGGCCACGGCCGCGGGCCAATGATGCATGGCTTCGATTGAGTGGGATTTGGTGTGAAAGCTAGTGTCAAAGTCAAACGGGACACGTGCGCCATACGCCCGGGTGAAAATTTATTGCGCTATCGGCTGCACTGCAGGAAATCCCACCGGACGATGGTCGTTTATCATCGAAATCGAAACCGGTGGGGCGTGCGGGTGTGTGTGCGCGTGTGTGTGTGAGGGGCGATAGCGCCGCACACAACTAGAGATCTGTATCTGTTTTGGCGGACTAAACCGCTCGAAACGAATCGGGTTAGGAGCGTGGTGTAAAATGGCTCTTATTGTAACGTTTAACTCTTGCAAATGTTGATTTTTGTTATTAAAAAAAACACCTAATCAATAAACAGACCACCCGTTCCAATGTTAATATTTGTTCGGAGAACCTAATTATGTTATAACATTGTTTTAAAGGCGATAATGACACATGTATGTATACTATTACATGATGCATTGCTATGAAATTGAAGATTTCAATTTCATAGCAGTCCATCATAAAGCGTGCATAAAGATAGCGTATCTCATACTAACACAAAAGAAATGGGTTCGAGTTTTAGAACCTTTAATGTGTAGTGTATTTAGTAATTTATTATCATAAATGGTTTTTCAAATTGTTAAGCTTTTTATAGTTTTTTTAATGATGTTAAAAACCTACTAGTCCATTTTCTTTCCAAACAAGTATAAATCATTTACTGTAATTGGCATCCGTATGAAACCCAAAAACAGCAGGCTTAGAGTTAACAGTTTTATCTCAATACGTTTGGACAATAGAGCAAGATAGTTTCAATCTCTTCCTAGCAAGCCTTTTTGAACATTTTGAATTTAAGGCAAAAAAGGGCTTCTGATCGCCCCTGCGCCTGATCCTACATGATAACTAACAACTGGATAGTATTCTACTTACGGAAGCTATTTATAGCATTCTTTTTCTCTCCTGTGATTCTACTCACAAAGCGAGTTTGACAGGCACGCTTGTACTTGTAACCTCATTTATCAGCTTTTTATGACATCAGCAATCATTAATCACGCTCAATTATGGACATCCTCTCGATGCTATCATTTTCCCACCAGTGGTAATTTTATTTTCTCCAATAAATGTAAATTATAAAGCAGCTAATTCGAGCTCGAAAAGTCGCTCCGAAGACGGCACAACAAATCCTAAATATTCCTCAACGCAACTGCATCGGCACTGATTCCACAAACCCCAGCCAGCAATCAGCATCTCATCAGTGGGCCGAGGAAACTCATTTCGGCTCACACCCTCACACCACCCCACGATGACATCTGCTTTATTGAACCAATTTGGCGTTAATTTATTGACAGTTGATTGTGTTGATTGAACAGCACGCGTACCGGGCCCGGCACGGGAAAGCTCGCTCCTATTTAGTCTGTTTTTCATGCCGTCCCATACCGTCCGCAGGATGATGGGGACTATCGATGAAAGGTGCCCCGAGGAACGAGCAGACAATAAATGGGAGCTAAGAAATATCGCATCGTAAGCAGAGTCGTTGCAAAATGGGAAGCTAATGAACTGCCGTTCATGGCGCTCTGTTTTCTCCGGCCGGCGACGGGCCTCTATCGCCCCGAATCGCGATCCGGCTCGCTCCGGTGACACCGATGACGGCCGCGTTGAAGGCGCTCCGCGATGGCTTCGAGTGCTTTTGGAAATTGTCACCTGCGCCTTCCGTCCGGACCTTGGAACCCGCAAGGCGCTTCGTGTTCTGTTTTTGAGTCGTAGAAGAAAGGACGAACCCGATTCCCGGAAGCCCTGGTAATGCTATCTGCTTTCGGTAAAGCCAACCCAATCCAATCCGGGCGCACCAAAGAGTTGCCAAGAGTACGCCGAAGGCATTTGAGACCCGGCGCTCGATAGTGACGCTCGGTGTTGCGGATGTAGCTGGCGGCTATTTTGCGACTCTATCCCAACGACGATGAGGATGACGACGACGACAACAAACGACAACGATGCAACGTAATTGATGGTCCGATCCGGGGCGATAACTTGCCGAGGCGTTCGTGGTGGCGCTCGTCGGGGGAAGAATCGGAAGCGACTGATCGGAAGAGCACTCCGCCCCTTCCAAAGATCGATGGGTATTTTCTTGCGCAAGCACAGTACTGCTCAAGGTGACTAACCGATACGACAAATAATGACAATAAAGTCGAACTGTACGCTCGCCGTCTTGGTGGCTGGGGACAGTAGAGATAGCCCGTGCGGGCCCACGTATGCGGACGAACATTTACGGCCAGTTATACCGAACGCAATTTAATGCCCTCGAAGCATTTATCGATAGTCTCCCTGCAGTGCATCGAACTGCTGCATCGCCGTGCGTCCTGCTGACGTTGCGCACAAGTTAATTTATGCTAAATAATGCCGTTTGTTCCGGATGGTAATGTTCGGCACAGGGACGGCTCAATTGCAACAAGCTATTCGACCGTTGCTTACCTTGAACCCCTGACACGGTGAACGTAAATCGGGATCACAGGCCGGACGCCATTGTGTCCATTTTGGACAAGCGTATCCGGATACATTGAATTAGGGCAAATATTAGGCGAACAAATAGCAGCACTAGTCAACGTGTGCTGCTTTATGGACATTACGATTCGAGAGTTATTTATTGCATTTGCATAATACTTTTCATTGGGAACACAATTAGCAGGCCTGTAAACATCGAATGGCCCTTCCTATCCGATTTATATGCCGTCTGTTCCAGAGATATACGAGTTAAGCTGGTTCGGAGATATGCGGATTTTTCCAAACTTACAATAAAGTACAAAATTGATCTTTCATCGCAACTTCGTGTGTCAAATAGAATCAAATCAAGAATTTGAGCTCAACTATATTGAGTTTATATGAAAAATAAAACCCATATTGTCAATTTGTATGACTAGCAGCTTCAGATTGACGTAGTGACCACGTAACTCGGGACCCTTTTACATCAAAATGTTGACAAACGTAATTTATCTTGAGTAGGGACAACCCATTCCTATTAGTTTTCAAGACCGAAAGCGACTCCGTAACGCTCTAGACATGCTATATCGCCCGCTATTACCCTGCGAGTGTTCGCCTGCGAATGCAGTTGCATAATTCGTTGGGCGTGACTTCCGTCTATAAGTTTCCGCACACGCTGACGGATGCACCGACTGCTGTCGACCTAAGACGGACCGGGTCTCCCTCCGCGGGGAATCGGTAAATAAATTCACATTCTCGGGGTAGTAGCGCGCGCACGTAAGCATACCGTACGACTGCAATCGCTCCGGCCCCTAGTGTCAGTCGTCGCTCCACGCCACTCCTCTTTTCAACGCCCTTGTGCTCCTCCCCGGCCATTGATAAGAAATGTCGCCGCGCCCGGCTGTTGCCGCGAGACCACGGCCGTCGAGTTGAAATTGAAACTGGAAACTCGGTTGCCTCCGCCATTCGTTAGCATTCGGTTGCATTCGGTTCGCCCGTGACTTCTGGACGAAGTTTTTCCGTCCCAAAACCCGCGCTCCTTCTCGAACCTGCAGTGCTCGGTCATTCTGGCTGGCTGGCTGCATTTTCTCGGACGCACAGCTGGGGTCGTTCCGGGCGCGTCCTGCAGCGTACATCCCAAGCCGCACGTGGCCTCGGGCGAAAGTGTGTGCAAACATTTCACCACCACCACCAGAGGGACACGTCCTGCAAGCTGAGACAAACGGAAGCAAAGTCGTCCCAATAAAAGGGGAATGGACGGAAAATCGCCAAAAAATAAACACAACCACCAGTCGGGGCTGGGACGGAAGATTATTGCGGTGGGTAAAACAGAGCGTACTTGCTTCATAATTCAAGCATCGGGGATGCAACTTTCCCCGTCCGAACCATTGATTCCAACCTCGACCGGTTCGCGTAAGAATGGTGCACGCTGACGTTTGGTTTTTCTCAAGGGAGGAAGCAGCGCAACCTGTGCCAACGATGCACCTGCGAGAAGAATGCGCTCCAACTCGATAACGAAACGGCATACCGAGAGTCGCGGGAACGTCAGAACTTTGGAAACTTTCCTATCATGGCGCTAAAGTTGGCGATGGTTTGTTTCTAATGTTTTCTTCTTTTATTTTGCCTCTTGCTTCACATATTCATCTCAACGAAATTCATCGTTTACTCACACTGGTGGAGCTCATGTTCTACGTGTGCCAGATCGATGTCCGTATATTTTATGCAGCAGTCAAAGTCAGCTTGAACTTCACGTTCAAATTCGCTTCCTCTCTGTCACGGCTGCTGTCAGTTGAAATCTGGGTCACATCTGCCCAGCCCACCTGCTGCACTGCATTTCGTACCCATTATTGGGAACGTGTTCTAATCATGCCTACCTGGAGCGAAAGAGAAAGGCACGACATTTTACGATCGGTGGGATGTGGATAATTTTTTATTAATTTTTCACAAAATTTTTCAATCCTTTCCTGTCCCAAATGACAGCCGCGAACAGCGGGCTAACAAAAAAACACACACATTTACACTGTCGCAGGTGCAAAACGCTCCGCACATGTACGTGGCAGCAGATTTTGTGTGCGTCTGTGACATTGGGATGTACTACCTGCCGGGAAGGACAAAACCCCCGGAAGGAAGAGCGGAAGCAGGCCGGCTGCAGGAAGTTGTAGGACAAAACTCTCGCTCGGGCGTAAAACTGTCAGCTACAGGTTCGTGCGAGATGGATGCAGGCTCCGTCGCTGGGCTACCACTAGCGTACCCTCGGATGCGGTTACGCAATAAAACACTGCACAAAATGATACGCGAGCGCTTGGGTGGTTCGGTTATGAGACACCCGCCGCCGCGCCCTACACCCACACCCACACGAACCGGTTTTTGTTATCTGGAGCAGCTTGAGCTCGGAAAAACAAGGCATTTGGCCGTCATTGCAGTTTAATGGTGGTAGAACCGCGGGAGCGTTGAACATTTTATCACACACAGACAACAGCGCACACACACACACACAATCCAACGATACTATCCACCATTAGCAGCATTATATGGGCTACGTGCTTCCACCGTCCGTGTTGTTCGCGCCGGTGAAGTTAAGCGGCTCCAGCAGGCACCGCCCCGTGTGCCGAAGAGATGTTTTTATGCTTTTTAAACGATGTATGTGTTGATTTGCGAGGTTGTGGGGATAATTGAAGAGCTGGGCAGGACGTGGAATGTATCGTTGTGAATGTCTATTCGCGGTGATGATGATTTTTGATGGTGTGTAAATGTTGTGGAATTGAAATCATGAAAGTCGTGTTGGTCGAGCGTAAACAACGTGATGAATTTGATTGTCCTTCAAGCGTCTGGTGTAGTACCGGGGCTGGTAATAATAATCTCAACCCTCAACACGAGCTACATCTATGTTGAATGTTTTTCCGTTGAAAACATTTTTTCATTAGAATCAAGAAATGTTGTTTAAATCTAGATTCTGATAGGTTTGATTATACAAGGCAGTCTTGTACATCAGTCAATCTGTCATACGAGAATGAAGTTTCGATACGGAGCAGAAATTTGAACCAACACCAACATGTTCTAAAATTAAAACGAAAAATACAGAGAGAAACATGAACATACCAATTATTTTAATATAAAAAAATCGCAAGTTTCAAAGTTAATAAAATAGGACAAAGGGAAACATAGCAATATAAGTGATTTTTCCAATTTTCAGGAAACAATATTCTTAAAAAAAACTTATCAACATTAGAGCTACATAAACTGTAGTTGCATTTAAGAAAAAGGCGTATACTTGCATGAGTTAGAGATAGAAGTTTACAAGATTTTTGTGTTTTAAGTTGTTAATTAGGAAACAAATTCAAACTAAAGATTTTGTCGAAACATAAGTACATAAGAAATGTATGCTGTACATTATGTTTGAGCTTTAAAATTCTTCACACTAGAAAAAAGTATTATTTTTTTTATTTTATCTGTACTAACTACTACTTTTTAACCAATCATGCTTGTATTGCCATGTTTGTATGAGTCCATTACAGGGTTTATCACAGCCGCTGACACATACTGCACACTTTTTGAAACAAGCGGCATACTCACTTCGAAGCCACCGCGGTGTGTCAACACACCGCCGCATCGAAGTGAGTATGCCGCTTGTTTCAAAAAGTGTGCAGTATGTGTCAGCGGCTGTGGTAAACCCTGTAAGACATTATTAAAAGAAAAGAAAATAAACGAAGAAAATGAACCCATTTAAATGAATCCAATGAACCCTATCATTTGAGTGCCATATGCTTTTCTCGAAATGATATGCGTTGTGTGGAAATCATTCTTGTTTTAATTCGTGAATGCCGTTAATGACGGCCAGGCCGGTTTGCTTCAATTTAACAACACCTTAAACAATGCATAACCTTTCCTCACGCGACGCATCACTCCACCCGCACGGGAAACCACGAAACTAGATTAATCTGATCATCACCATAAACGGTACCGCATCTGCAGCGGATTAAGCCGGCTATCGAAACCGAACCCCCCGTTGCAAACGGTGGCATTATTTGCACGCCGTGCATCGGCGCGGTTCGATCGATGCGAACCATTCCCCCTGGCAAATTACATCACTCGCACACGGCGACAAACAACATCACGCCTGTCACAACCGCATGATCGCGCTGTGAAGGGATCGCTCGTAAAGCGAAACAAAAAACAACCGCACGGAGACCATTACCCGATAAATACCACCAGGTTCCGGTCATTTCACTGTCCATTGAATCGCGCGACCATAAATGTATGTGTGCACGTGGAACAATCGGCCCACCCAGTACCCAGTATCAGCACGATGAAATGCAACGGATTTGCTGGTAATTATCATTTCAAGCTGTGGCTGTCTGTCACCTCTGTGCCCGCTGTCTGTGTAAGTGGCTCGCTAAGGACGTGAACAATGTTTTGCTGCAACAAAACAAAATTATTGCCCTTTGTTTCGATGTCTCGCGCAAAGCGAATAAATTAAACTTCTCCACTCCCTTTGCAACGGTAAAGCCGCTTAAGCTGCAACACGCTGATTTAATACATTGAAGCACAATGCAAAATCATCAACATTCCATTCACCAAAAACTGAGCTAGAACCAGCGCAGTTCCATTAAAATTGCAGCGCTTTCCAACGGCTCCGTAAACATACATCGGCCATCACCCTCGAGGGCCGAGGGAAATGACCGGATTGCCTTCACCCGGACGCACACGCTGGCAGGCTGAAGTGATTCGAAGCACCCTTCGCAACGCTGCGAACGATGCTGACCGACCGAGGGACCTTGGTACGGTGCTGTTTCGCGCTGGTCGATGCTCGATTTACGACCTTTCCGTCCATCGTGGGGGGGGGGGGGAGCGAGTCAATCGCGAAAGGGAGTGCACCGGTGGCGGAGGAAAATTTTCATTTTACACAAAACACGTGTCGTAAAGCTGACCCAAGGTACCGCGGAGCGCAGCGCGTGTACGAATGATTTTTTTGAAATTCGCTGCGTCCGTGACCGACGTTGGGAGGTGGTGTATATAAACAACGAACCCGGATCTGGTTGCGTTCTAAATATGTTTCTTCTCCGGCGCGGTGATTCATACTCGCTTCCAGCATCCCGGGGTCGCGAAAATTGTGCCCCGATCGTACGTTGCCACGTGTTCTACGCCGGGAATGGTGTTGGGAGAGTAAGTTTGTTGTAATGGTTTTGTGCATTAAAACCGAATCCAAATTTAGACGCTTTTTGAAATCATGATGGAGCGAAACTTGCCTCTTTGTGATGCCCAGGGCTATTGCTTACATCATATAGGATAGGGATGGATATTAACGATAGGCTTCAAAAATCAATCCATTCATCAGCGGAGAGGAATTTTGAAAACAACCTCAAAAACACCTACAGCTGAAATCGAACGCCTGTTTTTCTATCCTCCTGAACGGTGCTGCTGAACGATCGCGCCAAGATTTGCTTCCATTCATAAACAAACACTCGCGCCTGTAGCCGTGGATCTGGAAAATGGGTCGAAACGTGAACCGTCCGCCCGGTGAGTGATGGTTTAACGTCATGTCGATGGTATTTTTGCGTTCCAAAGGAACGTGAAACCTCATAAATGTAATTGTTTACGTCTGAATATTTGATTTCGCGTTCCGCTTGCAACCACCAGATGGAGTTTGAAGATACACAAATGGATTTCAAAGTAGAACGGTTGGGCTTTGTTTGGCTTAAATCTCACACGTAGTGGGGGAATCAAATAGTTCCTTTGAAATCGATACTGCGAACTTCAATCGCTCTTTAATGAGATCTATGTGGCACATCGCATCCCAAAGCAGAGCATGCGACCAAGCGAGTACTTGACAGTTTTAACACCATCCATCATCGCTGACAATAAAGTCAGATCAAACTGCAGGCGCCTGCTCCAACACCAACGCAACAAAGCGTTCCGGAGAACGGCTTCCGATGGTGTGAATCACGAGGAAGACCACACGCACCGGTGCGTGTCGCTAATTTCTTTGCCAACTTGTCACCTCAACTCGCACCGTCGGTTTGAATAGTCTCCCACTCGTCGGGAGAGCAAGCGCCAATGCCAAACACTGCCAATCAATACAACACTGTGGGCGATAAATCATTCATTTACGTTTGCGTTCCATTCCTTGGCGACTTCACACACCGCACCGGAAGCGCAACCATCCGAACCCCGGCGCTGTCAAACACGAACGCAACTTCCGCTTGCGACGCAGGAACAGTTCCAGCGTTGGGTCATAATTCGGCTGACATTTATGGCATTCAATGCCACGCCTCAATGTCGCCTTAATTATGAGCTGCTCCGGGACGGGGATGCAATATTTTTTTCGGGAAACAGTGTAGGATAGTTCAGAGACAGAGAGAGAGAGAGAGAGAAAACCCTAAAAGAAGCAGAAGGACTTGTCTCGTACGTACGCCCAGCTCGAGTGAGTAATTTGATTGCAACCTACTTTAATGACCGGCGGTGCGACAAACGCTGGAATTTTCCTCTATAACTCTCCCGCCGACAAGGAAGGTGACGGATGTCAAATGAATGTCCAGCGAACCGACGGACCCAGCGACCCAGCCACGCTGCATCTCCGTGGGAATGGTAGTGTGTTACCAGACTCCCGGGACAACTAGGGGCCGTCAGTCGCGAGGTTCTATGTAAGCTACAGTATGTAAGCGTAGGCAGTGGGTAAGCCCACACCAACAAAGGATAACAATTGCCAGCCGAGCAATGAACGCATGTGCTGCTGCCTGCATCGCACCAGAAGTAGGTCAGTCAACCATTCCCATCCCACTCACAGTTGGACCGAATGGAGCATCGTTAGCGCCGGTCGTCCTGTGCACTGTCCTCAAACTGGACACGATGACGTCGGTGGTGCCGATGACGATGATGACACCCGTCACGAACGAAGCGGACGGAGAACATAAACCTTCGATTCCAACTTTCGCAACCTGGCACCGGCGCGTCACCCAAACTTACCCCGCTGCACTCGGTCCTTTGAAGCGCCCGGCGCTGGATGAGGACAAAGTTTTTGAAAGTTTTTTTAAAAATTCATCAACCCCGACTGGGTGCACGGGTTTTCAGGCAGCATCAGCAGCGCACGCCCACCACGTCTATGACGACGTCCTTTATGAGCCGGATTGTTTCACTGGCGCTCGAAAGTGGATTATAGTTGGATAAATATTTTAGTGAGCGATTTCAAAGGAGTCCGGGTCCGGGTCGGAGAGTTCCTCACTACAGCGAACGTTTGCGGAGCGGGAGCAGTTGAGTGCCGGAGTGGAGCATAGACCGGCAGCAGACACGGTCGTTACGTAACTTTGGCTGAATGAAGACACCCTATGGGGAGGAGCAACATATTTGTAGCTTCTTTACATAACGCATTCCTTGCAATTTGTTTGTCCCATGCCCCCAAGGACATTCTATTGAAGCAAAACTTGCATCCACTATGGAGCAGTATCGTGTTCCCCCTATCAATCCTATGAGGAGAGGAATGTTTATCAAAAACTGCATCATAAGGATCGTAAGGATACCTATCACGACGAAAAATTCTAATTTCTGAAACTAAGCAGCGCTCCTTACATGACAACTACAGATTGCTTTGAGCGCAGGTTGAATGATAATAGGAAATCGCAAGTTGAGGCATTGGAAGAGTATGATACCAACCTTCAATTGTATGTACATTGAAGGTGCTTATTGTTGTTCTATCAGCTGACAAAGTTATAGCGATACGAAGAAAGAATAGGCCTATAAATAGTATGCCTAATGCAAAAGATAAAAGACGCTCTATTGTAAAAACTTCGTTCTACTAGCATTTACACTAATTTGGAGAAACTCAGAAGTTGATGCAGCGCTTAAGTTGCGAACAACATTGGAAAGGTAGTAGCGTTTAAAAGCATGTAAGCGCTTAATTTGCTTCATTCAGCTTCAAGAAATGTTGGCAATCAATACTGTAAAGACAGCAGCATCTGTAAACATGAAAGCCGCAGCTGTTTCCGATAAAAACGCTTCGTGACAAGCATAAGCAATACCTTTCCCCTAAACACACTCGGAAGCGAACCGTTTCCACTAAGTTTCCGCTATCGACACTTACTAAAAATTAACTACAAATTCTCACTGGAACAGCAACTTTTGGCACGCGTTCAAGCACACGGTGGTCTACTTTAAACACCTTTCGACTTCGACCACAGTCACACACACAAGCACACCTTGTCCCGAGCTCAGTCTAATTGGTGTCTGTAATTGAATTCCATGAGATATCTTTTGCCTTCGACAAAGCCCCGTCCACACTTGGCAGCGCACCTGGCGCTGACACATATCGGCACGGGAAGAGTCCAATTTGGATGGGTTTCAAGGCGCACCGGTCGATTCAACAAGGTGGACACGGCTACCGTGGCTTAAAAAGGGTGTGCTTCGGCCGGCTGAAGCCGCACGCTGCTTCCGGTGGCAGGGCCGAAGTGGTTTAATTCATTTATGAGATACTCGGGGGTGGCCGGCTAGTATTTATTAAAGGTGTGTACGCTTCGGCTGTAGATGATGTGCTTCTGGGAGGCTCCTTCGTTCGGTTAGGACGGTAAGAGAATTTTGCTCATGCGAGAATGGCCTTTAAAAGAATATCGACGTCTTCTTCGAGGGTATGTCGTGCTCCAACGTGCTGCGATTACCTGTGCGGCTTCTTATGAGGTTTATTACGTTCCATTTCTTCACCAGCGATGCAAATTTCTCTCGACTCGGATGTTTTCTTCGGACACACACACACGCTTCCCATAGGATCAGAATCTCTCTCGCTGCAACAGTGACCAAACTGCTGCCACCACGAAACCGATACTCTAATGCGATCACTTTACGGGCAGCTGACCTTTACCAGCAGCGTGCGTTCGTCTGTAAGCGTGCCACTCAAACCGGGCACGGAATGCTGCAGCTGGAAAAGATCAACCGAACGTTCTAGTGGCAAGTGCGCCAGTACGCTAGGGGAAGCAAACGTGCTTCAGCAGACCACAAGCTTTAATCATCTTCTGAACAACATCCCACTGCCACTTGCGGATCTGCTTGAAGCTGATCCGGCCCACCCCAGGCCCTCTCCCGCACGTCGGACGGGGGGATGAGCAATCGCTCTCTTTTTGCTCCCCTGTTTGCGCCCAAGCGGCGCTCGAGTTTTCAATCGTATCGTTATTATGCGAATATATTTCCCATACTGCGCCAACCGGTCGGAGTCGGGTCGAGAAAGTTCGAGCTGCATGCACACAAGATTATCTCCTTAACCTACATTCTCCCGCTGGCCGTACGGGCAGCCCTCCGGCAGCCTTGACAGACTTGCACACCGAGCTGCCCGGAAGCTCGTCTTTCATGTTGCGGGCTCTATTGGGGCGTGGGTCGCGCTCTTTACATTCCCGTGCCGCTCCCGTCAGCTGCAGATGTGTCTATTTTGTCGTTGATGATGTAACACAAAGTGGTTGCTCATACTCAAAATGACATTATGGATCCGTTGCGCTGTGGTTTTTGTGGTGGATGGGGCCCTTCTGCTGCAAGAACATTCGTTCGTTCGAGAACTTCGAGAAGCGTTCTAGCATTTCTTTTTTATTTCTACATCTTTGATTTTATTGCATTGGTGGAAAGAAGGGAAGATAATTATATTCGTACCAGTTTTGCATTTCCGAACGGCTTATAGATTGTTTTCGATTCTTTGCTTCCTACCACAACCGAACGCTCTGCGGCAAACAGTGTTCAGGAACAGGTTTGCTGTTAGCTTTGTCTGCTTATTACTGCTGCACAATTTAACATCATTTCATTTGTCATTTTAATGACCTGACGTCTATGGTAAAATTAAAAAAGGAACACCACTTTAATTGTTCCACGAATTCCGATTCCCCGTACGTTTTACTTAGCGTTTACGAAGAAAAAAAGCACACCCATCAACCAGTGGATGTATTTTTCTCTCTGTCTAGTGCACCCATCCAACAACAGCTGCCCGAATGGCGCCAAAACCCTCCGGGTGGGGAGCAGTCATATTCGATATTTATTCACCCGAGCGCTTCTGGTGCTGCACTTGACTCTGCTGCCAACGCCACTGCGCGAGTGTGTGCGTGTTCAACCGTGCAACCGCATCCTGCCTACCGAACGGTGGTGGGCATGAACTTTTGGAGGCAATTTCACCATCATTTGCAATTCCATGCATGTCGGAACGGGTGAACGGGGCGCGCGCGCCCACACGCGTTTGAATGAACTAACTTTTCGCGCCATCGAAAGCCCTCGGTGTCGCACAGCGTCCGTACGGAAGTTTTGCCCTCACACTCACAATGAAAGCAGGGCGGGCGTGTTTATCTGCCGCACACAACCCCCCACGGGTGGTGGTTGGAACGCGCTTCCATTTACCAGCGGCACCCGTGCGATGCGAAAAAGCACGTGTCAATATTTTCCTCGCCCGTGACGAGTTGATGCTCCAGTGGGCGTGTGCTGATTGCATCCCTAGTGAGGCAGTAGATGGTTGTTGAAAGTTTTGCGTTTGCATGTATCTCACCAAGCACTGAGCGTGCATCTCGCGTGTATGAGCAAGTATGAGCCATGTTCTTGTTGTTGTAATGGGATGCAGTCGTCACTCATATTCTGCATATTTTCTGTTAAAAATCACATCTCAAGATGGCATCCAACCATGGGGTACCGCTTTTCGAAACAAGTTCCCTAGACGGCGTGGGTATCACGCATCTACATGAAGTTTGAGGGATAGTGTAATAAGTGTAACTTATAGAAAAAGTACAAACTAGATACATTTTCAATGCTTTGAATATGACTGTTTAAGACCAGTTTGAGCTACGGAACACTCTTTAGTAATTCACGAACATGGGATGCGGCTATAATTATGTTATGCACTGTGCTATTCTTGTGCAGTGAGTCATTCCAAGCAAATTTTGAATCGAATTCATTCATCTGAATCTTCAGATATTCTTGACTCTGGATAACATTTTGTATCTGCATACATATTGTCACAGATGGATGAATCTTCAAGGATTCATACAGTTATGGATTTCAAAGAATCATAAATATGACGAGATTCATGTATTTCAAAGCATGAGCTGATTGCCTTTTTATAGGGTTATATAGAGTCTCCATTCATCCATTGAATCTAGTATTTTGTAGAACCAAGCAAAACTGTCATCGCGATATCATTGCAACCCTGAGTTCCTTAGTGTCTTATGTATAGGAACAACTTCTTCTATTAGGATTTAACAATCATTGCCCATCTAAACCGCTTCCGAAAGCACTAAAAACTTCATCTCTTTAGCATTGCAATACAAATCAATTTCCCTCTCATCACGAGCACATTTACCATCACGTGTACAACTTCCCTATTGCGAGAGCTGCAGCAGAGCTACAACAAACCCCTGTACGCGAAAAATCAATGCTCCCCGCTCGGCGCGCAACGGTCGGTTGCTTTGATTTCGGTTTTTGCAGCAAAACTTTAGCTACCGAACTTTCGTCCCTTACCGCTCCTAGACATTCCGCAAACTCTCCCCCTAGACGGAGTAGAAGCTGTCGACGCAAAACCACGGTCAAGAAGTGGCGTAATCGTAATCAGAGCACAGCAAAGGCTGGGAAACTTTTACTTTTCATCGCCCAGCCCCAGTACGCTGCAATGATGTGATGCTCGTGCTGCTCGGCATCCCATCCCGGGCTGTATTATCGTTCACGAGCGCCTCCCATCGGTTTCGGCGGAAGCCATTTTTATTGCCGCTTTTTATAAAAATTTTTAATTTATTTGTTCCTGTGTGGCTGTCGACATTGCCGTAAGAGGATTGCTCCGGTTCCTCCCGCTTGAGACGATTAGGCGTACGTACCGCCAACCGCAAAAAACACATTAAAGTGGAAAGATTATCCCATCCTAACCGGCATCGAATGTACCGACGATGTTTGTTCGACGGCTTTTCGTTGTTCCCGCTCCGCGAGCGAACGAACATCTAACGTCGTATGAAAAGATTTGTCTCACCTCGGTCGGTAGTTGCACGACATTGTGTTCGGTTGTTTCTCGGTATTGTTTTTTTGTTCTTGACTTATTTTCCTCTGCATTTAAACAAAACGCGAAACAATATGGGCGAAACGATATGACGGATGTGAGCTGTGGTCTTTGGAGCCAGCGAACGAGACACGCAAAAAAGCGTCTTCCAAGCTTAAGCATGAGATGAGCTTTCCTTTGTTCGTCCGGCTCGCTGAAGTTCTGTCTAAACAAAACGGCCGGTACAATGGCGAGCAGACGCTGGCAGACGAGAGGGTTTTTCCTGTTTACCACCGGTAGGCATCAGTCACCCAGTCCGTCCGCCAGTCAGTCTGTCAGTCAGCCAGCAAGCTTTTCCTTTCGACCGGACGGCGCTTGTCATCCCCACCACCATCGGCTTTCGTTCCAGTGCCGGCTAAGGATTACATCTTGGTGTGGGACTCGTGCCTTCCGACGTGGCACTCCAAGATGGCAGGCCGCCCGTTCCACCTGCATGTTGGCCATTGTGTGAGCAAACCGTGCGCACGTGAACGCTAGGACTGCCGAAGTTATTGCGAAACCTCCTACCGTTAGACATTAGACAGCTTTTTAAAAGATTTTTCCCAGTACGCGGTACTCATTTCACGGTCTGTTCTTCTTCATTTTTATAGACCACACACACACACACATACACAAAAAACCGACCCCTATGTGACAGCTCTATAATTAGCAGCACAAAAAATCGTTTAACTCACTTTCACTCCGTCAAAAACAATAGCGCACCGCTGAGTGTTCGCCGTGGTCTTGCGAAAGCACGCCATTTTTATCACCCCTCCGAAGGGGGCATACATCACGGGCACGACCGCACGATTTAGCACGTTTGCGCCACGTACGTAGCACCTTCACACACACACACACACGCCTCCACGGTACTCTAAATCTGCTATGTACTAAACCCGCGTTTACGGCCCCGAAGCGGCTCGGAACGTCGCGAAATGAACCGTCTGCCCCCGACACCGTCCTCTCTGCGTGCGACCGAGCCTCGTCGATTGGCACGCAGAAGATAAGTCAAGGGCTCACGGTAACCGTAATTGCGCCGGTGTGCAATCGGGAGTACGGGAAATTTAATCGCCACCCAGCCGCGTCGCTCGCTAAATTCGGCCACTGTTTTCAAAATCACTTTGGCGAGACGAGCAGGCGGGCAGGACGAGTTGTCGACCACGCCGAGCTGCAGAACATGCATGCCGGCGCGGCCGGACGGATTGCAGATTATTCTCGGCTTAATTACACCACGTCTGTGTTTTGAAATTTTCCTTGAATTTTCGCTTTGCGAAAATCCTTAGCACAACCGAGCGGGGCAACGGCTGCGGGAAAGGAAGAAGGAGCGGAGCGTTTTATGGGCCGGCAATTCAAAGCCGCTTTTCCTTTTTATATTGTGTTTGTGTGTGAGAGAGTGTCTGTGTGCCCCTTTCAGCAAAATCACGGTAACTACCGAAACGGAACAATGCGTTTTTGCATCGCGCACTGGTTAATGCGCCCGTTCGGTACGTTTCGGCCGACTCGGATGCATTTAATAGTCACTTCACGCCTGACTTGATGAGATGGCTGTTTGTTTGAGCGGCAGGAACGTTTCCGCACGTTTCCCGAATGGCGTTGTTTATTGACCAGAAGCAATTAGCTTCGGTAGCCGGCCCGGTTGAAATCCGCATGGTTTTTTTTCTCTCTCCAATCGGGTCAAGACTTTCAATTATCCAGCCAGCGTGCCCTGGACCCTTTCAGCGGGTCGTGATATTTCCATTACAAACAATCAATAAACACGCCCCACTTAACATTCGAGATGAGAAAGCGGAAGTCGAGTTTGAATCATTTCTGTCCGCCAACCCGGTCAAGTATCCTTTCGGTTCGGCTACAGTTGTGAGTAATTCCCTGTCCAATTTCCTTCCTGTTATGAGAGGTTGGTTATTTTCAACAAGCAACCACAGTACAACCCGAAAGAATCCCTTTCCCTGGAACCGAAAGAAACCCTAGCAATATACTAATTATGTGAGCAGAAATGTAGTGCGCGATGAAAAACGTGGGCTTCAACCAACTTCGGAGCGCAAAGATAATAAAAGCAAAAAGTTTTCTTTTGAGAAGAGAAAACCAGCGAAAGTGAGCTTACAAATAGGAAACAAAATTGCTCAAACTAACGAGAACAGCAAGCACACCGATTCAATAGAGCGCACAACAAGTGCTCATTTATTTCCGCGTTTGAAAACCTCACCGGTGGTTTCATTAACGATTCATTTGGGTATTCATTTCCCAACGGAGACTTTCACTCTCCTGGCCCGCTCGTGATGAGAAAGCGATGGAAACAAACTACGTTTTTTTCTCTCGTAAAATACATCTCTTTGCTACGCCAAAACATCATGAGAGTAATATACTGAATGTACAAAAATTCATACAATATCCAATGGAATTGAAATTATTCGAGTGTGTATAGTTCTAGATTGAAATTTTGCCTTCTTCTTCAAAAGTTGCAAATAAGTGTAAGTAAAATTGGAAAATACAATTAAAAAATCAAATCTCAAAAGGTCTATGTTTATGCTCCAGACTTCTGCACAAAAAAACAGAAGAAAATTCGTTTGAAATGTCGGAAAAATGTTTGATCATGAACCTATATTGTTTTTTTTTTTATTTTAAATATAATCTTTCCATTGTTTAATATTTGAGGTTTTATATTCTTCCTTTTCTTCATTTTTTCATAGTGAAGCATTTATAATTTTTTGGCTTCAATACTCTCAAATTTCAATTGCCCAACTGAAATGTGATGATCACCTTTTGAAATGTTCCTTTCTTCATCTATATCGGATAGAAAAATACATCACCATCACTACATAAACGTGCTTCAACACACAACTTCTGGCAAGCATGCTCTTCCACTTGAAACTGAAACTATTGCTTCTCCCGTTCTCTCGCATAACATAACACCCCAAACGAGTTCAAAGAGAAGAACCGGCACCCGTCCACTTCAAGTTGGGCCGGGCCCGGTCACGCTGTACGGCATACTATTTGCAGCCTGCAAATGGACCCACCGGACTCCCTAATCCTGCCGGTCCTTCGTTTTCCAGTTGAGCGACAATTTTGGAAGCATTAGTTTCATCTTTCCTCAAACTTCTCGCACGGTGCACAATTAACGCACCCGCCGACGAGCGATGAAGTAGAGAAGATGAATTTCCGGATTCTTTCAACCGTGTATAGCCGAAGTAGCCGAAGGAAAATTATCAAAGTCACTTCCGCTGCATCGCAAAGTTGGATGCACCGCTCAGCCACCCCGGTACCGTCCGGAATGTCGTGTTGAAATTTTTACGGTATGAACTTGACGGAACTTCTTTCACGTGCCGTTTGCATCCCGAGACGATGACCACGTCTCGTGATTCATGCCGCTTTAAACTACTACTCCTTTTTCATACTCTACTTACCCGTTTGGTTGGCCATCAAACTTTTGTCCCCAGCCCACTCACAGCTGGTCCGGTTCGTCGGTGCCGGGTGGCAACGCTGGCGCACACCATTACGTGCCCGAGCTGTATGCACGCTGATGGCTGCAGGTTTTGGGTCGTTGGAAAATTGCCAATCATATCTCATGACTAATAGGGTCGTCGGATCGTTACCGGAGAGCGAACGCGCGAAGTTCGGGACCACACCGGAGCGAAGCGCGCACGCTGATATCGAGCCGGTTCCGGGTTGTTTTCCGTTGATGGGGTTTTTGCCGCTGGTTTTCGCTTTCGTGCGCCTTCGCGTACGGACACATATGCACGTGGGCACGCAGGCTGTATCCACCCGGTCGCTTGCCGTGATGATAACATGTTTTCATCCGAAAATTTCAACGTATCTCGTAGTTACAAATTGAAGGCAGCAGCAGCGAGATTTCGCTGGGAAAATAATTGAAAGCACATGCATGTGTGTGTGTGTGTGTCCCCTAAAATGAAAAAGCTTTTTGAGTTATTGAATTATAGATTGGAGGAGAGAAAAAGGTAGAGAAATCTCTGCCACAAACGGGCCCGTTTCGGGCGCTCCGTTTTGCGCACTCGCGGCAACGTCATAGAGAAAAGCCTCCGGGAAACGAGCTGCCCTGAAAATTGTCTTGTTAAAACCCGTCCCCCTAATGCATCCGATAATACTTCACTCAATTGCCAACTCAACCGCGAAAAGGTCACAGTTCGAAGTGAACTCGGAGCCGTTGCGAGTGATTCTGCGAATAAAACCCCGTTTTGCCGGGGCCGGTTCGGTTTGAAATGGCGTGTGGCAGGACGTGGCGTGTGGGCAGGAAATTGGGAAAATTAAATTTCCCCCAGCAGCAGCACTAGCGTACCGCATAACAAACAGGAAGCGGGTCGCATACGTACGTGTGCAGCGCAGGATGCAGCACCGATCAAGCTTACAGTTTACACCTTTTTGCAGCTGTTCACTTCTATCCCCATCAGGATGGGTGGTTTACACGTCCGTCCGTTGTACAGATTTTCCATCGGTGGCGGCGGTGCCGGGAAGCAAATTAAGTTCCGCCAGCAGCGTACTTCGAATGCAGTGGCCTGTGTGAGCGCACTGGACCGGCCATGGCATCATTTCCGATGCCGAGTCCGTAATTAAGTATTATCACCGTTCATATTTCATGAGCATCGTAATCATTACCATCTGCAGTCGCCCTTCAGGATGCGTCGTGATGCCCTCCCGCTCGGGTTTCATCTCTCGCCCGATGAGCTATTGCGAAAGCATTCCTCGAAAGCAGCCCCGTAAGCGCTGCGGGACGTACCCTCTATCTCTCTCTCTCTCTCTCTCTCTCTCTTTCTCTCTCTCCACTCACTACTCGCTTGAATCCTGCATCATACGGTGTCCTTGTTTATTCTCATTTACACATTTCCTGCCTGCGGAAAATACACGATATGGCACACAGGAGCGAAGTAAGCGATACTGTCCGAGCCGACGTTGCCAGACGATTTGCTCCTGCTGCGATGGTCTGGCAAGAAAAGATGAGAGACAGAGAAGAGAAAAAAACCTACAACCTAACAAACAAAACAACAGCGTGGAGTGCCAGCATGAAATTAAAAATTAAAACGTACAACCCCATCCATCTTTCGACGCGCGACGTGATTCGTCCTGAAGATGCACAAAAGCTAACCGGCACCGGAGCTGCTGGGTGGCAGCTGTGGCTAATAACTTGGCGCGCAAAGGCGAGGACCGGCGCGAAAAATTGACAAGTGGAAGCGAAGCAAGCAGCCTCTATTTTAGGAGTTGCTGCTGCAACAAATCCTCGCCGTACACACGTCGCCCGGAAAACAGCCCGGCCCCAGAAGCAACATAAATTAGCACAAATGCACGAACCGGTTGGGATGACGTGATGCAAATTATACTGGCGATGGGAGGGGGAGGGGAGGATTTTCAGTGTAGTGGAAAAATAAATAATCAAAAGTGAAAGCCAGGCGTGCATATCGGGTCATTGCATTCCGATTTTCCATTACGGACGCTCCCGGGGAAAGACTGATTAGGATGCAAAACACCGTCGGTAACAAAGTCCCGTCGGCCGGTTGTGTATGTGTTATGATGCCGTGGGTGTAGCTGGTTGCTCGCTTCGGCAACGTGCCCATGCTGCCCTGGCGTGCCAGCCGTCGAGGGTTCAAATGCGTCATTTTAATCGTGACCCACCAGGCGCCTCCATCGGGGGTGCGTTCGAAGCAATTGTATCCTTTTGCCGGCATGATGTTGAGGGATCAAGCATTGCATCACCTACAGAAATGATTATTTTTTATGCTGAAAATTGAAGTCAATTGTACACATTTTTAATTTTTATGAAAATATCTATTCATAAAAATTGATAAAAATAAATAAAAATAAAAATAGTTTCAGATATTATTTATCAAATTGGATGATTTTTTTAAAAAAGTAAAAAGATTTTGAAACAGGGGATCGATATGTTTCCTATATAAGCAATATTGCCTGAGACAATTTTCTCCGGGTCCACTTTTTGTACAATAAACATAGCAATTAGTACTCTAGCTAAGTTCGCATCAAAATTGCGTTACATTTGTGCGGTAAGAAATCAGATTAAATTATCAAACATGTTCAACATGCCATGCTGTGGGTTCCTTTGTTGTTTTTCATCCTTTTCATTCATTCATTCACGATAGAAAGCAAAAATAATTTCCCACTCTCGAAAGATGAAAGCAAATCCCCAGCAAAACTCGTTCATTAAAGGGTTTTATGTGTTTCTTCCTCGCACGGGCAAACCCCTCTTTCACAGTCACCTGCAAACATGCACCGTAAGCAAGCAGTTGTGTTGTGAAGTAATTTTAAAGCAGTACTTACGAAAATTCACAAAACCCCTCCGCACGCGTGTCACCACAAACCTCAGCATCGCCCCGTGTGGGAATAAAGATTTGGCCCTTCCCCGAAGCCTTCCCATGGAGAAGGTGCCCCGAGGTAAAGCCGGCCACTGTCCGTTTTGTCGCTTGCAGAATGTCCAACTGGCAGAAGCGTCCTGCAACGCCGTATGTTTGCATTCGCAAGCGAGCGAAGGAAACCACCCGGACGGAACGGTTTCCAGACGATGCTGCTGACCAAGCTGCTTTACGTCTCGCAAACGCAAACGCATGCGAAACGGGAGCACACGAAATCCCTCTGCAAAGACGCGGTGCGATCTTCTGCCGTAAAGTATTAAAGCTCTGCCCGGGACAGCAGAAGATATGGACCGTAAACAAGGCACCGGTGCCGTGGTGTTCGCTTTTTTCCCCTTCCATGGGGTGTGTTTGTCTCTATGGAAACCCAATGCACAAAAGAAAAACACCCCGTGCTGACAATGTGATCATCCTGAGGCGCGGTCCCCTCCCACTTCAAGGTGCAGGGTGCCGGAGGCACCCGGGGCGTTCAAGCACCTGTAAAACACTCCAGAGCAACGACATCATTAGTTTTAATGCGGTTAAATGCAGCATATAAAGCAGCGCACAATCCACAGCCAGCCTGCCCGCTCAAGGTTGCGCTCCCACCAGCTCTCGCGGCGCTGCATTTGGCGTTGCATAGTGCTTCTGGTGGAGTGCCTTACGTGACTACGTGCGGGCGAGTCGAGTGGCGAACGAGGACCGCCTGGAAGTGGGAGCCATTAACTGCAGCGCCACTACACTATCATCAATCAGGCCGAGGCAGAGGCGTGCGGATATCGGGTGGATGTGGAAGAAGGGTGCAGATGGCCTTGGTTGTTCATTTGCAAGCTTGCTGATCGATCTCTGTCTGCGGGGTGGCGTGAAAAATGGTAAAATAATTGTAATTCACATTAAATAATAAACCGACGACGTTTTAATGGAGGTTTTAGTGCTCCAACACGCAACGAATCCAGACGATAAAGAGATCATTTGAACTTACCTGAGGTGCATGTTCTTCGGCATCATATCGCGTTCGTACCCACCGTTAGCGGAATGCATCTAGCTCATAATAAGCTTCAACTTCAAATTGATTCAAACGCTCACAAACTTGTTGGTTAGACTTTCCATCACAAAGCGCACGAAGATTGCCCTCCGCTGGGTACGTTTCTTCATCGTTCGGCTATGAAACTACCCAAATAAAAGAAAACCTTCCATTCGCGTGCGAAACGCTTCCCGTGCGCTTCCGAGCCACGATAGCAATCAAACCAAATTGTGGTACTTTTGTTCGGCTGGGAGATGGCAATTAATTCGCTCAATCCGGTTGCGTTCCTGTTATGTCCACGGTTCAAGCGTGTCTGAAGGCGATTTACACCCCGCAGCACCACGCCGATCCGTCGAAAGGTTGCGTTCCGCATCGATGACGCTTCGAATGCATCAACTTTACCGGCGGGTGGCTTGTTTACTTCGTCCGAGGGGGATGTTTATTGAGCCGGCATCCAGCGAAAACCGACACTGCCCGATGGCACGGATGTTTGTTTGCCTCACTTTCGCACACACACACGCGCGCGCTTCGCGTGATCGTGATCGAAGAATCGCGTTCCACTTGACCTGATTACTCATTGAGTAAGTATATTAGTACTAAGCGAAGTGTGAGTGCTTTTGCAATCCTTTAAACATATTCATGCTGCGGTTTGTGTGTCTAAGTCGTTGCCTGATAGGAACTCATCTCCCACGAGCATCGGTGGATCGGAATCGAACAAACATCTTAGCATCATGGCTGCCTGAAAAAAACCCCACATAACCTATTTTTGGTATCCGAATGGCTCTTTTGCTTCCCAAGAGGAACGGGCGCGCCGGTACGGATAGCACGAGTGAATATTTTATGCGCCTTTTCTGCCGGCAGAAAAGGGAACCGATACATTCTAAATCAATGCCGCTGGTGACGCAGGTAGACACATACGGTATCAGCTCCCCGCTAAAGGCCCGTTTAGTGATCGAGTGAAAGTGAACGTGAAATTTTGGTTTTTCATTGATATTTTACAAATTACCCATCGTAGCATGCTGTTCTATATACCAAAAGATGGGGAATTTTATTCCCCAATCCGTAGCATACAAATTTCTTTACATTAATGAAATTTAATGCATTTCCTCTTTATTCCCCGCTGACTATTAAATTTTCATTATTAATTATCCATTATCAGCGGGGAATAAAGAGGAAATGCATTTAATTTCATTAATCTAAAGAAATTTGTATGCTACGGATTGGGGAATGAAATTCCCCATCTTTTGGTATATAGAACAGCATGCTACGATGAGTAATTTGTGAAATATCAATGAAAAACCAAAATTTCACGTTCACTTTCACTCGATCACTAAACGGGCCTTAAGGAACAGGAGCAACCGTGTCTTAAATAAGGAAGAAATTGACATGGTTCAGGGGGAGGTCTTCCCTGCCAAGGGATAATTATACTTCGCCGCTATTAGCAAGGCCATTTTTAGCACTCCGTCACCTGAGCTTGTCGATGGCACATTAGTGCAGCGAAGCGTACCGCCCTTCTGCGCCGCCATAATCGATAATTTGTAAATTTTCACCCTCCCGACGGCGCTGTCCGTCACTCCGGGAGTGCGACACCGGTTTGCAACTTTTCGATCGATTCCACGAGAAGGAGGCGACAGTCGTTCCGGGAAGCGCACGGTGCTGCTTTCCATCATGTTCGGGGAGATTCTCCCGCTGCTTCACTGCCGTCGATGAGTGTTTGAGCTTTTCCTTAAGTTCACAACTGAAAAGCTATTAATAATAATGAAGAAAGTATTAGAGCCGCGCGGTGGTGCGGCAAGCAAAACAATGCCACTCGACAGCAACGACAATGAAGTGGGTTCTTTGGCTGCAAGCGTTGCGCAACGCAAGCTCGCCCGCGTTCCCTTGTTCGCAGGCAAACAAGTATTTGCGTTACAGTACACGGTGGACGCACTCCAGCCGCTAAGCCGCTTAAAGATGCTGAAGCGTCCGACTCGCGGGCACTCATTTCCATTATCGCTCCCTCGAAACAAAAAAAAATGCACCTCGAAACCCTTTTCCCGGTGCGAAAGAAACAGCGCGAGAGGACACTTTGAATAAATTTTAAATTTTGCGATCCGAGTTAATAGAGCCGAACCCGGTTTCCTTGTTGGACCCCCCAGCTGACCAAGTGAGACGAGTTATTGGCCCCGGCCCATGGTGTGCGCGAAGAAGCGAAGAAGATTGGATGTAGATGAAGTTTCAGACCGGGAGCGGGCTGTTTGAAATTGAAAGTGGTGCGGTTCGAACGAGGCAGGCCGGTGCTATTATCATATTTTCTACCAAACAATCAACTCGCGGCCGACAGTTTGCTAATTTGCGCCTCGCCCCGCCCCGGTGCGACCCGACTAAACACACTATCTGGCAGCTAAGCGGCAGCAACTTTCCGAAGACAAAGTCTAAAAGTTGGCGTTCGAACCTTCCCGGGCGGGTGCGCTGATGGGGTACGAGATACTTTTATTTCTAATGGAGGCGCCTGGTGCGAGGTAGAATTTGGTGCAAACGGCGTTGCTAATTAATTGTCACCAGAAAGCGTCGTGTGATGGGAGTCGATCGATCGGGCTAGATTCATACCTGCGTTGGTCGATGAAGCATTCATTTACGGCAATATCATACATTGAAAGAGAACGCTTAAAGATGTGTGTTATTATTATTTAAATTACAATATAATTTTGAGGCTAATTTCATTGGTTTTAGTTGGAATTTATGCACTAAAAAATGAATTTATATTTGAAGAGTCTGTAACATGGCCCAAAGCGAACTAAAAACCACAAGATACTTGGAAAAGCGGAAGAAAATAGTGGAAAATCAATAGATTTGCAGCTCGGTAGTCATTAAAATTACAAATTCGTCAAAACTGCTGGCAAACGAGGAAATTCGAACTATATTTTATTTTTATATTTAAATCAGCCAAAGAACAAATTTTCACTTTCACTCGAACACTCAACAGAGCCTTGGCCCAATGAATCAAAGCTTCTTCGACAAACAGCGATTGAAATGAGGTAAAACTTTGAAACGTTCGGTCAGAAACGGCTGGAAATGAATACTTCCGCCCCACACGGGAACCGGCTAGTTTCCTGCCCGAGCTGGTGTCAGTCGGTGGAAAAGCGTTTGCCGCTAATGGGGAACCCATACCACTAGCCGTCTCCCAAGTTTTTCAGCATACATTTGCATAAGTTGCTAACTGGGAGTAATTTTATGCAATCGTCGCTTCGCTCCGCTGTTTCCTTCTGCGAATGCGAATTCCGGGTGGGAGGCTGGGAGCAATCGAGCGGCAAAGCAAACTTAACGACTTGCAGGATTAATGTTCATAAACGATCGCCGGCGCAAGTATGAGTTCGAGCGGCCCGCCCGTCGGTGAGTGCGTGTATTGGCTCGACAAAATGCTAATTCGGAACGATCTCAGTACGAACGCTGGAGTCCGTGAGTCGGTAAGCACTGCAGGTAGTTTCGCTAGGCATGGTTTGCGTTATCTGTTGCTGCGTATCCCGCTAAGATCTTCCCATCTGCTCGCCCGCCCCATCCACGTCCTCCGCTACGATTGTTTGGTAGTAATCAATCAAGCGTTTCAGATCCAAATCTCATCATCATCATCGTCGTCCTCGTCGTTTTCCGTCTTCGTCATCCGTTCCATTGCTCATTCACTCGGCCCGAGTGTTACGAAGGGCCCGATACGGGGGGAAGGCGAATCGTTGCAACAGCGTCGACTTCCAGTATCTCCGGCCATCAGCTGCATGCCTGGACACACCCACCCACCGGCGAATATTTATTCAATGTCATGCCCGTAATGACTTCGGCTATAAATTGTTTGCACAGTTCGATCCGTGACTGTGGCGCACGATGAGCACGTTGGCAGCTCTCGTTCGTGGACTCTAATTTGATACTCCCGGTCGTATCGGTTCGCTCACATCCATCATCGGTGCGCGGAAGGACAGCGAACGGGCGGTTGAAGAAATAATCATCGTTTGTAAAATAATTTCAGTGAGAGAGCATGTTTCCTCGTCAGTTGCCAGTTTGACAGACATTTTGATTGCTATATTGAAAGGCGATTTTACAGTCTAGTTTATTTTGGTGAGCCATTTCAACTGCTTCGCTAAAATCCACCGACGATTGAACAATTTTAACGTATTATTTTGAACTCTAGTCCTTGGTGGTTTTATCAGAAATTCATGAAAATCTCAATTACATGTTAGGGCTGTATATTACATTATAACTGATATAATTTTTTCTACGATTTCCCCCCCACAGGTCCACCACACGCTATGCCGACCTAGAGAAGCCCAAGAAGAAAAAGACACTCAGCTCGACGAGTTTAGTTTCGATACCCAACACGATAAAGTTAAGCATGTTAAATAGCGGTTTGCTCTCGCTAGGTAAGTGCGGTCGTATGAACTTATCACCGCCAGCTCCAGCCGCACAGCGCACCGACACGTTCCGCCTCGACGCTTACGTTCCAAAAATGAAGTTTCCGCATCACTTCCGCGGAACCAAGAAAGCGAGATCACGCTGGTGTAATCGACGACCACATTTTTACACACCGCCTGCCGCTTGAAACAGCGGATAAACTATCTTCCCGACCCGAGAAAGCAATTCCTCTATCCAATTAATAACGCTCACCCACCCAACGAACTCCGGGACGGGCAAGTTCGCCTGCGCGCGTCTCATAATGCTATAGGAGGCAAAATGGCAGAAAAATGGAGTCTAAACGCAACGGGCGCATAAAGAACGTAATCACCACCTTAAACCGCCCGCCAGTTAACGATGCCATTCTTCTCCGGGCTGCGTTAGGTGACGGAATGTTGGAGCGAGCGAGAGTGGAATGATGTCGCTGCGCCGGGATGGGCAAAGTTCGCGCGTGCTCTTGACGCTGGAGTGGCTTCCGTAATCTAATTTCTTCACTTCGTTTCAACTGTGCGTGTGTTTCTTTTTGTTCTCTTCTATTATTTATAGATAAAGTAAAACTGTCAGCACGAGGTAAGAGCGTTTTTTTTTTGTTGCGTTCCTAGACGTTTCGTCTCTGTGCGTGTTTCGAAACCGTTTTAAGCGGAGTTTCCGGTTCGCTGCAGCTGGGAGTCCTTGGCCGCCGTGCGCTAATCGCCCCTCTTCGGCTTCGTCCCTTTCGTTGTTTCCCCCTTCTCCGCAGATGAGAAGAACCCACTGTCGCAGACGATGCCCGACAAACCGACCGAACTGCGACACTTTGCGAAGCTGTGCGAGCAGCGGCGCAAGTTCCCGATACTCTACAAGCTCGAATTCCAGACGGCTGTGAAGGTTGAAACCAACTCGTGCAAGCACGCCCTGCGCAAGGCGAACGCACTGAAGAACCAGAACCCCAAATGCATTCCATACGATTACAATAGGGTCGTTTTAGACAAGTACGACAACACACCGGACTCGGACTACATCAATGCGTCGTACGTGGATGTAAGCAGTGGGAACCGGGCGCAGGAAGTTCGTTTCGCTGTCCGTCTGCCGGTGCGCGTCTCAAAATGTCTCTTTCTTCTTCCCGTTTTCCCCTTTCCACACAGAGTTTACTTAAGCCAAACGCGTATATCGTAACGCAGGGACCAACGGAGGACACGGTGCTCGATTTTTGGCGCATGGTGTGGCAGGAGAACTGTAGCGCGATAGTGATGCTGACGAAGACGTTCGACTTTACCAAGGTAAGCAACGGTCAACCACACACGGGTTTATGCAAATTTCCGAACCGTGGAGATTTCGTCCGTATATGGGTGATGCGGCTATAAAATCCCGCGCCGTACGTCACCGCCTTTGGACTCCCCGCAAAAAAACCGGATGCCATAAACGTGAGACACCTTATCGTGCAGCGATCAACGAAACCACTTCCTGAGATTTCGCCGAGCGTTCGCCTCACCGTCTTCAAACGATTTTATTGGCCCTTCCTCGCAACGGACTGACCTAAAGCTGGGGCAGTACAAAAAGTTTACTCGATAAATTTGCCTCTGCACCAGCGCGTTCTTCGGATGGAGCGAGAGAAAAAAAACGGTTGACTGCAAACGATTTGCGCTCAAACAAATGGCGCCCGCAGCGCCAACTTTTAAATTGCAATCCATCGTCAATCATTTCACGGATTTAGAACGCTTCCCTCTCTCTCTCTCTGCGTTACTTTATCGTTTCGATTTGATTTTTCTCCTCTGTGTTCTGTGTATAATCCGGAGCATCCTCAATTCAACGCCGTATTTCGTTCCTTATGTTTTTAGAAGCAGTTGAGTTTTTTTTTTCTTGCCCGTTAAATAAACGTGCTTTGTACGTTCACCCACCTAAAAACACATCAGCTTGCACATTCATTCGGCAGTGAAAATATTTTCCGTTCCCTTTCGTATAAACCGATTTTCCGAATGTGGGGGTGCTTTTTATGAGCTCTATTCGATTCTCGGTTTGATTTTTAACACTCCTCCCTATCGTTTTCGAGGATAAGTTCGTGCCAGTAAAGTAACATTGCAAAAGAAGAAGAAAAACATAAAGAGAACGAGTCAAAATCAACCTTTAACATTCGCACCTCACGCACACGTCCACCTCACCGGCGTGTTTGCCTGTTTGTGTGCCCATTATTTTACGTCCCGGGACATTCCTTTTCCATTACGCGTGTCATCCGGGCCGGATCAAACGTCCGTTGCGGAAAATGTGATTCTGTGGGTATTTGGCGCGGTCTCTAGTTCTCTCCGGTGGTTCGTTTTTTTCTTCCCGCCCCGTTGGGTGGGAGCGTTTTCTTTACACCGGACGAAAAAAAGCGTAACGACGCGGCCACAATTCCGCGAAACGGAGAAGCCGACTGGCTGCGAATGGAAAATCCCATCGAATCGGCAAAATTCGCATTGCGGGAGTGGCAAAAAGTGTGCTATGCCGCTGCTACCACAATTTGCTAAGCCTGTGCAAGATTGCAATAAACGGGAAATCAGGTGCGCGAGGCTCACGCAAATTTATGCTGACAAGTCGATCGCGGGATCAGGAATTGATTGATAATAAACATAAAAATAGCCTACCTGATGGGAAAAAGGAATAGCAGCAGCAGCAATAAAAAAAGCCTTCACACAAAGCAAGTAAAGAGTTCATAACGACGAGTGCACTTCGCTCGTTTTCGAACGAACTTTCTCCATCCAGTGCCGCTGTGTTTCGCCACCGTTTATTCCCGTCGGAAAGCTTCCCGGCCTGGCCCAGCCCCGCACTGCGCTCCGCAACCGGTCGACTAATGCGATTGTTGTGTAAATTAATGCATGCATCTTCTATTTGTACACCGGCGTCGAAATCGGTTTTCCCATCGATCGCCTCGTTTACGATTGCCTAAGCCAGTGGTCGGCAACCCGCGGCTTGCTTCTGTCGTTGAAGTCTGTTGACTAGATCATAGATATGATGATCTCATAAATAATCGTATTTTTATGATGATATGATCAGTTGAAGTACAATGAAAACTTATGTTTTTATTCGTTTAAATTTATTGTCTTCATTATCCTTTATTTTGTTTTCTTATGCATATCTTCAATTTATAGTTTATTTAAAGCCAGTTTATGGTTTGATAGAATAGAAACACAATCTAAAAAAAGCACACTCAATCTTTGATAAAAAAAAGGTTGGCGACCACTGACCTAATCCCCACGTCACACCAATCACATCTCCCGACCGACCCGTCCATGATTGGTCGCGATAGCAATCGGTGCCTACTTTTACAGACAACACCCAGGCGCGCTTCAAAAAGTGGCATAAGTATATTGAAACTATACCAAACAGAACAGCCATTCCACGATTGTGTCACGGCAAACACAATTGCCACGCAAGCAAAACTTTCCACTCAGTTCACCTCAAATCCGTCACGATTAAGTTGCATCAGCTGAATGGGAGCAAACGATGGCCGGTTTTTTTTTTCACGCCCTTGTCCTAACTCATTCCCTCGTTTTCCTCTATTTGCGTGTTCTCCATCATACCGCTTTAACCAACATTTCCATGTCGTAATGTGCATCATGTGTGGGTTCATTTCAACTTAAAGCGCTTTTTTCGTGCGCTTCCTCATCCCTTGCTTCGTGACTAGGGTCTATTTGCAGGGGAAAACTGCACGCGACGCTTTGATTACTTGCATTAGAAGGTTTTTTTGCGCGCGGTTTCCTCTACTATCTCCTATATCTCTGCCGGATAATCTACCCTTCTCTCGCACTCCAGCACGCTTGCCGGGTGCGCTCCATTAAAACCGGTTACACGACTATCGCCGGGGCACCAAACGACTGTTCTTCATACACGTCCCGAAATCCCTGTTGCAAAGTTTCCGCTCGCCTGCCTAGTGTCTGCTGGCACCGCTGCTTTGTTGTACCGTCCGCTTCGTTAACGAGCTTCATCAGGATCACCCATAATCATCGTTATAATCAATGTTCAAACTTTTTCAGTCTCCTCCTGGTCGCTAACATCATGCGCAACTGTTTTGTTTTCTTCTCTGTGTGTGTATGTTAGACAGCGGTACACAGAACACAGTGGGGGACGTAGACGAAACAAAGGTCTTACGTTGCTGGAAACATCGATTCCGTGGCGATCCTAACGCCGTCAGTAGACGTGCTTTGAAAAACTTTGGCGTGAACTGGATCTAGCGCACCCCAGAAAGCGCGGACATAAATACACGCTACAACGGTGTATCTATTGAGCCACTGCTGGGTCCATAAATAGTTATGTGTTTCAAGTTTCAGTTGTTCTTTCCTCTGGTGCACATATTTTACGACTAAGCGCGTTTTAGGGCTTACGTATTTGCAATTGAAATGTTTTATTCAAAAGGTACTCTAACAGTACAATACATAGTTGACGTACTTGCTTCAATCAATGCCATTTTTATTCATATTTTCCATTAAGTAGAGCATTTTTTCTTAACGATACGAGAATAGATTGTAATTTTTTGTGAATATGTTAATCAGTTTTTCTCAAATTTCTTTCTAAAACGAGTTAGATATGCGCATTTATCTTGCAAGCTTCCTTATTTACACCTTTTCCATCATTTAGTCTTTTATTAACAAATTTCAGATAATTTTAAATGATGAACACGACGTTTTACCGATTTATGTTGAAAAGAGGCCTATTTAAGCGTAGTTTTTTTTCATTTCTTCTTTACACACTTTTTGCACTTTTCAATTCGTCGTTAGCTTCCCCTCGGCTATATAAAAGCCGATAAATGAATGATGTAATAGCCCTTCTCCTAGATGCTGCTCATAATATAAACGATCATTTATGTTTCATTCAGATTTTACACGAAATATTATATTGCTCTCATTTTTATCTTTAAATTATTAGCATTGTTTTCCCAACATCTTGTAAATTCAATTGATTACAAAAAAATTATATTGAGTTGTTATCTTTTTTTCTTCTCTATTACCACCAGGTTATGTGTGTTCAGTACTGGCCCCCGAACAAGGAGAAGGAAGAAATCTATGGCGATATGCACATCACGATACAGTCGGAAGAGGAGCTGGCCAATTTTCACATAAGAACGTTTAGGCTGTTTAAACTCAATAAAGATAACGTAAGTATCCCAGCGCACCGCGGACTAGTGGCACGCGGACGAAAATACTTTTGCTTGGTAAATATTTAAAACATCCACTAATAACCAACCCACCGGGAGTCACGGTGGCGCTTTTAAAGACACGCAGCATGGGATCTTTTGTGGTCGTTTCCTTCTTCTTTTTCTTTAATTTGCTTCCTTGCACGACCAGTCGCGACGACACATGGAAGCCGCTCATGTTTCGTGTTCTCGCTTCCCATTTCACGAGACTGTTTACTCCGAGTGGCCCCGCTGCCTCGGGAGGAGGGGTTTGGGGAGTTTTACAGCTCCCAACTCCCTGTGTCGACACAGACACAGACTAGGGGACCCCCCTGGGCCGAGTGCCCCCGCCAGGATAATGGATAACTAGTGGCACCGGCGGGGCAGAAACTTCTGGTACACGTGTTTCAAAAACGTACACATGCAGGTCGCCCTGTGTCGCCGTGCCACGAAAGCACCAACCCGAGCGGACGAACATGGTGTGCGCACATTTTATTTTACACGTTTCGCTCATTAACCGTGAGATGAATGGGACAATTACACTAAGCAATGTTTACTTTCTACTTCTGCCCGGCTTCCTGCGCCCGGGCCCGGGCCCGGGCACCGTGTTTTGGGAGTGGCGGGAAAATGTGCATTTTCTAGCTCGCCACCGTATGCGTGCGTGTGTGCGTGTGTGTGCTGGCTAAAATGTGTTTTTGTTTTATGCGACGAAGACGAGGACATCCGCACTAGAATGTTCCACCCCGGAGCGTTTTACTCTACGGTGTGTTCATCTCCTTCTTTCTCTCTCTTTTTCTCTCTTCCGTCCCACCTGCAGGTAGTTGCCGAGGAGCGATTTTTACTACAGTTTCACTACACCGAATGGCATTCACATACCTGCCCTTTTTCCAATGCAATTCTCGAGTTCCGCCGGCGGGTGCGCGCCGTCGTGGGGACAATCATCAAAGCCAACAGCAGGATCGGTCCGATGCTGGTACACTGCAAGTAAGTTGTGCGGACCAGGGTGAACTACGTTTACGCCGCTAGCCGACAGAATTCCCCCTGTTTAAGGAATAGTTTAAGCGAACGACTTTAAAAATATTTCAAAATTTAATGTGTTGCAAAAAGCATGATGATAGATTTTCTACATTTTTCGTCGTTTTTAGTTTGGTTAGTACTAGAAATATACACTTTGGATGTATTAACCCTTGACACTAAGCTGTCCTTTCGGAGAAACCAATGTTTAAAGTCAATTTATCATTTTTATACTACTTAGGAATAATCAAAGTAAAACAAACATACATACATTTAGAGTTTTTGCTTACATATGTGAAACTAATTAAAAAGTTGAAAACATAAAAAATGATTCAAACAAATTGATTCAAACGTTGTACTAAAAGCATTGTACTAAAAACATTGTACTCTATTTTGAATAGTTAACCTGTTCTATGATTTCATCTATTGAATATAGTTTTGAAACGAAAAACATATTGATTGATTGATTGATTTAACAGTGTAAGTAACTAACAACACCATAAATGAAATAATGTATACTAAACGTATACTATACGAATGAAATAATGCGTCGAATGCGAAGAAACATCAATTTGTGTTCTTTGCATTTAATGATAAATGATTCTAAATTAGGTGAAGAATGTAAAAAAAAAACAATCATACTTGTTTCAAATGTAATATATTTCACAAAAAAACCTGTGCCTGTAGAATGTTGTATTCTTAAACTCTAGGCCACTAATGATTTTGTTAATTATTTCGACGTCGCAGGAGAGTTTTGGTACATTTTTATTACTAATTTCTTGTCGAACAATACATTTATGATATTTGGCTTGAATCCAACTATAATATAGTCATCAACAACTGCAAAATTTGACAAATCTACTGCTTTCAATTTCCATTTTCTTAAAATTATGAATAAAATCGAATGAAAGTAGCTCGTCTTTAGAACTTAGACAGAACAACCGAGTGCAATACAAAAATTGTTAGTGTTATTTGCACAAACTTCTTAAAAAAAAAAACATTTATCACAATACTAGAACATTATGTTCGCTTGTTATTTCACTGACCAATCAATTCAATCACTTTACGTTGTGTCATGCTTGCCGGACAGAGAGAAAGTATGGCGTGCTGGGCGCCATTCTCGTACCGTCCTGCACCGCGTATAAACGTATTTGTTTCACCCTCTCGTTCCAGTGACGGCGGTGGACGATCGGGCGTGTACCTTGCCATCGATGCCAACATGGAGCTGGCCGAGGAGGAGGACTCCTTTCACGTGTTCGGCTATCTGAAGAAGCTACGCCAGTCGAGGAAAGGCCTTATAGAAAATGTGGTAAGTGTGTCTGTCGATCGGTTCCGCTGCACTTCTTGATTGCAACGGGAGGGAAACCCATCCCTAACCCGCGGCAACCATCCAATTGCGAAAAAAGTCGCACTTGTTTCATACGTAAATGGAAGTGAACTTTCACCGTTTTGTTTTTAATTTTGTTTTACGTTACGTTTGCGCTCCAATTGACGTTTGGCGCTCAGCGTCGCAAAACAAATCAATTTAACTTTTGCTTCCGCTCGACATTTCCATATTGACCCGGGGTCGGTTCGGGGAAGCGGGGCTTCTGCTGCTACTATTTAAATATTTCATTTATCACTTTTCTGCTCGATCGCATCCGTGCCGTTGCACAACAATTCAATTACTGCACTGCAACTGCATAGCCATAGCCACAGCCGGATTGAGCTGCAGCGGTTTTTTGTTGTGCCATTCCTTCGCCATCAATGAAATTTATTCCTTTTCACTTTGTTCCCCTTTTCGGACCGATCCGATCCGGGTCGCCAGTAATGGTATTGCTTCCGCACCGTTTGCACGCGGTTGGCATTGATTTTTCCGCGAATTGATTGGATGCGCACCGATGAATGATCGATGACGAAAAATATCAATCGCGATACGCGAGCCTGATGGTCAGCCTGATGTAATAATCGTTCATTACCATTCCAAAGTTCAGGGTTTTTTTTTTGGGTGCCAGCTGGCATAAACGACACTCTGTTAGTTGGGATTCGTTCACTAAACGCTTGAATTTATTCAAATAAATTCCATTCCAACGCTCACAAGCTCAGCTCACCCGAATTACCATGAACTCTTCTCCTAATACACACCACCGGAGCAGACCGGGTATGCAGATCTCATGCCTCCCTGCTCGTTAACACTCCCGCCACGCTTCCCAGTTGCGGTCGATGCCACCCAGCTCTCACCTGTGCCTCTGTATGCCCCGCAGGACCAATACAAGTTCGTATACGACACGCTGGAGGAGTTCATTATCTGCGGCAATTCGTGGTTTCCGGTGAAGGAGCTGTCGCAGCGGCTGAAGGAGAAAAGCCTCAAGGATCCGCTCACGAAGATGAACTCGTACCAGCGGGAGTATGCCCAGATCTGCAAGCAGACGCCCCGCTTCACCATCGGCGACTGTGCCGGTGGCCACCGCGGCGACAACCGGGAGAAGAACCGCGACGTCCTCTGCGTACCACGTGAGTAGTATTGGCGGGCATCCCGGTTTCCCGGTCCATCGCCACGCTGCGAGCGGGAAAGCGAATGCTTAATTCAATTACCAACAGTGGCACAATGGCCCTCGCAGCAGCGTGATGCTAATGATTTTCCTTCTTCGCTTTTCTCGTGCTCCCGCGGTTGGCATCTCGGTCGGATCGCCCTCCTCTCTTGGCGTGGGTACGGAAACGGAATGGAAATGGTGAAACGATGGCGACCAAAAACAACAAAAAAAACGCATATAAAATCCCCACTCAACAGCTGACAACTTCCGTCCTTACCTTAGCTCGTTTCAGGGAAATTCATTTACCGACTACATTAACGCCGTGTTCGTTGACGTAAGTACACCGAAGTCGCAGGAAAGCGTCGTGCCGTTTCTCAGCGTCTCACCTTTCTTTTTCGACACCGTTCTCCGCATTTTCCGGTTCCCGTGTGTTTCACACCTGCTTCGCGGCGACCTGGGGGCGCGAATATGTATTGCGTACGCGCAGGGCTACACGAAACCGCGCGAGTACATCGTCACGGAATGGCCCCTTCAGAAGACGTGCGGCGAATTTTGGTCCCTCGTTTACGATCACGAATGTTCCGCCGTCGTCGTGCTCTGCCAGCCACCTCACAATTCGGTAAGTCTTCTTTTTCGTGTTGTTTGTTGGCCCTCATGGTAGAGTCGATAGTGACATGCATGTCTTGTCTTCTTCTCGCCCCGCGCAGCAACAATATCCTGCCTTCTGGCCCGAGGGTCGCCACTCGAAAAAGTACGGACCAGTGTTTACCATCGATCACATCTCGCACCAGCACTACTCCAACATCAAGTCGTGGATCTTCCGGATCAACAAGAAGGTCATCTCGCTGACGGAACTGATGGCGGGCGTGAAGGCACCCCCGAGAACGGTCCAGCTGTTCCAGCTCACCTGCTGGCCGATGGGCCACAAGGTACCGGGTCTATCCATTGCTACCCACCATTCCATTCCACTGTAGGAAGATCCCGATAATAATCGCTTTCTCGCATCGCCGCTCCTTCCCAGGTGCCAACGTCCACGAACTCGCTGGTCGAGCTGATGAATATGGTCGAGCGGTGGAGACAAAAAACGGACTACGGCCCCGTCTGCGTGGTGTCACCGTAAGTACCTCGGAGTCGGCTGTTTTTTGCTCTCTTTCGCAGCTCCCAAACCCAACCCAATTCCATTGTGTCGATTCTGTAACAGTGTTCGCCTTTTTTCCCATCGCATTCGAACCCTCTTTATTGGAAGGGGGGATGGGTTTTTAATTAAAACCTTTAGTACTTTTAACCCATTCCCGGCAGGCTATCCGGTGAACAAAACTATCGCTTTTGTCGCCCTATTTTTTTGTTTGGAACTGTGCTCTGTCGCAATACAGTGTTGGCGGTGGTGACTAAACTTTGACGGTTCCTTGGAGGGGAAGGTCGGGAACTGTGTGGCAGGTACCGAATTAATTGAAATCGATTGCATTTGCCCCCTGGTCGCTGGTATTACTCTCCGTTTATCCTTCCCCGGAAAGGGGATGCCTTTTTTTCTGTTGCCTGACGCATAAATTTGATTCAATCATACCTGGGTGTGCTTCAGCTTTGGCTGTTCGCAATCGAATCTATTTTGTAATGGTTTTTCAAAGCTCGCTTATAGTTAAGTTGAGAAATCGATAGCTTTTTAACACTTCCGCAGGTATATTTGTTATAACTTGCCAATTGAACAGTTTTTTTATTCACTTTTACTAGTCACAGTTAGAGGCACGTGAGGGATTCGAGGCTTTTCATGAAAACTCTGCGTGCACATGTAAATGAATTTGAAAGTCCAGAGCAATTTTTAATTAACTTCGAAGCATAGACTATTTTTATCTCGTTTTGGTGAGTCCACACTTCGTTTTAGCAATCGACTTTTATTGGTTTTGTTTTGGAATTGATTATATTCTGCTTTTTGGAGTTTTTCTTTCCAATTTCATATATTAAACAGACGGCCTTTTTCCATTTTCGAACCAGGAAGGCTTTTTTCAATAGTTTTTTTTATTTTTTTTATAATCGAATGTTTCCTGATTACTTTCGAAACGATACTTTGATAAAAAAGTTGATGAAGCACTCGAATTTTTCGAAAGGTTTGAAAATTTGAAATTTAATTGAATATATCCTACGTACCGTAAGTAATGCCATTCCCATTTTCTGTACATTCTAGTGACGGTCGCAGTCGTGCCGGTGTGTACTGTGCAGCTAATGCGTGTATAGAGCAGGTCATCCAGCACGGTGAGGTGGACGTTTTTCAGGCGGTGAAAACTGTGCGAAGGCATCGGCCGCAGCTCGTAGACAACATGGTAACGAATTTTGCTAGTTTCGCTATCGTGAGGGGAGTGAGAATTTTAATCGATTTTTCCCATTTCTTCTCGGCAGACGGAGTACAAATACTGCTACGATCTGGTGCTGCACTACGTGTTGCACTATTTGAATAAAGACTTGAAAGAAAAGAAGTGAGAAAGCGATTTACACGATGATCTGTGGTGAGTAGTACTGTCTATCTTCTTCGCACGAAACAAAAAACACACCATACTCATAACTTTCCCATCTCCGATTGGCAGGTTTATCGAGTTTGGGCGAGGGAAAAGCATACCGCTTACGCCCGAGTACTCAAATTCCGAACTCTCCAAAGAACTATCGAACGCAGGTCGTGTAATCGTGGAAAAGAACATCAGAAAGCTACAGAAGGGAGAGTCCTACGATCACTGTCAATCGTTTGACGACAAGAAATTTGTAATCGACAAGAACGGACGCATCTGCGAGCGCAAGAAGAAGGGCCGCCTGTACAGCCTCGGTGGGAACGATCCCCCGAAGCGCTGCACCCGCGGCCGCCTCGACCGTCTCAAGACGGTCGGTACGTTCGACATCACGAACGAGATCTCACGCCTGAGCCAGAAAACGATGAACCTAAACGAGCGCATCATCAGCACGCAGCTGTTCGCGCAGACGATCGACGAGACGGCCACCACGACCACTTCGGTGGGGAGCAGCGTCGGTTTGAGCGTTGGGTTCGCACCGTTCGTAGCCGCCGCCACGGCCGGTCTGGCCGGTCCGAGCGGGACGACCGTAATGCTGCCAACCGACGCTGCGCCCGGCCCATCTCCGTCAGGTCTCGCGACAAAGCAGAGCGCCGAAACGATCCACCTATCTTCGCCACACCATCTTCACCCACTTCACACGGGCAGCAGTAGCAGCGTTGTCGCGACCGGAACGCTCGCTCAGCAACCAACAGCGCCACCGGCACAACATTCAACACCACCGTCGACGAGCCGGACGACGGGGAAAAGCAGAAGTTTAAGTACGGGATCGTACATCACCAAAGACTCCAGTGCACACTCCAGCGCCGAACGGCTCACGAAGTCCAACAGTCATACAGAAGTGCACGTGAACAGTGGTCCAACTGCCAGCACCTCCAAGGATTCCGGTGGTATTATGCCTCAGAATAGGTCCCTGGAGGAGGGGCGTTCCATGATACCGTCGGTGAAGAGCTCACCACCCGTCCGTAAGCCTATCCTGCGCAAATCGAAGAAGATCGTGCGCACCGACTCCGAGTTTCTGAAAGGTAACATCTACGAGAAAGAGTCCAGCGTGTCCAGCTCGCAGTACACACCGACACGAGACCGACGGCGGGAACAGTTCGCCGACTACCGCAGCAGTAATCCCTCCTCCGAGACGCACAAATCGACCGACGAGAGTTCGAAAAACATTTCCACCGACGAGATCGACACGGTCTTCTCGGACACGATGGACCTGGAGCAGATGGAACAGGACTATCGGATGCACCTGAAGAACAATTTGCAGCGCGAGTACAAGAGCGATAGCGATACGCTCGATGAGGTCGGGAAGAAACGTGGGCCGGACTACAACGCGTGGAAGAACCAGAGCTACGAGAACACATTCGACGTGTACGGCAAAGAGACACCGGAACAAACGGGCAACGGGAAAAACCACACCGGAAGCGATCGCGCCGTCGCCGTCGATGGCTCGCCCAAAGCAGACGAACTGTCCGTACACTCGTCTGTCGCTCCGACGCATGCCCCAACCTCATCGTCGAAACCGGATCGCCCCACGGATCTCGAGCTGGGATCGACGTCCGATGGTGGATGCAAGTCGTCCGCATCCTCCACGAACGACGGTCCGTTCGGGCATCTGTTCGAGAAGAATCTCGGCCGGTTCAAGCGGATGAACAAGCTGCTCAAGTGCAAACGCTTCAGCACGTCGGCACTGTACGAGAAGAAGACGTCCGCGGGTGGCGGCAGCACAAGTGCCAGCGCCACGTCCGACGGTAAGCCATCGTTCACGTCGCCCACCAAAAGCATTCCCAACGCCGCCCGCTCGCCGGTCAAATCGATCCACTCGCAGTCAAAGGCATCGATCAGCTCGTCCAAGTCGTCCCTGTTCGGGAGTAAAAAGTCCGGCACGGGGTTCACTTTCAAGGGCAAGCGGTTTCTGTTCACCGGTAAGACCTCGCCGAACAAATCCAAATCGAACAACGAGATCAGCTACTACCGCACGAAATCGACCAAGGGTTCTAAGAAGGGCTCGCTGAAGAACAACAGCACGGCATGCCTGAACCTAGAAAACACCTGTACATCACCGCTGTCCGAAGCGTTCTACAACACGACCGGCAGTGTGCGGCTGAGTGCAATGGAGCTGTACGAAAAGTTCTGCTCGCAGGACTTCAGCGGGCTGTACAAGCACGAAACGGTCCGCACGGACACGGACAGCCATGGCAGCGGGACGGACTCGAGTCACTACGAGCCGCACCGGCATCTGGGCGCGATACGGAAGTACCGGCGGCGTAACTTTAAACTGCTGCGCCAGAAAAGTGAACCCAAGTTCTCCTTCCGGACGGATACGCTGTACGAGGACAGTTACGACGGGGTGTGCTATCACGACGAGAAGGACGAGGAGGAAGAGTACGGTGCGGAGGAGTACAATCAGTTCCTGTACGATGAGCAGTACTACGAGGAGGACATTGAGCATTACAGTATCGAAAACATCTACTACCAGAGAAATGGCCTGATGACACTGCCGGATGGGACGTACGTCCAGCGGTACCCGTACCGCATGGAGGACGAAGAAGGAGATCAGGATGAGGAAGAGGACGAAGAGGAGGAGGAGGAGGAAGAAGAAGACGGCGAAGAAGAGGAAGAGGAACTGGGCGAAGAGGAAGAGTGTGATTATCAGGATGAGGAGGAGGAGGAAGAGGAGGAAGAGGAAGTGGATGAAAACGAGTTCGACGAGGAGGACGAGGACGAGCTGGCGTTGGAGGAGGAGGAAGAGGAACGCAGACGGTTGCAGCGATTGCAGCTCGCACCGCCACCGATCGAGCTCGTCGCCTCGATGGATTCCGACTGCGACGAGATCTACCTGATGCCACAGAACGAGTCCGAGAGCAAGCAGATGATCATACAGGACTTTCTGTTTCATCGCAGCAACAACGACTTCGAGGCCGGGCCGTGCGGCGATGACTACGACATTGCCGAGGTGGACGAAGACGCGGAAGAAGTGCAGGAACCGGCGATCGATCGGGAGCAGCAAGCGGACGACGAAGACTTCGAGCAGGACGTCCGGCTGGAACGGTACGCCGCGACGGACAAGGAAACGCTTACGATCTACAAGATCTGCTCGAAGGAAAGCATTCTGGAGTCGATGCGCGGCGAGACGCCGGACCGTACCTCAGACACCATACCGCACAGTGCCTCGATGGAGCAGTACTTCCTCAAGTCGGATTGCGTGACGACCCTGGAGCGGACGGCTTCGCTGGATCTGCTGAGCAACTCGAGCGGAACGCTGAACAAGTCCACCCTGACGGACTACGCCTTCGATACGGTGCGCAACGTGAATCTGGACAGCTGCAGCACGTCCCGGCTGAGCTTATCGCTCAAGAGCGAGATCTTCGAGGACACGACGAATGGGGGCGGTTCGGGTGGAGGTGGTGGAAGCGGTCCAACGACATCCGGGGAACCGATCACCGCCGGTGCGCTGGAAGACACAGCCGGAAGCGCGGACACAACGCCCGAAGTGGGCGCCGATGTTCCACGCATCAAAAGCTGGAACATCGAAGACTTTACCCTCACGCCGGAGGAATCGTTTTCCGACGAGCAGCTACCACTGGACGGACCAAGCAGTATCGGTGATGCTGTAAAGTTGGCCGAGCTACTGCAGGAACGCTGCGCCGAGAGCTGCACCGTGCCACCGGAACCGCTCGAACTCGATCACCCGAACGGGACGGTTGGTACGGCGGAATACACGATCGTCGATCTGGACGAGGAACCGTACCTGCTCGATCCAACCATATCGGAGTTCACGTCGGAGATAACGAAAGAGTTCGATTTGCTGTTTTCGCGTGCGGAAACGGAATCGCTGCAGGCCGCCGCATCAGCCGGAGTGGCGGGAGAGATGGCGGCGCAACCGTCGTCGTCGCCACCACCACCACCCGTCTCCGAGGTTCCCCCACAGCTCGGTGACGTGCTGAAGCTGCTCAGCGATCTTCCGACGCGCTACTCCATGCAGATGCTCGAACACATCAATCTCGACACGGACGAGATCAGCATTCCGATCCGGGGCGTGGAGGATGGCAAAGCGTCATCGCCAACAGCGCCATCTGCCTCATCGTCACCACCACCTGCAACGGCCGTTCCAAACTCATCCACGCAAGCACCCTCGAAAACTTCCGTCCCCACTTCCCAACCGACGCCAGAAAGTGCCAAACCGCGGACACTCGAGCCGAGCGGAAGCGGGCGATCGTCCACCAAGATGAAGCTACGGTCCACCCACTCGGCGGGGCTCGCGAAAACGGCCGCAACAACGCCCACCGCAGCCGACATCGTCGTGGCCAGTGCAGTGGAGGCAGCTGCGGTCGCAGGCAGCGGCAACAACAGCGCCGGCAGCAGCGATCGTTTGAAGAAGGCGCGCAGCCAATCGTTAGGTAACTTGCGTAATAAAACCAAATGTTTTCCATTATAGAATTTAAGTAACACTGTAACAATAATCCTAACACTATGGGTGCTGCCAGTAGTAGTGTAAGGCAGATGCGCGCGAGGTTACGCCAAGGTTCACATCGCACACGCCCCGTCAGCTGGCCGATGTTCCGCAGCGGACATCGCCGTTCTGAACGGCGCCTGTGCGTGCGTTTTATCCAGTTTGTAAGGTTCCGTCGTCACGACTCATAGTAGCAAACCGGGGAGGCTGGCGTTAGTGTAGAGGCTGGCCATTCGTTGACGAGACGAGATTTTTTATACGATCCCCCCCTGTGTCACACGTTCGTAGCGTCATGTACCATCCGCTCCCTTCTATCATGGTCGCCGTCATGGTAGCCATGGTAGCATACCCGACACATACCCGACTCGTATTTATACACAGATCTGTAATGATAATCTAGAGTAACAAATTGTCTAGCCAAAGACCGGTTCTAGTGCGCAAAAAAGGGGGAGAGAGATTGTCAAGCAGCAGTCCCCGCAAGGACTGCGTCTTTCGTTTCCAACCGCTCGCTCGTTGCCTCACTCCTCCGCTATGTTTCAGATGGCTTTTGCCAGCGCTTTGGAATTGTGTTTAGGTAGCCGGTGGGCAGCGAGATCTATTGTTTTGTTTTTGCTATTGGAGAGGCGGCGATAGTAGTAGATAGTAATGTACAGTAGAGAGAGAGAGAGAGGAAGAAATGATAAGCAACCAGTAACCCAGGGTTAGGTTATGCCGATTTTTCTATTCCGATGGGACCACGAATGGAGGAGACGCGGGAGGAGAAACGTTTCGTTTGCCTATATCGACCGAATTGTCGTTTCTATATTTCTATTGCAAACCAAAAGCACTGTACGTAAACACCATCCCCATATTTCCTACACTTTCATACTGTTGTCATGTACGATTTCACTCGATTTGTAAACAACATTTGCGACTGTTACCGTCTTACTGTAGGAATCGATGATCGTGGGTCGTTCGTGAGCAGAGAGAAAGAGGGATAGATCGAGCTAGTTAGCATTGAATAAACCATGTGTATGTGTGTGTGCGTGTGTATGTTACGTGTTATGTAAGTGATCGTGTAGTGTGGTTCATGTACGGTCGTACGTAAAGCAAAATAAATAGCATCCCTTAAGATAGAAAATTAACAACAAAAAAAAACGTAAAATAATACCAAAAACGAAAAAACATAACCACATCATTAAAGAACGAAAACCATTTAAAAAGAACCCACACCGTAATCAAATCGTAACGCAAACTGTAGATAAAATTAATCAAACAACACAAAACCAAACAAAACACAAACCTTGTAAATCGCAAACCGAGCAAAAGATGAAACGTTCTAAAACTTCAATAGGCTAACCTCTAGGCAGTACGATCGGCACGAAAACCCCACGTGTAGAACACAGTGCCGATCGTAGGCTAGGCGAGAGCGACGGGAAATGGGAAGGCGTTAGGTAGCTGTAAGTTTGTACACACGATGTCAACGCAACCCGTGCCCGATACATGTTAATATTGTTAAATTCCATTAACTCTACTCCGCCGGTCGCAGAATGGTTGACCGGGTTTCTCTTGGTTTGGTCCGGCTGCAAAACGCTGGTTTAGGATTACGTTTTGAGAAGTTAACATCGCGATCGTGCGCTTAAAGCGTTTGTTTCTGTTGTTTTTCGGGTGCAATTGTTCAGTTGGTGCAACTGTACCGCTCCCGTTCTTCTGAGTCGCGGATCGTTTGAGGACTCGATTTATAGTATCACCTCACCTCTGGAGCGCAATCGGAAAGGAGAACCGGAAGGTGTCTGTTTTTATATGCATTCACTGTAAACCGTACGCTAACCCGTAAGCTCTAGGATAAATACTGATAACCATAAAGAAACCGTGATACAGTTTAGATGTGTTTGATGGCTGCATGCTGCATGTGGAACCTCGGGACAGGCGCGAGTATGCGACGGGAGAGGATCAACTAGCTCCCATTGTTAGGTGTATTGTTAGTAGCTAAATTTTATGAGCCAACCTCACGGAATCCCCGAACAAAACACTATATACTTTTTGTCGAAAGGTGGATCAAAATGAGTCAAACGTGAGCACGTATCTTAGATCAAATCTTAGTGAATCGGTTGAGAATGGCTCATTGTTTGTAGAAACGATAGAAGGAGGAGACATGAAGACAGCCGTAAATGAAAGTTAACTGAACCAAAAACAAACAAAAGAAAGACAGAGGAAGCTGGCTGTAGGTGTTTTGTTTACAGAAATAGTTTACGCATGTTTTTATCTCCTCTTTGTTGGACGCTTTTTGGGAAGCTTGTTCTGGACAATCGCTTTAGGAACGATAGACGATCCACTATTCAAAATACTATACACTGTTTTGAAGCGCTCTTACAGCTCATCTTGCCACTCGCTGCAGTCCAACGCCCGTTCGGGAAGATCCATTTTATCGAGCAGCTTCTCTCCAGACGCGATCTTCGCACTCAAACAATCGAATGGCCTTAATCTCAAGATGGAGCGATACGGAGATAGAGCGATATGCGCCGGCGATCAGGGCAAGCACGGTCTGCAAAGCGGACCGCTGGCCGTTTGTCTCCCTCTCACTCTTTCTCGCACTCACTCTCGATCGATGTTTTGGGGAGATTTTTGGGGTTAGGAAAGGGCGTACGACATTACTAAGCGACATTATCGTTTGCCGCCAGGTGCGACTAGGAATTGACCGTATGAGTTAGGCAGGCTCCCAGCTCAACCCGCACAAAACACGTTCGCTAATCGTTTTTTTTAATTGCTGTACTCCAAGAGCCAGAGGACCGGTGTAGCATTTCGCGGTTCCCCTCGTTCCCCGGGGTGTCCGGTGCGAGCAGAGTGATAAAACAAAAAAACGCTGCCCCCTCACGTCGTCTTGTTGATGTTGTTATCGGAACTATTTGTATGTCCTCCCATTTTTGCATGGCGTGTCTGTTTAGACGTACGTTTGTTTCGTTGTTAACTGGAGAGATTTTAACGTGAAGATTTGCGGTAGTAATCTGCATGATCCAATAGGAGATCATGAGGAGCGCTAAATGGGAGAGCATAGTATAAGTAAATCAAAGGCAAATAATCATAAAAAAAACTATAAAAAAGAATATTAAACTAAACACAACCTATGGAGAAATCTAATCATGAAGACTAAATCGACTCCTCATGCCCGATGCATTGAAGCGGATAGAGTGAATCTTAACACAAGAAGAAAAAAACTAGTAAAAAATACTATAACCTAGCTAAGCGAAATTTGTAAATCGTTAAGTATCAACGTGATAAACTACGCACATACACTCACCGCACTCACGCAGCAACGCGTGAGTCAGTGGAGCATTATTTGTTGTATTTAAAAGAGACATGTAGAGCATCCTTTTCCAAGCGCCGGCTCTAGCAAGATCACGTCCCCATATATGTTGTTTGTTGGAAGAGCTAAATATTTGGAAGAATTGAGTTGGAAACGCCTGATTTATCTCAGACCGACATTGTCTCATTGCGTACTTTTTGTACTCGTTTTGCTTTCTCCGATTATTTGTACAGGCAATCGAAGCCAAAGAGGGTCGTGCTACACGCGAACAGAGTTAGGTAATCAGCGCACAGTAGATGGCATTGTTGAGCGTAACTAAACTAAACGTCGACTATCCCGGGACGCAGCATAATGCAGATCGTCCCGTTCACCCGTTGGGCTAGTAGTAGTAGTAGTAATAGTGGTAGCAGCTGCAACCACGGGAAGATTCAATTCATCCATAGCCTACTCGGACGTGTGATACCTCCGCGTGCAGCAAGAAAAGGCGCGATCATGACTGTGGCGTATTTTAGCGATCGCGGCGTGACTCGCCAAACCGGAGCAAATAACTAGAAGTTTGAAAATCCCGATATAAGCGACGACAAAAAAATGGAACGCGTGCAATGGGAAACGTAAGGTGGAATGGGTTTTTGTACGTACAAGGCACACACACACCCGCGTGCATGAAGTACGCTCGTTCTGGAGCATGACAATGTCACAATTATCTGGCGACGGTGTACACTCGTTACTCGGTAAGAATGTAGAATATCACCTCGTTCTTGGGTTGTTCCAGTGCGTTACGCGATTGGTTCCGTTTCGTGCTCACTGTTTTAGGGCCAGTTTTGTCGGCGAAGTAAGCTTTCGTTGCGTGCCGTCTCGCCAGTTCGACGTTGAACGTGAGAGTGCGCGCGAGATGGTAGCGAATTTAAGGCAACAACAATATATACATACATTACCCTCTAACAACCACATGCCAGACATTCTAGCGGGCGTAAATATCATCGCTATGAGTTTTTGTACGTAAGATTGTATGTTGTATGTCCATTATTTTTGTTACATCTTTGTATAATCCAGAGTATAAGATTATTTTTGTATTGGTGGAAAACAAGATACATCCTGCATACAAATAAAAACATCGTTGGAATATAAAGAGAGCGATTGTGTTCGTGTGTCGTTTTTTTTTCGTCCCGATTTCCCGATTCAACATGATGTTACCTCACACGAACTTAATATTCTTTAAACACTTTTTCTGGCTTTTCCCCCTGCACTTTGAACGCTGCTTTAGCTAGCACAATTTTTCCCGGTACGGGTGCACGCTATCCTCAGATTGAAATATGATTTTAACGAATATTTTAAATTTTTACAAACTGACAGCATTCCGATGAAGCGTTTGTGGAATGCTGTCAAAGTACAAGCGTTGAGGACTTAATATACCTTTCTTCGACAAAGAAAGCCAAATAGCATGCATTCCTGACAACCGGCATCTTCGAACGTAAATAACATTTTAATTCGCATTCCTGTTTAGTTCAATTTTTCAAATAAAAAACAAACTACCTGTTCTAGTTTCCGGATCTGTTAATTGTACATTTCTGCTTTTCTCCATTTTCTTGTTTTTCCTCTTCAGAAACTGGTTCATTTTTTTCGAAAAGCGATGTTCGAAAACATAATTTAGTCCACGGAACTCTTTCCTTTTTTCAGCGCATTATGTATTTCAAATCCATAATGTTTTTAGTAATAAATTTTTAAGTAAATAAATCACCATTTTTGATAATATTTTCAAGAAGAAATGAAAAAGACACACTTTCGAAATGACAATGTTGGCTTTTCGATGATGATATAGCACATTATCCGTGACGACGCAAAGTTTGAGAGAACCATTGTTTGACCATCGTGATGATTTGGATTTGATGTGTTTTGACGAAATATTAAATGGAAAAGGGGATACTTACAAGGCCACACGAAATATTGCTAAACTATATAGTAAGTTATGTAATTTTTATGGTATTATAAGCAGTTATAAAACACGAAATAATCGAACTCCGAAACGCTTTGGCTACCCGTGGAACCGCGGTTGTTAAAGTAAGGGTTAATTTTGTTTACAAATTTATGTTAAACATAGTTTGCCGTGTTACAGATGGCAAACAAAAGCTCTAAATATATCCTAAAACGTGCACTTATTCACTCCTACGGGCGAGATTCAACAGAATTGTAGGGATATTCTTTATCATCTGGTTCATACGCCGCATTGATAATCGCCCCACAGCTTCGCCCATCGTGCACGGTGACTACCACAGTCAGTTAGCTTTCTATCTTCGAGACGGAAGCACGCCGGCAACGCTGGCGCTCTCACTTTCGCCTCGCCAGGTGCGGCCCGAGCGAGCGAGAGCACCCGCTATGTGTCGGCGTCGGCATTGCCTGTGTGCGGCTCCGGCAGCCGGTCGGACGACGACTGGAGTCAAAAGCGCTGCCGTGAAAATTCTGCACACGCCGCCCGACGCGAGACGGCACGAGCGGGCGTTGGCGCTGGAGCGAGCGAGACGCACGCTTCCTTTTCGCAATCGTCCGCCGCTAGAGTGTGCTGTGCACGGAAACGGTTGCGTTCAAAGCGAGTGGAGCCGTCGTAGCAGTCGTTTCAGTTTCGTGGTGATTCCGTGGGAAAGACAGTGAAATTTTCAGTGTGGTTTTCCCAATCCTTGGAGCAGGAGAAGTTGTTGCCGAAGTGTCAGCGTGCAGGAGAGCGAGAAGAGAAGGTATGCATGAGGCGTGGGACGTTGCATTAATTCTGGGTGCGAGACCTCCGTGAACGATCGATCAATAAAAAACGATAGAAATCCACTGTTGTATCCTGCGACGTCATCGGCTTCGATGAAGGCATATGCCGCGCGCGCGTGTGTGTGTGTGTGTGGTTGTGTGCGTGAACGATGGAAAAATCGATCACCACCGGGTACGGGGCCCGCACACCGCACTGTACCACACCAGCGCAGGGGAAACTTTCCTCCCGGTTCCGGCGGACACACACCATCGGAAACAGAGGAGGAAGGACACACGCGTGTGGGAAAAGCGGTCCACCGAAGTCTCAAGAACGCGCGAATTGCAAATGGTTGGCGGCACGCCACGGACACACGGTAATCCGGAAGTCGGTTTTTCGATGGCACGTTGCTTGCAGCGCCTACTCCGCGAAATGGCGGCCGGGCTGGTTTGGCGCAATGGCGGCCGAAAGGAACGGCACAGAAGCGGACAGCTTCCACACAGCCCCGGGACCAAAGAGAAGAGCCCTGTCCGTGCTATTACGCATTTCTCGGTTGTTGAGGAGGAAAAAATTGGTTGAAAATGAGGATGATGATGGACATGGATGGCTAGAGAGACATGAGAAGTGAGGGAGAGCTGAGTGATAGATTGAAGAGGGTTGGAAGTAAGCGAGAAGGAGATGGGAATTGCGAAAGGAGAAGGCAGTGCGAGGGGGAGAGAATGAGCGAGCGATTGAGTCTGAGAGTGGGCAATGAGCAGAAGAAGGGGGAAAAAGAGTGTTCTGATCGCAAACGAATGGAGGAAAAAATTTCCACTGGTGCCCGTTGGATGGATGGATGAGCCAGCTGCTGCAAGGTCATGGGAATCTTCGATGCAAGTTGCGCCAGCAACCCGGAGGGTCGGCAACACACCGCAGCTTTCGTTTTGTGTCCCAACATTAGCAACAGCAGCAGCAGCAGCAGAAAATGAGGCGACCACTGAATCTGATGTGTTACCATGGCGCGCGCACATGCACAAGCAAGCATTCAGTTTGGATGAGACGAACGCCAGCTGCACGTGCCAAGAAAAGGAAGAAATCTTGATGGTTCTGCGACGTCCTGCCTGCGCCTGCCTGTCGGCCCTGCTGCAATAATGGATGGAGGATGCAGCTAGGAAAATAAGCAATGCTCTTTGGGATTCGACCTAACCGAGGCGAAAGATAGTTCAGAGGTATGAATGTGTTGCGAGAGGGCGTGAGAGAAAGAGAGCGAGAGAGGGTGGAAAGGTATAGTGTGAGCGAATGGGAGCGAGCGAGAGAGATGCAGGGGCCTAAGACGACATCTTGGAATTTTCATCGCGGTTCGAAATGTTGCTTGCGTTTGACCGGCAATGCAATGGACGCCACCGTTGTTCTATTTGTTCCGAATGTCATCCAGCATCATTGTGCGCATCCGGTTCTTCCTCGTGTTTCCGAGCGTGCGTGCGTGCGTACGTACGTACGGTTGTGTCATGTGTGTGTGTATTATGTGTATACCGAGTCCCTGATTATTCCGTCCACATTAAAAAAAACACCACGGTTTTCCCGGTTCCCGGTTTCCCGATTGTTTGCGTCGCACACGTTTGGCTCAGCCGTGACCAGAATCCAAAAAATGCCAACGCGCGCCACCACCGATGACCACATATCATCCTCAAAATGGTGTACCTAATCTTTATTCCGCAGAGTGTGAGAGAGAGAGAGCGCGAGAGAGTGTGCGAAAAATCAAGTTGTAAGCGAAAGAGCGGGAGAGAACGAGAAGCAGCGGCAGCAGCAACCTACTAAGTAGCAGATTTTCCACATCTTCACGTGAACCCACACCGACAAACGAGCGGAAAGATGATGTCCACCAACACTTGCTTCAAGTGCGACCGTCCCGGCCATTATGCCCGCGACTGCCAGAACGTCGGAGGCGGCGGTGGCCGTGGAGTCGGCGGACCGCGCGATCGCCGCGACTTCGGTCGCCGGGAGAAGTGCTACAAGTGCAACCAGATGGGGCACTTCGCACGCGACTGCAAGGAGGATCTGGACCGGTGCTACCGGTGCAACGGTAAGTAAACGAGCGCAATGTCTCGATAATTCTTCATTATATTAGAATTAACTTAGTTTGACGTTACTTTATTCGTAACACAGTAGAGAACCTGACCTAGCAAGTAGTAAATCATCGTAATTGAGACAAACGAAGCCGAAATGGCTCAAAGTCGTCATAATCCGTTCTGTTGCACATTTTGTTGGTTATGTTCGACACACGGCGGCAGGCGCACACCGTAACGTCGAAGAGAAACCGGTAACCACCATGTTGTGTGAGCTGCATGCGTTCGTGTGCGTGTGAGTCCATCACCACCACGTTCGCGGTTCCTTTTTACGCCTCGACCAATTGCGCGCCGGTTGCTAGTGCAATCTTTCCCATCTGACCCTCCATCTTGGCGTTTAGTTATTTTCGAATCGATTCTATTCTGTATCGTTCCGATACTTTTACCTCTATTGCGAAGGAAACTGCGAAACGAAGAAGAAATTCTCTTTCATAACCGGCTTCCGGGAGTATGGCTGCAGCGGGGCACGCACACATACACATACACGCCGGCAGATCGCACCGGGTGCACCACAGGAAAAAAGAACCAAAGAAGGAAGACACGCAAACAGTTGCGCTAGTCGCCGCCGGTAGCCGTGTGTGCGTGTAGGGCTACGCGGTGTCTCACGGCGTTACACATACTACCGCACAGGGCCTACTCTTCTGCACGAAAATGGTGCTCTGCTTCCACACGAACGTGTGTTTGTGTGTTGCTGCGATTATCATCTTCACACACAGCCCACAGGCGAGAAACGTGTTAATGCGCGCCACATGTACGTGCGGGGCGCGCGCTGTGTGCGTCGCGCTGCGAAAAGTGAGGTTTTTTTTTGCGGCAAAAATATATTGCGCCGTTTGCATTTACCGCTTGGGTGGTGCAAAATTGAAAAGTAAAATAAATGGCAAATGAGATTTTTGTTAGTAATTCTCGTTAAAGTAATCTATGTAAGTTGATTGCAAATGTATTTATCTTTGTTATGGAAAATTGGTCGGCAGCCATTTTATTTATTATAACACGACTTTTCTAATAATGTAGATGCTGAGTCTTCTTTTTATAATAAAAATTAATCTTAATTTTTAACGATCCATACACGTTCGTAAATAATACGAGCAAACTGGCAGGTTTTCCATTACCAAACCCGGTCTAATTACCGGCACTTTTGATCCGTTCCCTTTGAATGCTTGCCAACGTGTAGCTATCATCACCAAGCCTCCCGGTTTCATTCCACCACCTAGACAAGTTGTTCGTACCTTCGGTTCTGTATTTTTTTTCTCGTTTGCCGCCCCATGGTTTGTCTTTTTTTTATTACATGAGTTTCATCGCTTTCGAGCAGAAAATTATATAGCTACGGTGGTGGCCACTTCATTACTACAACACCACACCTCCACTACCGTTTGCTAAAGGTGCGCTCACCAACCAGCCTGCGAAATGGAATGGAATAATCAATGGCATGGATTATGCATACACACTCGAACGCAATTTTTGCATGTTGTGCTGCATATTTGAACCGGATCCGGTATAAGATGAAGAGTGGAACGGCGGGAGGAGAGCGCGGTGCGCTTCGGTTTTAATTTCTCGGAAAGGCGTTCTCTTTGCACAGACCCAGGGGGAATAAGGGAATAAACCTGAAACTGATCGGCGCAATTTAATCAATCATCTATCTTCCGCCGATACATGATGCGGTTTTATCATCAAACATTAAAAGATGTACCACCCCGCTTGAGTTGCCTGTGGAAGAAGAGGCTGTTAATGTGAAAATACTTGACTATGTTGTTGGGGTTTTTTTTTTTGCATAATTTCAACCCGTCGCAGTGTGGGCGACGACGACGATGAAGGAAACTCGGCTAGGGTACATGCGCGCGCCATGCGGTGGAAAACAGCAACATAACACGAACACTGCGTGCAGGGCCGGTCTCTACTCCCGGCGGTTGCTGCTTTTTCCGTCTTCTGTGTCCGGCTCATGCGTACGCAGTTCTTGTTTGTGTGGGAATTTTCACTAGCTTCTCGAGACACCCACCACCAGCGCGCATGGGGTCTCTTGAGTGAAGGAATGTTCTGCGATTCAATTGTGTGTTTTTCCACGTAACCTTTTGTGAAAGGTTCACGGCGCCTCACTCGCACATTAGCGCGTCATCTTGTGACGTTAATTGGGTTTCCTTCAGTGGGTGTTATCAGCATTGGTAGAAACCTAACCTCTATTCCCGGCTGTGGCGTGGCAAACAGCAGTTCAGTGTTGTACCGGTGGAGGGGTACAGCTGATAAGGAACTTTATGAGATTATTTTTGCACACTACACGGCCGGCCGGCAGAGGCGAGCCGAGCCTTCTTTGCTCGAAGCAAGGACATACGATGACAAGGAAATCAAACGATAAGAGCATGCTTTGATTAGAATTTAGTAATGAACAGAAGAACGATTATTCCATTCGCGACTATTGCTATGGTTTTTAAATGGTATTGTTACTACAAATACGCATTGCAGGAATGTGCTCGTCAATACGGAATTAACTTTGCATTATTTTTTGCTTATTTTCCAACACATTTTGTTTTCATTTAATTCATACGAATTTATCTATTCGTATCGATGTTATAAATTATACCCCGTATTGCTGGGGCTTGAATTGCTAACTGAACTGTTGCTAACATTTCGACGTTTTTTCACCCCTTTTTACATTTTTTTTGCATTCCCTCGACATTGTAGGCAGTGGCCATATTGCCCGTGACTGCAGCCTGTCCCCGGACGACTCGTGCTGCTACAACTGCAACCAGAGCGGCCATCTGGCCCGCAACTGCCCGGAGAAGAGCGACCGCGACATGAACGTGTCGTGCTACAACTGTAACAAGAGTGGCCACATTTCTCGCAATTGCCCGTCGGGTGACAAGTCGTGCTACAGCTGTGGCAAGATTGGCCACTTGAGTCGCGACTGCACAGAGAACAAGGGTCGGGATTAGAAGTCGGGTTACTCGTCGTGGTGTGGCAGTAACAACAACACTGCGGCGTATTTCCGCTTGCCACATCAGTCCTCCTCCTCCTCGACGGCAGCCGTAGCAGCTGCAAATGCATCGTCATCTCCACACCAGCAGCAGCAGCAGCAGCAGCAGCAGCATCACCATCAGCAGCAGCAACAGCACCTGCAACAGCAGCAGCAGCAGCAACAACAGTCTCAGCTGAACCACCATCAACAGCAGCAACAACCACCGCCGTCGGCGCCGCCACCACACCATCATCATCATCATCATCACCACCATTCGCATCATCCGGCGGCGTCGACCGGTAGCCTGCATGGGCTTCCCCATGGACCGCCCCATCTGCATAACCTTGCTGCGCAGCAGCACCAACAGCCGAACCATCACCATCCGCAGCAGCAGGTGCAACCGCCGCCCCCGCAGCAGCAGCAGCAGCAGCAGCACTATGCGCAGCATCCGCATGCCCAGCAGCAACAGCAACAACAACAGCTGACCTTTGCCGAGACGACCAAGTCGACCATGCTAAAGGCTGCGGCGACAGGAGCAGCGGTGGCCGGTACGGCGGGAACAACGGCGGCGGCCGGTGGCGGTGGTGTCGGCGGTGGCTACGTACTGCAGGAGAACTACTACAATTCAGCGACGGCCGCTGCTGCTGCTTCGTCACTGATCGGACACACCCCGTACGGTGTGGGAACCATCGTTCCGCCGATCGGTGCCGGAGTGGCCGGTGTTGGTGCCGCTTGTGCTGCAGCGGCCGCCATTTCGGCCAGCAAGCCCCGATTCAAACTTTAAGCTGAAACGACCAGACAGAAGAGCTGCTGCAAATGACGAAGGAAGACGCAGAGAGCGCGAGAGAGTGAGAGACGAGCGATGGTGACGAAAAGAAGGAGGAATGATTGCCACGTGGTCAAGCGGAAAGTAACACGAGGGAGAGAAGGAGAGAAGAGGGAGAGAGAGAGAGAGAGAGCAGAAGAGGAAGAGAAAATGAAAATTCATTTATTATAAATGCTATCCTTAAATATTATTGATTAAAGAAAGCAAACAAAAAAAATACAAACAAACAAAACAAATCAACAAAAGCATACATTATATTATACACATACACACAAACTCTCGAGGAAACAAGGTGTGACGATGGAGAATGGCGCGTATACAAAATGATGGCAAACAACAAACAAACAAGCAAACGAGTAACACGAGTGTACAACAGAATCATCTATCCCCCCCCCCTCTACATAAACCTACCCCTCCCTTCTTTCAACTCTACAACAGTAAACTCCCCTGTTTTTAACTCCCTTTATCCTGACGAAGCGGAATAAGGCTTAGTTAACGAGAGGTAGCTAAGGAAAGGATTCGAAGGAAGCAAACGCGCACGCGGCGGGCGTGTGTTCAGAGTATAGCGAGTAATGCCTACAAGCTTTACACTCTGTGGCCTTGCCAGAAGAAGCAATTCACCGGACACAATGTGTTTTGTGGCGCGCTTAAGCTAGATCTCTCGAGATCCGTGCTAGCGCGGTGCGTTGTTCCTCCACGTTTTGCACCGTTTTAAATTTATTCACTTCGGGAAGAATGAAGCATGCGAAATGTCTATTCTATATATAAATGCCTATGTTTTCAATGGGCAACAGTTGTCGACACAAGCGGGGAGGAGAAAGAGAGATAGAGGCTTAAATTAAAACTCGTTTCAAAACGCGACTGATTTACTTTTTGCTGAAGGCGAACCAAAAACAGGAACGCAACAGACGCGTCTGGATGTGTGTTTAAGTACAGCTCAGCTGGTATCTGGGACTTATTTGGTCACGCGAAGATCGAAAGGAGTGAGAGGAGGCGCGCGCGCTAGCGATAGAGAGGGAACGTTGCGAAGAATTCGTTACATTTGGTCATTTGTCTGTTGTATGCCACATTTTTTAAGACTGGAATGAGAGCGGAGGAGTGAGGTGTGCGTAGTAGCTTCTTAGGGAGAGTGAGGAGAACACAACAAATCCTTATCTTATCGTAACACAGAAAAGGCGCGCGTTAATAATGAGCGATTGATGTTTTTAGAGCGTACACACACATGGATATGTCTAAAGGAAACCTCTATCAGAGCAGGCGTGCAGTGGCGAGAGGCTGAGGCGACGTTGGCGCGCCGGCGTAAGGACATACTCGAACCGGAGGGGGGCGAGAACAGCTATGCTGTTTTCGCGCCTCCAGAAGACGAAGGTGCCGTCGACGACACACCACACACAGGACAGGATAAGAAGCAGGAGCAGCGTATCGTTGTTAAATGGTGGTGGAGCGCGCGGCTTTGAAGGAGAGTATGTCCCCTAGGCATATCTCCTCCTTAGCGCGCGCGTGCGAGCGATGCTGCAAATACTAACACACAACACCACCCGCCCGTTACGCAGCGCTAGATCGAAACGAGCAAGCTAGACAGGAGGATGCAGGAGGGAGAAGAGAGCGCCTAGTGTTTGTGTGTAGGTAGCAGCAGCAGCAGCAGCACAGCAGCACCAGCGGGAAGATTGGAGTACACGGAGAGAACATTGGAGAATTTTGTAATAGTGGTTAATTTGAATTTGTGAAGCTGAAGGAAACAAAAATAATCCTAACACGAAAACCTACAAAAAACAAAAAACCCCCCTCTCACGGTCATCGGCTCGCCTATGTTTGTGTGTGTTTGGATTCCGTAGAAATCGATTTTTCGGATGGTGCAGAGAATGAAGAGAAACGTGTGTGTTGTGTGTGGTCGGTCGGAATGTGGCATAGGACCGGATGGAACGGAATGGGTGAGTGGTTGGAAAGAAGAGCGAATGTTATGTCCAATTTGTTGATTTAAATGCGTGTGAGCCGTGTGTAGCTTACACTTAAATTGTCACCTTTTCTACTAATGCTTTGTGTAGAGTTGGCTTTCCTTGATTATCCTGTTAGCTGGACAGCTGTTCCGGCGCACAGGCTCCGAGATTTAAATCCTCGGCCTGATGCGAACGACATCGACATTGACTCCCCACCAGCAGCCAATATTCGATGAAGATTCCAGAAAAATCGTTAATAACGCGTGTTGTGTTGTGTAGACGCATGTCTTCTGGCTGAATAATGAAATAGGCGCCGTAAAATATGCAATCCACGACACAAAAACGCGTTTAACGTCGTATTGGGCTAGTTTTAGGGATATTTTCTGCCGAATGCGAGTCAATAAGCAAATACTCATGATAATATTTCTAGGATTCTTGAAGCCATACTCTTTTGCCGGTAATTTGAGAATATTTGACGACGGTTCTGGAAAGTTTCAGTCGGCGAAACTTCCTCTTCGAAGAACTTTGAAACATTAATCACGTGAGGTGGGGAGTGTAGAATGAAATGTTTGCAGTGCTTTTACACCTATCTATCTTTATCGTTTTAGGTCATTGTGTTGTGTGTGTATGTGTGTGTATTAGATGCCGAATAGAACGCAATTCAGGACACACGCACTAGACGTACACTAGAAGAAACACGACACTGGGATGCATAAATGATTGCAAAAGAGTGCATACACAAACAAACGCACCTGTAAAAATCCTCGTACACAACCTGCAAATAACTCTTCTTCCGGCGAGATGTATCGATGGAAAAGCATAAAAACACGAACAAAAAGTAAATGGAAACTGATAGTAAAATCAGCCTTTTTAGTGTCGATGAACGTCTACAAGCAAACCAATCGTAACTAATCTAATGTAAAAGTCACATAAAACAAGTAAACACAAAAATGCATAAAACGTTAAGGAAGGGTGAAGAAGATTAACACAACAACAGCGGATCGCAGAAGCGCATAGCGTAGGACACGACGAAAAGGAGCGAGCGAGTACAGCTAATCATCGTACAAACGAAACAATAACAGATCCAGTGTGGAAGCGCAGGAGGTGGATGGGGAGACGAGATTTAAGGAGTAGACGACCAACTTTTACCCACACATGTAGTAGCGAAGCGCAGCGTAGTAGTCGAACCAACACAACCATAACAATCTGTTTTCTTTTTCACTCAAAACGACATTGTCCGGATTAGTAGAGCGGGATGTGCGAATGGAGGACCGGACCGGGCCCGATGACGCGGCAGCATATGATGTCAAGACTGTTTCTAAAGATTTCGAACGTACTGCAGTCCTTCGAAGGCTGTCTGATGCGGCGAGGTACAGAAGGACGGCGAAACAAGTTCTGCGCTTACAACGATGCTAACTTTGCCCTGTTTTGCAACTGTGATAAGCAACAGTCGAGTGCGAGGAGAGAGGGACGGCGCGAATTTCGGTAGCATAATTAGATCTTAAAAGGACGAAATTTGGTTCGATGCAAAGAAGCGAAAACACGGTAGCGTCCAAACACGGGTTTTACTTCGATTGCTTTTGAGGCAAGGCAAGTCGCATGGGGAGTGAGTTCCGGGGTCGGTTGTTGGATATTCGTTTGTGAAACATTTATTTACCTATGGAAGGTATGGGCTACTCAGCAGGCCGTGCCTCCGTTCGAATAGCCCGTCCGAAAGAGAAGAACTAGCAGGAGCAAGAGGCAGCAGCAGCGAGCACTCGAAGTCATTCGAAGGTGTAAGAGACGATTGCATTTAGAATATGATCTCATTGTAGTAGTGGAAGGTACGATAGAGCGGAAGTGTGTGAGAGAGAGAGGTATTAAGCATAACTCTGCCAACAATAACAAAGACGGTGAACGCTGAAGACGAAGTTTAGAGAGTTAAGACGAAGAAATCAGACTCTAACCTGAACATTTTATCACCTCGCCAAAGGGCGCGAGTGAGAAGGATGAAGACGGACGAATTGTGCGCGCACACAACCGTTGTTTGGCCGTGTAGTCGGGACGAGAGGAATGCCACGTGCGAGAAGCGTCGCGGGAAGGACAGAGCGGTGGGTCAAACAACAATATGAACCTGAACATTAAAAATTACCTTACCCAGAGTCACATTTACACGAAGAGGCCAGCAGGAGCGGAAGAAGGAAGAAAGGAAGTCGACGGGGGAGCGACGGAAGTCGTAACCTATTAGCGCCTTGTTGTGGGGGAGGTGGACACAAAGCATGTGGGCGAGACGATGGGACGAAGCGGAAAATATGAAGTATTAGGAAGCAGAGCTGCCAACCTTTCGTGATCATTTCCCTGGCGGTGGAAATGGAGGACAAACGCACAGGAGCACGGAATACGGTGGATTATCGTTTTATGATAATCGTGAATTATTTTTTCATAATATTTATCGTAACGACGAGAACTGCCTGAGAGGACTTCGAGGTTGAGTTGGGAGTCTGTGTATGTGTAGCACGATTGGAACCGTTGTCGATTCGAGTCGAGCATGACCGGAAGAAGAGAGAAAGGGGTGTTAACATGCCAAGATACTAATTGGGCAAAGTCGCAATTCTCCCCGGGAATGGGAGATTTGTTTTCAATTTTTGCCAACGAACGATGTGTGTATATGTGTGCGAGTGGTCTTGGTTTTTGTGTTTCCGGGCGTAACCCCTATCGCAAGTTGTTCATTCCCCTTTTTACACCGGCCTATCTTATGAACTCGTTCAAAACGATACAGAAATGTTACGCATTCGACAGACATGGGCGCGCTGCTGTATTGTCTGGAAGGGAGAGGGCTCGCGATAAATGGAAAAGGCCCCCTGTTGGCTCCTAGAGCATCGATGATGGTAGGCTTTTTAATGTTCCTCTTCACCGTTTTCCAGGTGTTTTTTTTTATTGCACCTTAGGTGTTTGTCGAATGACCTTGAGCGTTTTGAAATTCACCCCGAGAGACTTTGGAAACCTATCTCCTTCTACATCCTTTCTTTTGTTCAATTGTTCGCAATTACGGCGAGATCGGTGATCGGCGGTGGCTCAACCAGTGAGTAGTGTGTGTATTACAGTTACGAAAAACCAGTGAGCGAAGCAAACCTATGAGAAAGCCACAACAAATATTGTACAGCGCAAACCCCCACATATGGGTGCGGGAACCTAGAGCAGGGTTGAACGCTGCAGAAACTCGTCTTCAACCATTCAAACTACGGAACGCAATACGACGGCCAATTTTTACATTACGACAGAGAGCAGCATTCATGCATACGCGGGTAGTTTAACGTTTCGTTTGTGAGTCATTTCCAAACTCTCCCCCCTCAGCCATTGGAAAATAATAAATTGCAGCAAAATATAACTAATCCACGGACCGTTTGGGAGGCAACAATATGCCACGGAGTTCTCGCGTCGCCTCCGTGTGCTGATAAGGACAGGAGAACCTCGACTATGGCGAAGCGGGAAGAACGAGAAGAGGAAATCGCAACACGGGAAAATACTCTACCAGAAACGACTATTATCTTATATCGATTTAATTATTGCAGAACCACGAAGAACGGATGGTGGTGTGGAAGGTGATCTGGTGAAAGCAGGAGGATGATTGGAGCGCAATTCGAGCGAGAAAGAGAGAGAGAGGAAAACACAATTGGAAAAGGGACGACAAAAAAATCTATAAAACTGTGTAAAACCGCAAACCTTATGGTATTGGAATCAATAAATGAGACTTGTGAACAAAAAAACAAAATGGGTTTTTTTAACAGTACAGTATGCTCAGATGACAGCACAAATAGTCACTTTTCTGTTCATTAAAATTCTGATGTGGAAAAGGGAGGAACTATATAATGGCTATAAGATCCTTTAGAGTCCTAACCCCTAGGACCGCTTATAGACACTACTGGAAAGGGCTCGAAGGAAAAGGCTAACTACTACTGGAAAGGGCTACTGGAGAGGACTGGAAAGGGTCACGAAGTTGATACACATGGTAAGTTTGCAAGAAAATCTTCATGTCGAACAATTCGGTGGTCGGTTTTTGTCAGAAGTACGACGTCGGGCTACCCGGTTCGTAAAGGTATCATGGCATCGTAGAGAAGAAATCAATTACTAGCTGCAAACCGGTGTGACCAAAAAGAAGTAAGAAGAAAAGGACGCCAAGAAGTTATCTTAAATTCACTGCAAACTGCAACTTTATTTAATTTGATTCTAGCTTCCATCTTTCAGTTGCGCCGATGATTTCTCCTAATACTCCAACGTTATCCTGGCTTCCTTTCCGTCCACCAGCACACGGATACCGTGCTTGAGACAGAATTCTCGCTTGATATATCCGAAGAACAGATCGGTGATCAGGAAAATCTGTAGCAAGTTGGGGGAATAAAAGCTAATTAGTCGTACGTAAAAGTTGAACGAAGCCGTCTCTCTTACCTGCGCCGTGCAGAAGATCAACGTCACACCGAAGAAGAAATTGGCATTGGCCGAATTGTTGTATATCCATAGATGCCACACGGTGGGAGCGAGTACGCTCGTGACCAGAATTGTGGCACCGACAATGAAATTGTTTTTCATGACTGAGGAAAGTGGGGGAATGTGAGAGGGAACGTGTTAATCAGAGGTGCATGAGTTCCATTCAGTGGCCATTTAGTCTTACACATGGAGATCGATTTCCACAGCGGAATGAGAGCGAGGTAGAAGCTAACGTCGCCGATACACGGGTACGACCGGAATACGGCCGTCAGTCCGATTAGCATCGTCGCCAGCATGATCGGTTCCTTGTGCAGTTTGAAGGTGAGCGGAAATAGGTAGAGTAGCGTGGCGTTTATCTGGAACGAGTACAGGAACAGCGTCCGGAAGTGGTCGAACATTTCCGTGAAGAAGTACCAGAACAGTCCAATGTTTGGCTGTAGGCTGCGGCAGTTGATACTACAAAAGTGAAACACAATGTGGTTTCCTTTAGAACGATTACCGAGTTAGAAGCTTATACCCCATCACTCACATAAAGCCATACGTAGCGTCCAGGAAACCCCAGTCGCCTCCCATCAGTAAGCTACTGAAGTAATTAATTCCTAAAAATAACGCTAAAAATACCACACAACTACTCGCAATGCTGCGAAACCGACCACCACCGTTCTTTACTATTGCCTGGTTGGCAATGTGGAGCGCGCCCGGGGCGAGCAGCACAAACGGATACAGATTGATCTGCGTTTCCAGCGCGAGCGCCAGCAAACTTGGCAACCGCTGACGCCGCGCCAATCCGTAGAAGAACGCGGCCAACAGGAAGTTGCTCCACACGGTCGTCGTTTGTCCCACGCAGTTCAGGATGGCGTACGGATTGAAAAGGTAGGCAAACCCTACCGACATCGGTACCGTGTGCAGATCGGCCTCGACCAGGTGCAGCTCCTCCGTGTCCTTTGCGTATCCGTCCTTTTCCTTTCGCTGCTTTTCGTACATCTCGCGTATGAACACTCGGGCCGCTAGCAGCAGCAATATGCCCGTCAGCACGTCGAGCAGTATAAACAGCGACGGTATGGCGTTCGGCACGTTGTCCAACAGCCAGCGAGAGGCGTGCAGGATGAGTGGATTTTTGTGGTACATATCGCCATCGTACGGGTTGACGCCGTTCGCGTAAAGGTACGCTCCCTCCTCGACTGTGTGCGGGCGATTGGAGAAAGGTGTGGTTAGCTAGCTTATCGTGCTTATCGTCGGACGTTTTACCTCGTTTCCATGCGTTGATGGGTGTAGACACTTCCACCCGGTTCTGTATCCCGTGGGCGTACCGGGAGTTCATCAGAAGAAAGCGAACGGCCGCGGCAACTCCTATACTTATTGCAAGTTTCATGTTTCGTTTTCGCTGATCGTTTCTGTTTGATCTGCTGTATCAAGTCTCACACGATTATGCAGCAATAATACTGGATTTTTGCTATCACTTAACTAGCATTCAACGCACGAAACACTGTCATGCCCTCGAGTGCCACATTTGTTTCCGATTTTTAATTGATTTTATCAAAACCCGGCCCCTATCGCGAGCAGGGAAATATTTGTTTATCTTTTGTTGCTGCTGATGTTTTGCTGGTGGTTTTTTGTTTCGTTTGTGTCGAAAAGCGCCATAGCGGATGCTAGCGAAAGCTATAGAATCGGCTGCACGCGCGAGTTCGGTTCTCCAGTGGACAGCGAATGTCAAATTATCTAACATGTTGTTTGTTTACATTTTTTCCGGTACCACTTCGGGACTGTTTCGCAAGCCTCTAGATTTTACCAAATTTATTCATTAAGTAAGAATAGGACATTCCTCCTAGCATGTAATTTTCACGTATCAATCTATTAATCGTCCCTTGCGATTTCTTGCAGGCTCCCGTACAGATACACCTTCCCTGCCCTCAAAATGCGTATGGCAAGTGTGCTGCTGCGAGTTCGTAAACCACAGAACGAAGCGGACGTACCCTTCCAGGAGGTGCTGCCGTTGCGCCTCAAGAACCATGTCAGCGGCAAGACGGACAAAACGAGCGACGTGGCCTGTCTGCAGGAGATGACGGTCCTCTTTTCCTGCCTGAAAACGAACGAATTCAACGAGAGCCTATGCTCGAAGGAGGTGGGCAACTTCCAGCGCTGCTACAAAGTGTTCCTCGACAAGAAGACGGCCAAAAAGGAAACGTCCAGCAAGGGCGTGCTGGTGGCGGGGAAGGACCTAAACTACAAACAGCTGAACAAAGTGCTGAAAAAGTACCCCACGTCTGCTCAGAACTAGAGTGGTGCTTGTTGTTTGTTGCCTGGGGGAAAGCTGTGTCGGTGGATCCTGTAGTCTAATAAAACATCTTCGAAAGGATAAAACTGAACCGTATGGTAAAACATGGTGCGTATTTAGTCTTCTACTAGCTAATAACCTAACCATAACAGAGTCATATACTCGTGTGCTCGTCTCCAATGCAGCTCACGTTTAGGTTCGTGAAATCGATACTAGCGCCATCTATCGTTCGGCGCAGCAAACTAACGAATCATTTGAATATCCGAATTCTACACGTTATTTCAGCAGTGCTACATTTAGAGTTCTTTCAGATTGAATGTAAGATTAAAACGAAAAAAGTCTTTTCAAACAGCTCACTGCATGCCGGAGCGGAGCTGGCTCTTTATTCTAAGATAATAAATATAGTTTTGTGTGATTGTAACGCACCTAGGGCGTTCGGGGGCAGTGTTGTTTACGTTGTGCACATTGTTATGCGATTATCGTGCTGCTTTTGCAACGCCTTACTGCTACGCAACCCTATGAATAAATTAACACTCTTCGTGGATATCAAATATAACAAAACAAAACACGATTATCCATGCAACTTCGCAGCTCCGCAGATGGGCGGTACAAACAGAGACGAAAAGATAAATAATAATCGCACGGGGGGAAAACACATAAAAGCAACTTCAACTTCAACGAGACAAAAAAAAGGAAGGGAATAAATAAGACCAGTTCCGAGCGCCCTAGAACACCTCCTTCCGGAACTGGAAGCCAAACTGGTCGCATTTGTAGCGCAGCGTTTTGGCCAGCTGCGGCGGCCCGCAGTAGAACACCGTCACCTTGCCCTTCTTCTGGTCCTGGATCTGCTTGAACACCTTGTCCCAGTTCGGGCGGCCGGCGTTCGTGCGCGTCTTCAGGCCCGTGATCAGGTCGCGCTTCTCCTTCTCGTGCAGCAGATCGAGTGCCAGCTGCAGCCCGACCGCCTTCATGTCCGTCTTCTGCAGCGCGCTCGTGATGTACATGTGCATCTCGAGGAAGCGCTCCATCGCGCCGCCCAGTTCGGCCTGCTCGATCTCGAGCTGGGACAGCAGGTTCACGAACCACTCGAACGACCGCTGATCGCGATTGATCCAGAAGAAGTCCACCTTGCGCAGGTTCATGATCGTCGGCGGGATCTCGCTGGACCACTCGTACGTGCAGCGTGGACAGCAGTGCCGGGCCTTCCAGTAGCGGTGCATTATCGACTGCAGGATCGAGGCGAACGGGGTGACACCGATGCCGGTCGCAATCAGCAAGGCGTGCTGCGCCTGGAAGATGTGACTCGAGGGCGCCCCGTACGGTCCGTCGATGTAGATTTCGAGCGGCTTGCCGACGGGATAGTTCACCGGTCGGTTGCCGGCACCACCGGCACCGGCCGTGCCAGCAATAGCGTCCTGGGACGTTCCCGCCCCGATCGCCACGACCGATGCGCTCGTCGCACCCGGTGATGCGCCCGTACCGGCGGTGCGGCCCTCTTCGGCGTCCTTCTGCGTGAACACGCCGGGCGACACGACGATCGAGTTGGTGGAATCGCGAGGCTCACAGTTCTCCAGGCTCGGCGTCTTGAACGCGATGATCGTGGGCTTGTTGCGCATGTAGCGGAAGCTTTGGGCAAGCGATTTGTTCTGCGGGCTCAGGTAAGCCAGACCGAGCGATTGAAGGCGCGCCTTCCGTATCTGCACCTCATCGAACGAGCGTTCCGATTCCGAGCGCATGTACTCGCGGAGTCTGTGCGGGAATGGAGCAAATGAGGGGAGTTGTTAATATAGATACAATACTGGTCAACTAGCCGAATAAGGTACTTACACCATCATGCGCTCCCGCTTCTTGAACTTGTTCTGCATGTCCGGCATCGAGAGCGACTTCTCCAGCGGCACCTTCTGCTGCAGGATCAGCTTGTGCAGGCTCTGCTCCGGCGTTACCTTGCGCTTCGCATCCTTCAGCTCGGAACCCACCGCCGAACCCAACTCCCCATCGACACCGTCACCGGCAAACGCTTCGTTCGCGATACCACCGACCGTGCCCGGTGCACCGGCCGCCCCCGATCGCGGTATGAGTTGATCGCGCCGGGAGAAGGTACGCTGCAGCGTGGCCTGTATCTTCTTGAGGGCACGATTCTCCGACATTTGCCGTTCGAATTTCGGATGTCCGACAGGGCCACCTGCGACTGTTGCCGCCGCCGTCGGTGACACCGCACTGTACCCTTCCATGGCGAGTTTGGACGTGCCCGGGGGATGCCGTTGCTTCATGATACCGGCCGGTGTGGTCGGATCGGGACCGACCGCTCGCAGCGGTACCGGCGGCACACCCGGCGCCGATTTCGCCTTGTTCAGGGCCGACTCAAAGCTGGAGCTTTTGTGGATCGTTCCGGCCGGTTGCGGTGCGTTGGCTTTCAGCTTCTCCTGCATCACGCTAACCGTCCCGGTGCCGGTGGCGACGGGCGTGACGGTGGCCGCACCGGACGCGCCGGCCACGATCGCCGGTATCTCGCCGTTGTGCAGGCGCTCCTGTTCGCGCTCGAAGAAGTTGTGCAGCCGGTTGGTCCACTCGCCGACGCCGCGGATGTGCAGCCAGATGTAGTCCTCCTGCTCCGGGGCGCTGCTCAGCGTGAACGGGTGCCACTCGTACTGCGCGATCGCGGGGATGTTGACGAACACGTAGTCGCCCGGCCGGAAGCAGAAGTGGAGCGGCCGCTTGATGACGAGATGCGTCACCTTCGAGGGCAGCAGCAGCCCGGACGAGATGTACGTCTTGCCGTGTTCGGTGCGCATCCAGACTAATCTTTGGGGAACGGCGGCAGAAGCGTTAGGAAGGGGGGGCGTTTTTTCCGGTGCTCCGTGCTAGCGTGCATACCAACCTTATCGTCCGCTCGACGAGATAGATCAGGCCGGGCACGATGAACCACTTCCAGAAGTTGGGCCCATGGAACAGCACCAGTATCCAGAAGGGAACGTACAGAAGGTGCGTCCAGTAGAACACCTGCGTTCGGAGGAGGAAAACGACACATTAGAAGCCGAACCGAACTAGCGTGGAAGACAAAGCCGCGAGCAAGGTGAGTCTCTAATCGAGCAAAGAAAAAGCTACAAAAGGCACATTGGGAAAAGGGGTTTAAATCCGATATACTTCGAAGCTGCCACCGCGTCGCACGAACGGTTGCGAGCAGATGAACATGATCAGCAGGATCAGCGCCAGGATCACGCCAGTCGGATTGGCGCAGCCTCCTATCAGCCCGAACAGGCCCGGCCGATCCGTGAACAGCCACTCGGCCGTGGTGTAGTTGTTGGCGTTGAGCACCGGATCGTACACGACGATCGTGGCTGTGCGTGGCCGTCCGCGTGCAACCACGGGGAACGGAGGGAGCCAGGGAGCAGGAGTGTGTGGGTGTGGGTGTGTGCGTGCGTGTGTAGTTTTATTGTTGTTGTTGTTGTTGTTGGTGGCGATAGTTTAATCGAAATGGAAAGATAAATACAAAGAAGAGAGATTAGGAATAAACGGGTTAAGGCGATTAATCGTGCTGGTGGTGGTGGTGGTATTGGTCAGTTCGATCTCTAGTTCGTATTAGTACGGGTGTCTACTAGCCTCTCAGTCGGCTCGATGCCGGCGCCGACTTCACCCTCCCTTCGGGTTTACTTGCGATATGATACAATGTACGGGAGATGTGAAGAACGGACGCGCTCGGCACCGGGTTAGTGAGGTAAATTAATTTTTAACGAGACAAATCCTACTGGGTGCCGGTGCCGCGTAAGTTATCGTACGGCTGGCAATTACACACGGCGTGCATCGAGAGGATGTCGCTGCTGATATTTAATCGATTATCGGACCGGACAGGTCAGTGCCGGTTTAGACCGGAGAGCTGCCCGGCCGGCGATAAGATATGGTGGAGGGAAATAAAGAGGCTTTCAGAGCGAAAGATAGTGATGTGGGACAGGCCGGGAGAGATTACGATTACTAGCTAGCGAAAGGCTACATTGTAGAGAAGTAGTGTGGAGAAAGAGTGTTTCCCATGCAGAGAAAGGATGCCATTTTTATAAAGATATAGTACAAAAATTTGAAATAATTTATACACTACTTATAGATTATTTTACAGCCATTTACAGGATCGGGTTTGGAGGAAAAACAATACAGTGCGTTTCAGAACTATAGCGACGCTTTTTTTTACTTACAATCAATTAAGAATTAGTTCAAAATGTTCTCCAAGGAGAAGCATAAAATGAAACAAAAAATGCATGTCGTGTGAGTTTGGGATGCGTTTGGGAAGATGTTTTCTTTAATGGTGAAGGATGAAGAATAAGTTTCTAAAATTTCTGAACACTCTAATTTCAAGAAAAGTCGCCCCAAATCTTATGATTGAGTCAACATTACAAAAGAATATCATCAAATGAGTATACGGAATCGTTGGACGTTAGTGTTAAGATCAATACAATACATTTACATATTAAATTTATGTTTAAAAATCAAATAACATCAATTGATAATAGATATCTAAAAATCAACTTAAAAATCTCAGAAATTCACACAGCATGCATTATTTCAGTTCCTTTCTTTCTAGATTTCTAGTTATATCGGAAAAGCAAAAGGTGCTATAGTTAAGCAACGCACTGTATATAAAACTAATTTCAATTTATGAAAATTTAACGAATTTTATATTTTACATAAATCCAGAAAATCAGGTTGGCGGGTAAATCTTATTGATATGTAATATACACAAGACGTTTACTGTCCTACCGACCCAAGTGAACCTGGATGCAGACAGTACGAAATTAAAAACAACACAAACAAGTGAATCGAAGAAAAACCAACCAAACCGTCGGTTGAAAAGCACGTAAATTGAGTTATAAAAAATAATTTACGATATCGCTCGCGGTACGCTTTTTCCCCGTTTCGATCGCAGCACGATCTGGTGGTGCATTGCTGCGAAACGTGCACTCGCGGCCCGGTGCACTGGCGTAAGAGCGACCGGGCCGGATTTTACGACTTCCTTCCTTCGATCTTTCGGGAGGAAATGAGCGATTGACAGACGCAGCGAATGGACGCCCGTCGTTCCAGTGGAGCGCAAAATAAAGTCATAAAAGCGTGATTACGATTCGCCCGCTAATGGTAATGGCAGTAAAAAAAAAACTAAAAAAAAAACGATCATCGCGACCCGCACTGCACGCCGTTGGGTCATACTCTGCGTGCTCCAGTATGCGAACCGGCGCTGGGTTGACGTTGTGGGATACTTTTGCGTCCTCTGTTTCACGTTTCGGTTCGGTCAGTGTGTGGTGTGGCGTCGATCGTGCCTGTTCGGAGTTGGGTTAGCCAAACGGCGCACTGTTACTTACTGAAGTTGAACAGATGCATGATCGTGTGGACGAGACTGAAGATGGCCACCAGAACGCCGGTCAGCTTGTGCAGGTAGATGTGCTGATCGAGCGGCAGGAAGGCGGTGAAACCGCGCGTTCTCAGGAAGGTGATACACTGACGCAACATCAGCACCAGTATGAAGGCACAGTTGAAGTTGAGACATTGGCCTGGGTGGTGGAAAGCGAAAGCGGAAACGAATCACCATGGTGATTATTAATAATGTGTGTCGTTTGAAGTTCGCTTCAGCGATAACACAGTAGGCAATGATCGATTCAATTTCCTTACCACAGGCTCGCGCCAGTATGACGAATCCGTTGCTGTTTCGATACTGGATGGCACGCGAAATGAACAGCCCGACGTTGATGACCGTAAAGATGGTGAGGAAGGACAGATAGACGTAGTTGTTCTTGATGTACGGAGCGGTTAGCTGATGGGGAAGTGGTTTTTTCTTGCGCTTCTTCTTGGTGTCTTCTTGCGGCAGTGGCACTAACCATCGATCGATACTGCAATCGAGCCAAGATTGTTGGGGATTTGTTAGTACGGGATGCTATGTCTACTTTGATAATGGCGTAGTTGTCTAATGTCCACACAGTGGCAATGATGGGTTATTAGTTGGACAGCTTTGATTGTAATTGCAATCAGTTAAAGGAATATAATTTAAATTCATTATCTTGAGGTGGGAGGTTTCTTCAGGTTTCTTCTTCGGTCAGGGTTGAAAAATGTTGACACTTCTCAATGTCCGGATGCTCACTAGAGGCAAATTCGTCCGTTTATCCGATTCGAGCTTAGTTCATTTTGAAATGGGGCTCTTCAAGATGACGATAATCGACTTTTGACAGCGTTTCGTTATATACTCGAGATGGAAGAATCTTCATAGCTCCTCACTAGGCAATAATGTATATTTCTCGTCCTTTTCAAGTCTAAATTGCACCGTTTCTAGTTAAAGCTGGGCAAAACTTACCTGATGCTCAAATTCTCCAGCAAACCGCCATGCTTCTCCAGCTGATTCTTGAGCGCCTCGTACGTGATCGCACCACGGTTGAACTTGTCCGCATCCTCAAACATCGCCATGGTAAGATCCTCGATCTGGTGCGAGAGCAAAAGCGAGCATTAAACTTCCTTCATTAATGTCATTTATGGTCCGAAAGAGTGAGAGAGGATGAGCAAAATAATTAGCAATCATTAAACGTAATGAGAATGTGGCAGCATTTCCAACCGACACATGGCGTATTTGATGGTACATCAATTGGCGATTTCTGAGCTGCTTGCCGGTTCGAAGGTGTGGTAGAACATCTCCTCGACGAGATCTTCCTCTGAGCGGCCGACGAAAGCCGGACTGCCACCGGTTGCATCGAACGCTAATGAGTCGCCCATGAAGCGCCCGGCTCCAAGATCCGGCCAGCGGCGTAAATTAATCTTCGACTCCACTGACTAATAGCTGAGGGCCGGCTCAGACATCCGGGCAGTTTTGATGAACAGGTTCCACGCAGGTGGGGTGGAGACGCTTCGGTCCGGCCAGCGTTTTACCCGGCACTGAGGGCCCGGTAGTGCGATTTGTTAGCAATAGTACGTTTTAATGATAATTTATTCCATTACTAAATTATGAAACAAATTAGAGCGCGATTGTCCGCACGGACCGCCGGGCCCGGGACAGGTTTTCGGTCGGCCAGTGTTGGCAGCTAGGTGCGAATTGCCGTGCCGTGTTTCGCAGCCACTTTCTCCGCTCCTGCTGCCGGCAGCGGAATCGGCAAAGTTTTGCAACTCATCGCCCGACGGAATGCTGTTGTTTCGTTCGTTCACGCAACGCACCGACCGGCCGGGCTAACCGAATTAACCCGCGCTTCAACAGGTGTTGCTGAGCATTCAGTGACTCTTGGCGTGAGTCGCGTTCTCGGGTTGCGGGTTGCGATTTGGAGCGCGATTGTGCGCGAGCGAATTGGCACAGGCGGCGGACGACGGACCGTTCCAAAAATGGTCTGACAGTGTATTAAGAGAGCATCATTAATCATGCCGAACTACTGAACATCGCAGCGGATCGGACCGGAGCCGACCGGTCGCCGAGGCCGAGTGGCTCGAATGATTTATACCAGTACAAGTTTCGCGGGGCCTAAGCTTCAGCTGCTAATAATGCAAATAGGGAAGTGAAGATGGATGGCTCGCGTATCAGCCAAACGCGCGTTGAAATTCGGTTGAATTAGGGATGTAACAGCTTATCGAGTTTATGTGCGTCACTTCGGGGGGTGTTACTAATACGCAAAAATGGCTGTTTATCTTTATTGCCCTAATCAATCCCAATGGATTGAGAGTGCTTTTGAGGTCAAATCGATCTTTTAGTTTGATTCGTGATACAATTGCGTCTATTTTCTATATTTTTTTATTCAACTTATAGTTATAAAAAATGAAATTAATTTTAAAATATTTCCCTACCATTTTAAAGAATGCTTTTTTATGCATGCGTCTGACCACCTACAAGGCTACAAAGGGTTGGTAAAATAATCCAAAAATATTCGACGCATTTAAGTAATGTGTAAACAATAAAGAAATATATTCGTGAATTGTCAATCATTACTCTTTCAGCAACGCACTGCTATGCTATCAAGGCATATTTCAGTTAATCGAAATGGAAGGATTCATATGAAAACTCCGAAGTAAGGTATCAGAGAAACAGGTGGTGTTATAGTTTTGCTACGGACTGTAGATTTGTTTCGGCTGCCGAAACGGTCAGCCAATGATCGCAAATAGGTCAAGGTCGAATATCATTTGTTTGATATTTACTCTTTGGCATAATATTTGACCGGCACGAAGTTTGCTCAGTGGACTAGAGAAATGTTATTACTAATTGCTAGTGCTTAATACGAAAGAATATGTTTGTGACGAATGATGATGAAAAACTGCTTTGAAACGGATGGAAGAAGCGCTTTTAAACAATCCTACCCTTTCCATTCTCTCCATTCTGTTCGTGAAAATTTTCGACAATTTCCCTATAATAATCAAGCTTTGGCTGATCCTATCATATAATACCATGGTTTCTGTACGCTTTCGAGCGCAGAGAATCGTTCCCTTTATTTTACGAACAGCTGCTAATTAGAAATCTTCGTTTGCTCTATATACCTGTGGAGGAAAGAGAACTCTAGTCTTTCTCTCCTATTTGTCCTCATCGTTCGAGTGCTTGCTACCTGCGGAGGGAATCCGCCTGCGGATGCTGCATACCTGCAGACGATATTGTACCGAATCTTCCCTCTTTTTCCATTCTCTCCCTATTCGAGATTCATCGAGGGGGACTGAGAGCTTCCTAGGCGCTTTTCGATATACATCGCTACCGCGGCATTCCGCTCGGGAGGATCTATGCCCCGGGAAACCCATCCACCGGTATCGCTTCTCGGCCTAAAGGCTAAGATCAAAGTGTAGTATCTGTTCTTATCAGCTTAACATCTGATAGCTCTCCCATTGGGAGACAACAAATGTTAAACTCGTTTTTGTAACGCGGAAGACAGTTCCGGGGCTTGCTCCACTGCTTCCACGGGTTGGCCCGGTATTGCAGTACCGCCGGGATCGGCCCACATAATCCAGATAACAAAAAGTTCCAAAGCTTTGAACAGGATTATCCTGTTCATCCTCTCATTGGGATGCTTTCTCGTGAAGCTTCAAACTTCCCAATTTTCCCACGGAAGCAATTCTTCAGTGTCCTACGAAGCTTTCAATGTGAGCTGCTACAAAACGAACCCAACAGCATACAGTCGGCAGAGCAGAGAGACGCCAAGTTGTAACGCGCGTTTGTACCGGATATCGTCCGTTAATGGTTTGACAGCTTCGGCCAGGAAACGGGTTGAGCGGACCCGCGAGTTTGCTTTTCATTTATACCCCATTAGTTTTTGCTATTGTATTTTACTCCCCTGTTTGTGTTTACTAGAAGAGGGAATAGTTTTTTCGTTCAGTTTTATAATTTAATTAAAAGTCCACATAGACGGTGAAAGCACAAGCAGTTCGCTCAAAGAACTGGTTTCTCACATATTGCGACCGCTGTAAGATCCAACGCACAATAAATCAGAAGTCTCGTGTCATGAGTGCATGAAAGACTTCCAGGAGAAAAAAAAAGCCGTATCTGCCCGAGGAAATTAGATTAAGTACGGTAATGGAGAAATATAAATAATTTATCAGCGACTCTCAGCGCTGGACTTCCGCTCCAGCCAGTATGGCGGACATAAAAAGCGAGAAACAAAAAACCGAGATCCATTTGAGCCCGGCTCCTTTCCTCTCGATTTGCTCCACACGATCGTGCGTGGCTTATGGAGGCTAGTGCCGGTGGCGGTGCGGTGCGAACCCGTTGTTAATTGTATCTAATTTAGCGTTTGTGGATTACTATTCTGCAGGCGCACAGCACCCGGTCGGCCGCCCGGCTCAAATAATCATCAAATGCTAATGAAGCCAATGAATTCAATCGTCCCATGAATACCCATCGGCAATCGGAGATCGATCAATTAAATCGCGCGATTGTCGATTGGAGCAGAGGCTGCCGAGAGCGACACTCCAGTGGCACCCAGCCGCTTTGCCTGCCTTAGCAGCAGCAGCAACGTCCACCAGAAGGACCTCGATCGGGAACCTCGATCCTCACGAGGCGCGACGGACGCGCGTGAGGGGATAATTAATTAGGTTTGAAAAATTGAAAGCATAATTTATGCGTGCACTCGAATCGAAGGGCGGCCGGGTCTGGCTCCGGGCAGATCGGTTCGAGCGATATTCGACGCAGCCGTTTACGGTCACCATTAGGCGTCTAATGGAACTGGTGGACAGCCGGTGGACCAGTGGGTCGCAGGCGTGCAGGAACCGGCAGGGACAAATTGTCCGTACGTCTTAAGTAAAAGCGCAGCGGGAGAGATTGGCGAACGGGTGAACCTGCTGCGGAAATTGCTTCATCAGTCGTTCATCGCGAACGGCCCCGCTGGGACTGCAGCTGGCCACGCGGCAAGGATGTTATTTTCGCCCCATTTCTCTTGGGAGCGAAATTGATGTTCGCCGGCTGGAAGATGTTAATCATAAGATTGGTATGCGTTATGGATGGCATCGGTTTGCTGTTGGTGTAGTTTGCTATCTGCGGCTAAGCAATATTTCATGCGGGAAGAATGTTGGCCAGAAAGAAAGCGCCTTGCCAGCTGGTGGTGTGGAACCGTGCTGACGTTACAACTATGAAGTTAAGAAATATTAAACAAGAGAACATTTTTGATAATGTCTCGCGACATTCTTCAAAACAGGTACTTTATCGATGATTCATTTGACTACTATTCTCAAAAGGCCTAAGTTTCCTTTTGGTGTCCAATCAAAAATCTAGAAATTCTAACTCAAAAGGAACCTGTTCTTATACAGTTAACCATTTCTCCGATTCTAAATTAGTTCAAAATATCAGTTACGTTTAGGATTAGTATTGAATGTCAAGATTAGTGCTTTTCCGATTATGCGAGGATCGTGTGCTCTGGATAGCTCCTGCAGATACTTTTGAAAGCCGTTTCAAGCTTTGTAAAGAACTTGTGCTTTTAAGACATGTCGAAGTGATTTGTAATGATCCTTATGATAGAAAAAGCTTCCTAATTGAATCCCTCTACATGGGTTTTTCACTATCTAAAAGATATTAAGAAGATCGAAAGCTTCTATCGCAACAGGATTACTGTCTCCCTGCCCGAATAGCTTGACGTAGAAAGCTTTGACAGCAATCAACCTCGAAGCATTGCAGCGTACAATGTAAGAACTAACTTCTCGGCCGGTCTGCATTCGTAATGAAATGCGCATTTCGCTCGCAACGTATTTTTCACTCAATTCGCCCACTTTTTCCACCATTTGATAGACACACATTTGCTACGGGCTTCATGGAAAACGATGGAACGATATTGAGCAGAAGAAAAAAAAACAACAAGATATCTCTGGAAGCACCAGGACCGAGACCACAGCCGTCGCTTATGATGAATGTACTCGCTGCGGGACCGGGGCGAGACGAGTTTCAGTGGAGATCGTAGCAGGCGTGCTGCGGCCGGTTGATAAACATTGGCGACTTTGATGGCCGTGGCCGGGGCTGCAGTTGGTTTTGAGACCCTGCCAGGCTGATACATGTTACAGCGCGATCGCTATAAATTACTGCCCGTCCGGTGTGCCGTGTCTCGCGCGCACAACCCAACCGACCGGCCCGGAGCGGGTGGACTATGGTGGACGTCAAAGTATCGGTCCCTACTTCGAGAGCTGGACCAGCCAGCCAGCAAGACCCGCTGGGAGTGAGATAGACGCGAAAGAAGTGCAACAGAAGAACGACACCTGCGCCGTGAGGCAGCAGGACCGCGCCAGACACCAACCTGATCCTCGGAGAATCGCATTCCGTTTTCCTCCATGCACGCCCGCATGACGTGCTGCAGCTCGCGGTGTTGAATCAGTCCGTCACCTGGTCCGGCCGGGCGTGTGAAGTCAGCGCGTTGTTTTCCCACCGCCGGCGATCGGGTTTCCGCCGCAGGGAACAGGGAAAAAGGAAGAGAAAAACAAACACACTGTGTACTGAGTGAATGATCGCGTCGTCGTCGTCGTCGTCGTTGGGGCTTGAGGTTCGGTTTTGCGATTTAGATTGAAGCCCATTAATTCTTGCTGCAGTCCGTGACCGTGTCCCGTGTCTAGCGTGGTGCGTTTGTAATGTAGCCATGAAGTAGATAATGAGATCACCGATTAGATGCCTATCGAGGCAGCCGTTCCTCGTGTTTCTGTCGGAAGGGGCTCGAACGTGGCTAGCCGTCTCGATGAGTTCTTTAGGTTGTTAAGGTTTCAAACAATTTAACCGGTGTTGTGCTTCATTATCATCTAGATACTGATTCATGAGATCCATAACGATCCATAAATCTGTCGAAATGTATGAAATGACTCTTATGATTCCCCAAGTGAAAGTTCCAGATGTATTAATCGTTAGATAATTAAGAATCTTTAAAGAATATTACTTCTTGGAAGATTGATATTGATGTATGGAGATTTACGAATCTCTAAACTTGGGATTCAGAGCGTTTCATTTAGCTTGAAGATTCAAGATTTAAGCAGTACTGGATATAACTCATTTATAGCTCAAGACACAAGATATAAAACGAAAATATTGGCTCTAAAATACATTACACTGGATAGGCTGTTTGAAAGGCTTGTAAGCCGCACGGACTTTGGAGTTCGCGCGGTGAAAAGTACTTCGTGATGAATGCAATCTATTATGTGGCTCATGAAAAGAACCCGCACGGAAGCTCGCATGCGGTTTCACGGTTGTCGAGAAATCGAACCAAAAAGAAACACATACAGAGACCGATGACATGAGCTGCCTTAGTCTGTGTCTCTGCGTCGAGGTCAGGTGCGGAGTTGGACACCTTCACTCTCGGATCTTCTCAGTGTGGAAGCTTTCCTGTCTGTTCCAAAGGTGTCAAAGCGACGACAAGACAAACCAACCGCTAGCCTCTGGCTTTTTTGCCGTTCCAGTGCCGTTCACGCATCCTCTTGGGACTCTCGCATGGCTGACGAAAGGAAATGATGAAACCGTGACCGTTCCATTTCCTGTGGTCTACAGATCGATTCTCATAATTTGTGCCCCTTGCACGAGGGTTGCTGTGGAACACTGTAACCTCGCCTCTGTCTATCAATTATCGCCACCAATTAGGGGGGAATAAATCAATCCGAATGCGTTGCCCGTACCGTCTAAATCATACACTTTGAAGAGGAACTTAATTTTGTCCTCCGGCGATTGTCCCGCGAACTGATGGATGGCATCGATGAATTCCTGATGGGGGAGAGGATAAACAAAACAAAACAAAAAAACATACATGGAGTTATAAGGAAGCAGAAATGTCACTGGCCGTGCACTCGGTAACCCACCTGCAGCGAGATCGAGCCGGAGTTGTCCTTGTCGAAGATTTGGAACACACGCTCGGTGAAGAATGGCTGTGGGGCGAACGAAAAACAACGTCGATACGGGCAGTCAGTGATTTCCTCGCGGACACCGGGATCCCGCCGAGCCTACACTTACGTTTTTGGAGGTAACAATTTTCTTAAACTCCTCCCGGCGGATCTCCTTCTCATTGCCGACCGTTTTAATGAACAGTTGCTCCAGCCGCTCCAGGGAAGTTTTGTCGAAGCCGGTCCGTGGTCTGTCGGGAAGGAAAGGTTTCGTCGTGAGTGACTGTGGGACGCTAATGCGCGCACGCAGCGAAGATCGGGGCTTTCATGCCAGTGGCGAATCCTTTGCTGACCCTAAAGTCGGTACATTAAACGGCCCCGCAATTAGTGACACCGAACGTGCTCCTAAGTACATCCATTTCGTGAACTTTAAATCCCTTCGGAGCTTCGTCGCGGTGTGACCGATCGGTTTTGGTGTGATCCTGTGTGTTTGTTTGAGTGTGTTCTCCATCTCATGGGCACATGGCGCAATGCCGAATATGGAAAACGTGGTTCCATCCCACCTGCCATCGGGGAAAAGGTTACGCGCGCCAATTTTGGTAATCCGAGCGTGCGCAGGTTTAATGGCTTCATGACGATTTAATGGACTCCCGGCAATTGTTTCTACTGGAATCGGAGGAGAGAAATTGCAATCCATTTCCGTCGCGTTTCACAACGGGCTTTATTTAATTATCACCAGATGGGAACTGTCCGATAAGAGGATCAATCAATAAGCGACGTCAGACGCTTCCTTCGTCTTTCTTGACGATTGTTCCGTCCGTAATGAATTGACAACTGCTTTCTCACGAAAAGCCGAAGAAACGACTTGCACGAACGGGGACCCTTCGGCCCTTTTTAAGGTTTATATTGCGCTGCATCACTGTCTATTGTGTGTGCAAACGTAGTCATTTATCAGAGCCGAGCGAGAAAAACAAAACAAAACTCCGAGCCCATTTCTGCTGCTCAACACAAACGCAACGCCACCGATGGCCAAACAAGGGAATCGATAATCGATCGCGCTAAGCCTGGCTGGCAGCGGGGATGGTATCACCTTGACAGAAGCGCACACGTGATAAACTTTGCGGCCCCGAATGGATGCCGGTGTTGGTGCCTAATTGGCTTTCTTCCGAGCGTCGAAACCGAAAACGGCGCTGGGCGTTAAGGTGGCGATTTCCTCGAAAAACAAAGCAAGGGCACTAAGTGAGTCGGGCCTGGCCGCGGGGCATTCGACAGCCAAAAACGGGGAACCTACACACACACACACGCTCGTGCCGTGGGCAAGTAACGAGAGCAAATGTAACGGGGCGCCCCATGTTGGCCAAGGCCGGGCCTCACGTTCGTAAGATGAGCTCATGCTCAAGCCCGCGTGGTAGGTTGAAATGTCGCTATTGTTGTTGAAAGGCGAGTGGCGCCTTCGGGTGTATGTCGATCGTGTTGAACATGATGATTTAATTGCTGCATGCTGCAGTTGGCACTTCAGTGTGTGTCTGCATGTGTCAAACATGCGAGCAAGAGTGACGTGGACCTCCAACGAACGTCTTCCACGCGGGATCGATAAGAGCACGGCTCTGCCTTCCCGGCAGTAGTGGGATGCGATCGTTTACACTCGCTGGCTGACAAATCGCCCCGTCCTCGGCCCATCTTTTATCCCGCACTGCTGCCAGTGAGGACCGTGCCGGACATCGATCACCTGCGCTGCACGCGCGCGCCCCTCGCGACACACCATAAATCTTGATTAGCCCGTATGTTGCGCAGAAAACGCCCGGACGCCCCGCGCGAATGTGGATCGGGTAAGGATCCGGTGCGGGTGAGTGAGGGAAATAAATCATTCCATCTGCTACTGCTGCGTCGCCGGACCCTTTGTCGCGAACGGATTCCTCACGAGGGCGCAGGTCACGCGACGGTAACACAGCGCCCAAATTGAACCGGCGCGAGAGATCGTCGCGCGGAATCTAATCTCCACCAGACGATCACGCCTGCACGCGACCGTATTGATCGTTTGCGATCGTACTGTTGGAATGTGTTTATTGTGGCGATGATGATGATGATGATGATGATCGCGAACGGTCCCTGACTCGTGAGTCGTGCGGCGTGTAAATAGAGGGAAATTATTTACTTCAGCGGCTGAAGTGTGTCTGACTTTTTTTGTTGTTGCAGCACGGAGATAAAATAAACAAACCAACAGGCAGCGGGAATCCGGACCGACAGTTGGGATGGAATGTTTTGGGTGGTATGATGGAGTGCTTTGCAGTTTGTCAAAGTTGGTCACGAACTTTGGTCCCGATTGACACATGAGGCGCGCGCGTGGAATCGATCGATGGTTGAAAGTAGATTTCAAAATTTTGCACGTGATAGCTTTGGGTTTGGGGTGGTGCGTTGACCGAGAGAGAGAGAGAGAGAGAGAGAACGAGCGAGGGAGAGAAAGGGAAATAGAAACAGCAATGCCAAGATTGCATGCTTCCGTTAAAACCAACTGGATCTGGGAAGATCATTTGACCTAAACGAGGCTCCAGCTTGAAGAAACGGAAATCGACAAACATAAGATACTCTGAGTGAGTTACTAGCCGCAGGGAGTGAGTGAGTGAGTTGAAGAGTTAGTAAATAATGAGTAAGTAAGATTCATTCTAATTTAAACTGGATCACTGTGCTGCCTCTCTGATTCTCACTGAGAGTTACTTTGATCCAAACGACTCCCAAAGAGTTATTGGAAGATTCTGTGAGCATTTCAATCAGAAATGAGTGATTAAGAGAGTAGAAAAATGAGTAAGAAATGAGTAAGTAAGACTTACTGTAATTTGGTTTGAATCCTTGTGCCTACTAGATTCTCACTACGAGTGAGTTAGATCAAAACGACTTCCAAAGAGTTCTTGAATCATAATGATGTCCAGTGAGGAGTAGTAAGATAACTCTCTAAAACGGATAGTATTTCTCATCTCCATAAACAAAACATTGAGAAGAAATAGAGAAGGGAAGATTTTATATCGATTAACTTGATTCTGCATCTTCAATACCAATTGATGCGAAATCCAAACTGATACCTCAGTCGTACTTTTTCAACCACAACTAACCACATGTTTGCAAGAACCCCGGTAGCTCTCGCTCCGTCAGTAGGAAGTCAATACATATTAATTATTTTCCACAATCACGCTCCACGCTCGGACGGACCACATCCATTCCCACGAGACCCGCGAAGCGTCCAAACCGGGAGATCAATAAACATTTTAATGCGAATGCATCACGGAACGCATCCCAGCTGCCGCCTTCTGCACGCACGGTGAATGCATCGAATGCGCACAATTTCGCACGTTTTCTTCGGGCTCATTTTTCGCATTGACCAGAAATTACGACCTGCCCGGAACCCCATTATACGGGTTCAGGCCGGGGACGTGCTTCTGGAGTTGCTAGCCGGGAGTCCGGAGACTCACCGGGGTTTTGTTTGTTGCGCACGGCTTTTTTGTGTGTGTTTCTGCAAACCGCTTCGCGTCTAATGCCCCGTTTTGGCTCCCCAGATGCAGATTGCCACCGTACGCGCCTGTGTGTGTGTTGTCCATCTGTCTGCAGGCATTTCAACTGCACGCTTTCACGGCTCGTAAATTACGTTCCCTCGCCACGCCACGCATCCCAGCGCTCCCGGAGGACTCCCGGACTGCCCGGCAATAAAGGCACTGTTGAAGTGCTTTATTTTTTCTAATATACTTGTTAACATTCACGCAAGCGTTGCGATCGATAAATCATGTACTCGCGAGCTATTTATCACAGTGCGCTTCATACCCTGCGCAATGTCTTGAGAGGACGTGTGTGCGTGAAATTCTTGCCCGATACGTGGGTCCTCGCTCTCCGGGAGCACCGTGGACCGTGGAGTTGGCCGGGAGCAGGAAGCCACCGAAACGTGGCAGCACAAACCGATCAGCTGCTGATTAGCTGAACGGAGCCCGGAGGACCACTGACTGCCGGGGAGCGTCCGGCTGGTCGCCAGCTCCATTCCATTTATTTTATTACTTTTCGCGACATAATTTATGAACCCTGGAGACTGGAGACTCGAGCGCTGCGCACTGCGTAATCGACACGGGCTGTGGAGGGCGCGCAGAGCCCGCGGGTTCGATGATTTACGATTTGTCAATCGGCAAAATGCATCCATTTGCGTTAGCTGCGTTAGCTCCCGGCACACCAGCGGGCTCTGTTCGCGTGCCCGACTGTGACTACCATGCGGGCCGGTTGAAACGTTGAAACGAACGCGTCGAAAGCAGTTGAATGGGCTCGCACTGCGTCTGCGTTGTATAGGTGGAGGATACACCGCAAGTATGAGATCTTTGGCGAAGCTCTCGTCTAGACGACCGTGCTGCTTTCGAACCGATCAAAGATCGTCCAATCACAGATGACAGGTGGCAAACAAAATTCCGCCCGATACGTGTGGCACCGCCTGTCATCGATCTAACACGTCCAAAAATGGCACATCTGATTGAATCCCAGCCGCAGTCTCTTGAAGTCGGCGTGGTGACGATCAGGTGGTTGAGAGTGTGCTCTGCGGCACGTTACTGTCACTTAGATTGGCTTCTCGCTGGCTTGTACAAGTAGCCCGGTAACGGGACACCGCTTGGAAGAGAAATGCTTTCCGGGCAAATACTACCGACGGATGAGCCGCGCTTGACGTTACTTGGGGCCGCTCGTGTCCAAAGTGATCGCTGTAATGTCTTCGGCCGGTCGTCCGTGTTCCCTGTGGACGGTATTTAATTTATGCAGTGTAATACCGCTGCTACCGGCCGCGATCGCTCTCGATCACGATTCTGCCGCGTAATGGACCACTTCACGTGGCGCAAGACCGATGTCGGCCGCAGCAACTCCTCACCGGATCACTCCGCTACCGTAATTTTGCTGTCCATCACGCCGGGATGGACCGGGCACCGGTATCGACCGACCGGGGGTGATCTTATCGGTTGCCGCGCTCGAACACGATCAACGATGTGCGGCTACCGATGCTACGATTGACGTGGCGCGATAAAATCGATTACGTTGCGGGTCGGGTCGGTGGACACAACAAAAAAGCGGAGCGAACTGGTGCGCCCTAGTTGAGGTTGGTGGATGGATGATGAACTCGCTCGGTTTGTAATGGGTCTGGCAGGTGCCGAACGCGCGTGCCCGAACCATGACGAGCGGCAATTTACCCTTAACGATCGGTATCGAATCCAACCGCGCGAAAGCCCTACGGATGAGCGAACCCGCTGGATAGAGCGATCATGAGCGGGCAAGTTCATCTTCGGGCCGTTTTTTGTTTGTTTGTGTGTGATGATAATACACGACCGGGAGAGGGCGAAACAAAAAGTCATCACTGACGCATGATTAAGATCTATCGTTCGTTCCCGGCCTGATTCCAGTGGCCATAAATGGTTCCGTTGGAAGAGAGCGACACATCCAAACGGGCCCGTACTACTGGACGCGTGTTGACATATGACTTTTTTCCGACACCGGCCAGCTAATGCCACATTTGGGAGAAACTAATCACGGGTGCCGGGTGATTGAAATAGGATCCACTTCTCGGAGTCGGCGTGAAGGATTTAATTATCGACCCCGACACCATGTTTGTCGACCGGCACGGACGTGCGGTTCCTTTGAGTGCCGCCGATGGAATGTGGGATTTAATTATTCGATTCTAAACTGCTTGGAATGCTGTACCGACACTTACCGCGAGTTGGTGAGGTTCGAGATGAACTCCATTATTTGATTGGTCGATATCAGGTTGGTCGAGTCGACGTCGATTAACCGGTAGAGCTTATCGAGAATCTGTGGAAAATTTATAGGAAGAAAGTGGTGTCAGTTAAGGCGTGTGTGTGTATGTGTTCGAAGAGCAAAGATTGACGCGCTTACCCCTCTGGCGTGCCATATTTGGCAGAATTTGTCGTAGGTCACCGTTCCATCGCCGCAGAGCACGTACGCAACCGATTCCAGCTGTTCAGCAAAGTCGATCTGCTTCTCGTCACTGAAAAGAGGCCGTGAAGATTTGTACTTGTGATTACTGATTGTGTCGTTTTGAAACTAATTTGAAACAAAAAATAAATACAAAAATAGATTACTTATATAAGAAAAGAATAGTTTATTGCCATCAATTGAAGGTACATATGTTGGTAAGCTTTCAACGCCATATCCTATAAACAAATTGTACACATAACATTACATTGAATGTTTGCGTTTGAAGTTAATTATCGTTATACAATCGATAAGACGCTCATAGTCAACATATAAAACACGTAAATCATTTGTGTGCGATTTGAATCGCTTTTGCTACGGTTCTTGGAAAAATACGACTAATTGGAATATTGGATATTGGCTGCCAGTTAGGCAAATTCCTGGTTGCCAACTAGGATTTTGACTCATTGCGGTTGTTTCTTCTGAAAACATGCTCAACTCAATGGTCACTACAGATTTATTAAGAGTCATAGTCGAAGACTACATCAAACGTTTGTATATACTTTCGACTAGATTCGGATAGCACGAAGCATGTTGATGAATCTCTCAGTCGAGCTCTTGAGTCATCTATTGTTCAACGACAAGAGCGGTTCTGAATGAAAATAATATAATGTTGTTTTTTATTAGCTTCTTCCAAACAATCCCATCACCACTATCGCTTGAATTCACTTTCACTGCACTCTTCCAAATGTTTCGTCAGCCTTCACCACCATCGCTTTGATCGCAGTCCAGGCTTCGTCCCCGTACCGCACGATCCTTTCCACCTCGAACTGGAAGCCACTGTTGGTCATCTCGAACCAGAGGCACGCGTTAATGCCCAACGAATGACAGTAATCCATGCTGCTTCCATACGACCGTCGGAACAGCTCGGCCGGAGTTCCCACCGTGTAGTACTCCTCGAACTTTACACGTATCGCATCCGTACCGGCATGGGCCACGGCTCTCGGGATGCTACCGCGCGGCGCCTCTTCACGCGTGTAACCCCACGGACAGAACACATGGTGCCCGAACGTGTGCATATCGAGAAACAGGACCAAATCGGGCAGGTGTTCGTTTAGCACGTCACTGATCGCGATACTCTCTGCCTCCGAAAAGGAACTCACACCACCGTACGTCCGGTCGTCCGGATCGACGGGCATATCGTTCTGTTCCCACTTGTAGCCAAAGTTGCCATTGATGTCGACACCGATGGTTCCGCCGGGTTGTGGCGATCGGTTCTTGCTCCAGTAGCGATCGTGCGTTCGCGAGTACTCGTAACCATCGGGGTTCCCGATCGGAGTGATTATCCACTGGAACTCGGCCAGATGCGGATACTGTTCACCATTGTACAGCAGCTCCAATATTACGTAGAACACCGACGTTGTGGTCGCCCATTCGCGGGCGTGAACGTTTGCCACGAGATAGACGGACTTGCGGTTCGTATAGTCGATGTAGAGCGTATTGATTGCACGTCCTTCCGCCGTCGTGCCAATGCTTTCGACTTTCACCTTATTCGGAAACAATACGACCAAAATGTCCATGTACTCGTTGGTCTCGTCGTAGCTTAGGAAGTGGTTCAGAGGGTAATATGGATCGAAACCATCACTGAAGAAAACGGAATGTTGAGTTGTATTAGTATTTCTAAAGAAATTGGTCGATGCATACCTTGATGTTATAGATCTTGTTCTATTCGAGTGTCTGTTACTGGATGTAACAGTGAACAGCGATAACAACATTATCAAGACTCGCTGCAAACTTTCTTTAGAAGTCATGTTTTATCTTGTTCTGATCTGTTTCCTGTTCTACACTTGACTGTTACTCGTTGGCAGCTGTTAGTATTTATACCAATTTATCGGAGCCTTCATGTATTATGACTGAATTCAGTGACTAATTGAGCTGAATTCAATTTCTTGTCTACATAACAATAAAAAACAATCTCAAATAGCAATGGTTTGTATTTCATAAGCTTGGTCAAACCGTATTTGGATTGGGAATCCGTGCGCGTGGCTGCCTTTTACTGCTACAGACATCATGAAGGCAAAATAAGCCATGTCAGAAATAGACGAAGCCTAGTCAAACCAAAGCCAATTCGTTGATGGACACTACGAAAGCCATACCTTTTATATTACAATCCAACGTAAAAGGCAACAGGAAACCCAGTTCCGAATAGAACATCAAGATATAAGTTTATTGAACAAGTTCCCAATCAATAAACATTCCACTCTTCAATGCTCGGCAGCTTTCAACGCCATCGCCTGTACGGCGGCCATCGCCTCCTGGCCGTAAGGAATGATGCGGTCGGTCGAAAATGAAAACCCCTTAGGCGTGAGGTCCAAGTAAATACATGTCTTGATGCCGAGCATGTTGCAGTAGTCGTTGCAGGTGCCGTACACGAAGTAAAACATTTTGGCGTACGATCCAACCCGATACTCGGCACCGGACTGCGCCGCAATGGCGGCAGCACCGGCCTCCGCCACCGCCCTGTTCAGTTCCGCGTTCAGCGGATCGTCCACCGTGTGGCTCCACGGGTAGATAACGTTCTGACCGTACGTGTGCATATCGACGTGCAGAAAGGCTTCGGCATGCTGGGTCAGCACGTCCCGGATCGCCCGCGTTTCCGGCTCCGAGAATGCGTTCGGTCCACGGTACAGCTCCTGGTACGGTTTGTCGGTATCGCCGAAGTTGTCGCTAGCCCACGCGACGTCGAAGTTTCGCGTCAAATCCACCCCGAAGAAGCCACCCGGCTGTGGGGAACGGTTCTTGCCCCATATGCGATCGTGCAACCGAGAGTACTCGTACCCGTCGGGGTTCGGCATCGGCACGAAGATCCATTGGAACTGCGCCGCGTCGGGATAGAGTGCGGCGTTGCGGATCAGCTCGTGGATGATGTACACGGTGGAGGTCATAGCGCCCCACTCGCGCGCACGCAAATTTCCCGTCACGATGATCTTCTTCGGCTTGTCGTAGTTGACGATGAGCACGTTAATCTCCCGCTTCTCGACCGATGTACCGACCGTTTCCAGTCGGCACAAGTTCGGGCGCTGTTCTGCCAGTGCTTTCAGCCAATCGTTGGTTTCTTCGTACGTCATGAAGAAGTCGAGCACGTTGTAGTCGTCAATGGACGGCACGGTTTCATTGAGACATCTTGGGAAGATTTCCATAGTTTGTGAATATTCAAGAAAATGTAACCGAAGCGTACTCACTCTATAGGAATATCTTTACAGTAAATGGATCCCGCAAAAAACAATGCGACACCAAACGTTGAAATACAGTGAAGAAAAAATATATTTGCCATTGGTTGTGTTTAGCAGTAAAGCGTCTAATATTTCCTATATTACTGAGTAGGCCTCGTACTAGGTAACGCTTTTATATAGCATGAAATCATAATAAACTTCACAATTTTAACACACGGAATGGCACTCGAAAAACTTAATTAGTAGTTAATTTTACGCGTTTTAAATTCATCTTAATGGCAATACTGCTAACTGATAACGGTAACCATGAAGAATATTTGTAGTATTCCAGTAACGTTGATACAAAACAATAGCATTGGTATGGCATTACTTATCAAAAAGGCAAGTTTTTCACAGAAATGGAATAATGAAACATTCAATTTGAACGCAAATATATATTTCCGCTATATGGAAGCTCCTTTAAAAACTCAAGAAAAGGCGCTTAAATTGAACCAAGCTGATCAGCCTGTCTCGCCATTGCTTGAATGGCAACGAGAACTTCTTGACCGTACGGAATGATATCTTCCGTCGATATTTCATGCATTGTCAGGGTCAACTTCAGGCTGACACACGCTCTGATTCCAACCGAATTGCAGTAATCAAGACAAGTGCCGTAAAGAAAGGGGAAGAAATCCGAAACAAGTCCAACTTCAAAGTCTCGCTCCGAATATTCCTTCAGCGCACTCCTTCCGGCTTCTGCCACTGCCCTCGTAACGTCCGCATTCGGTGCCGGTTGGTACGTGTAAGCCCACGGTACGAAGATGTACTGCCCGAAGCCATGCAGATCAACGTGCAGCACCGCATCCATGTGCCGACGATGGAGCACTCCGATCGCTTCCGTTTCCGGTTCGGAAAAGGGTGCCGGCCCGCGGTACGAGTGCATCGCGGGGTTGAGTCGTGCGCCGCTGCCCGACACATGCCACTGGATGTCGAAATTGCTATCCAGATCGACACCGAAGTTGCCGCCCGCCTGCGGGGAACGATTCTTGGTCCAGCGGCGATTGTGGCTTCTGGTGTACTCGTAACCGTCGGGGTTCGGAAGTGGAACGATTATCCATTGATACTGGGCCGCATACGGGTAGTTGGCGGCGTTGAGAATCAGCTCGTGAATGGCGTAGATGGCTGAGGTCATGCCGACGTACTCGCGTGCCCTCAGGTTGCCGATCACAATTATCTTTTTCGGCTGCTCGTAATTGATCGTGATGGCGTTGATGTTGCGGCCCTCGGCCGTTTGTGCTACGGGTTCGAGTTGGCATCTCTCCGGAAACTCCGTTGCAAGCGCTGTGAGCCACTGGTTGGTTTCATCGTACGATAGGAAGAAATCGAACACGTTGAAGTCCGCCACTGTCTTGGCGGTTTCGTTCAGACACCTAGCAGGATTGAACGACTCTACAATTTTCAACTCCAACGCGAATGTTGTTTAGGTACTTACTCGATCGGAATACCGTCATCTGTCGCTACGTAAGTAGGCAACAAAAAAGTTGTAGCTAGGAAGCTTATGATCATAGTAAACGGTGAAATGTCTCTTAACGTTATTTTGAAAGTCATCCTCATAGAGTAACTGTTGCAGGGACTTGAACTAGTTGGGATCCACAGCTTATATAGCTTATTCTTGATCAGCTGAGTTAGAAACTGAATGTTTTGCGCTCAATCGTAATTATATTCCAGTTTAAATTAGTTCACCAAATGGTTGATCATGATTCGTTCTATTCCGCACTAGTTACTGTTGGCACTGAAAACATTTAAGCGCGACAATTCTATGCAGCCCTACAGCACTCGAATATAAATTGTCGAAAGCTGTGTGAGATAGTTTATTTTACTTGAAACTATATTTATTTTTAAATCATGCAGCTATATAGATACTGTCATTCGAAATTACAATTACATCAATCTTGTAAATGTGGAGCATCAATGTATTTTAAGCCTTTCCTGAATATTATTCCTTTGCTTCCGGTGCCTAATGTTCGCTTGCTTCCAAAGCCATCGCTTGAACTGCAGCGAACGCTTCCTGCCCGTATGGGATGATATCATCCGTCGATATTTCGAATCCCCCCTCGGTCAGCTCTATCGCAATGCACACCCTAATACCGATCGAGGTGCAGTAGTCAAGGCTCGATCCAGACACCTTGTACAGCACTTCTCCCGGTGTGCCTATTTTGTAGAAATTGTTAAACACAGCTTCCGATCCAGCCTGTGCAACTGCTCTTGCCTTCTCCACATTCGGTGCCGGCTCGTCCGAGTAGCCCCAGGGAACCAGGATGTACTGCCCGTAGGTGTGCATGTCCAGGTACAGCGTGGCGTCCGCATGATCCCGCAGTACGTTTCCGACCACTCGACTTTCCGGCTCGGAGAACGGTCCAGTTCCACGGTACGTTTCCTCGCGCGGATTGTCGTCTACCGCATCGATCAGCACATCCCACTTGTAGCCGAAGTTACGGTTCAGATCAACTCCGATAGCATTGTTTGGCTGAGGGGAACGGTTCTTGCGCCAGATGCGATCCTCCAGTCTGGTGTACTCGTACCCATCCGGGTTCGGTATCGGTAGGATGATCCACTGAAACTGGTCTGCCTCGGGATAGGTGTCCGAGTCTAGGATCAGCTCGTGGATGATGTAGATGGCCGCGGTCATGGCGGCCCACTCCCGGGCGTGCAAATTAGCAACCACAACGATCTTCGTCGGTTTATCGTAGTTGATGGTGATGACGTTGATGTCGCGACCCTCGTAAGACCGTCCCACTGAATCCAGCTTGCATTTACGTGGATATTGGAGGGTCAGTGCCTTCAGCCATTGGTTGGTTTCATCGTATGACATGAAGAAATCGAGAGGATTGAACTCACTTACGCTTGGGCCTCTGGAATGCAGAAGGTTCTTAGATTGCCTTCACGCCGAACAATTCATCCTACTTACTCTTGCCTTAGATAAGTGTGTAAGTTTGAGTTGAGAACATCGATGCTAGAAGGAATTCTTGGATTGCAGCTAACAGCTACTATGCAGAGGAAGAATATCTGCTTATACATCGTTTCGTAGCGTTTTGGCGTGAAGCTCAACAGCTCAATTGAACTCTTACTGTGGCTCGAACACAACTATTATTTCTTCTGGTTGGTTTTTCAATTAAATAGAGTTTCATTTAGAGGGAAGCCTAATTGGTGAATACCTCTTTATTGAACTATTTGTGATTAGGTGTTCAATGGTTATTTTTTTGTATTGATCGGTAGGAAATATGATCATAATCGAATTATTTTAGATGAAGTTATGGAATAAATACCAAAAGTTTTAAATGCTTCGTAGTATTGTTTACTTAATGGAACTTATGTTGTTCCACATTTCATTTTATTATTACTCCCCTCAGATGAGAATTGAGAATTCATTTGGATGTTAATGCGACTGATGTGAATTTAAGACAGATGTCTGTTGCTAAATATGATTACGAAAAAATGCTACTTTAAAAACATGATCATTATAAAATGTGTTACACTATGCATTGCATTAAAACATTCCTTGAAATCAACTAGGTATGGATATTTTATTGACATTGCTATTCGAATTCAGGTGCATTTAAAAAGCCTTCAGTTGTTGTTTGCTTCAATGGCCATCGCTTGAACAGCGGCAAACGCTTGCTTGCCATACGGCACGATATCATCCGTCGGTATTTCGTATCCCGCCGCAGTCAGCTCGATCGTGATGCAAACTTTAATCCCGATCGAATTGCAGTAGTCCATGCTCGAGCCGGCCTCCTTGTTCAACACCTGACCCGGTGTGCCAAACTGGTAGTATTCGCTGAATATTGCATCCGATCCCGCCTTCGCCACGGCTCGCGCCAGGTTCGCGTTCGGTGCCGGTTCGTCCGTGTAGCCCCAGGGGATCAGGATGTGTTCGCCGTACGTCTGCATGTCGACGTACAGCGTGGCGTCCGCATTCGTGCGCAAAACATTCCCGACCGCCAGACTCTCCGGCTCCGAAAAGGGTCCCGGGCCGCGGTACGTTTCCGCCTTCGGGTTCTCGTCACCCGGCACAATCAGCACCTCCCACATGTAGCCGAAATTGTGGTTCAGATCCACCCCGATGGCACTGTTGGCCTGCGGCGAACGAGTCTTGCGCCACAAACGGTCCTTCAGTCTGGTGTACTCGTACCCATCCGGGTTCGGTATCGGGATGACGATCCACTGAAACTCAGCCGCCTCCGGATAGAGACCGGCGTCTATGACCAGCTCGTGGATGATGTAGATCGCCGATGTCATGGCGGTCCACTCGCGTGCCTTCAAATTGGCAACCAAAATCACTTTCGTGGGTTTGTTGTAGTTGATGGTGATGGCGTTGATAGCGCGACCCTCGTAGGACTGTCCCACCGTCTCTACCTTGCATATTTGTGGGTATTGGGCCACTAGGGCATTCATCCATTCGTTCGTTTCGTCGTGTGATAAGAAGAAATCGAGAGGATTGAACTCATTAACGCCTGGGCGGCTGAAATACAGGAACTTTCTTGTTAGCTTTGCACAAAGAATCGAAGTTGATTGTGTAAGCAAGTCTACTTACTCTTGCCTTAGATAAGCGTGTAAGTTCGAATCAGGCGCTGCAGCTCTAAACGTATTGTTTACGTCACAGTTGACAGCTGCTATGAAGAGCAGCAGTAGCTCCAGCGCTAGCATTTCGTTGGAATCGAATCAATCGGTTTTCAAATCAAATGCTCACTGTGCCTTTGTGAGCTCAAAACTCTTTGAAACATGCTTTTATATAGGCTCATGTGCTGTGAGTTTCGTGGTAAATTTTAATTAAGTTCTTTGATACGTTTGGGGGCAAAACCATGCAGCTTAGTTTTGGTCACACTATTATGATTATTCACGCCGAATAAAGTAATTAAGCTTGTCCTGGCTTATTACGGAATTTATCTCGTGAACTTTTTCTAGGAGTCAGAAAACTCAGACGAGAGGTTAAAAATGAAGATCAGTTCATAAATACTCAATCCAACTAGGTACTGGATAGTCCTAACGAAACCTAGACCAGCCAGCGTATCCATGGGAATATTGAGTCACGTCTGTGCTCAGGTGCCGCAATAGCATCTGGTTTGGACATTGTCCTTCGTTCAAAGGTGCCGGTGGCTCTATTCACACGTAAGACCTGCTCCAACCACCAGAGGGAGAAATAATTGAACTACATTCCTTTTCAATCGATATTTTCCGCAATACGCATTCGAGGAACGCTGTTCGCATGCGTGTAAAACATTGCTTCTGCAGAAGATGTGGTCGTGCTCGGACTGGCCATAAAATTCCCCAACTAATTGGGTCTCCACAATCCCGTTTGCTTAAGTGTTTCTACATGAGCAGAGAGAGAGAGAGAAAGAGAGAGAGAGAGTATTTTTAATATAACTTGAGCACTTATTAAACTGGTTAGAGGAACACAATACCCAACATCTTATTGTTAACACACAGTTTGAACTTTTCTCTGGCATACGAACCCACCGTACACCCACTCGAACCTGACTCGAAACGATATCCCGGCTGGAACCCGATCACCAAAACGAGCGATTTCTGATTGGTTACGTTTTCGGCGAATGGTTCATAATTTCTGGTGTTAAGTCGTAAGCTTATGACACTTTCGCTCGTGTCGTTCCGCCGTTTTGAGCTGCGATATACACTCCAAGGGGAGTTGAAAAGCTTGCTGCGCACTCGTGCAGGCCGAGACAGGTGGAAAAGAACTCAATTTGTGTGCAGCTCCAGCATCCCTGCCGGACGTTGGCATATGGGGGATTAACACATTATTGTTGGGGTCATTTTCGGGTGGAGCGGATGTGACAAGGCTCCTCGGCGTAAGTCTGAGTTGTGGATGCCTCCAATGTCCTATTCTGCCAATGACAAGCGACTGCACAAATTGGTGCTGATTAAGCATTTTGTTCCACTTCATCGATACGGAGTTTCGGGTATTGCCGAATCGAGGAAACTCTGACCGTAAATTAGCCACCAACGGGTCGGAATCGAAGCAGCGACTGAAGCGTCCAAATTTGGGAGACACCATTCGCTGACGATTCGACTTCGGGAACACACACAGTGCGCACGCTGCTAAGGTGTGACTCATTAAGGCCGCTCGGTGGGAAGATCAAGCTCACCCTAGAGGATTATCAGCTCATCGGACAGCTCTATTTGTATTCTTTCGATAGTAATCTCGACGCCGTCCATTTGCAGCGTAGCGTTCCTAGCGCAGTGCCTTAAACAGCCGCAATTTCAACCCCGTAGCCATCCGTAACAAATTTCATGCCTCACCCATGGATCGTGCATTAATTTTACCGTGCCACCCCTTTCGTTCCCCATAAACGGTGCGGTCTGGGGGGTGCCGGACCACCCAAAACCGCGATAACGATGCCGTGAGATGCTCATTTGTTGTGCAGTGGCAGCGGAGCGCAATTTTCCACTCGCAACCACCATAAACGTGAGCCACGTGGGAGCTCCAAATCTGCTCCCAACACGCTCAGCTCTGCGACTCAACCCGTGCAAACCCATCCAAAAGAAAAGAAGTAAAAAAAAAACATCCCAGCAAACCCCAGTGCCATAACGCGTCAAGCGCGCGTCCACCACCGCCGCGCGGAACGCGAAACACCCGGAGCACGGAGAGCGCTCGGTCGCTAATGCACCGCGCCTAATCAACGGCCCGGCATCGGGCAAACTTATTAATTCAAATATAAAAGGTGTTAAATAGTAGTAATTGATTTAAAGAATCGAAAACAAGGAAAGAAACCTCCAGCAGCGAGCTCGTTAGTTTTCAACATATAAAGCGAAATCAGGCGGCAGGGCAGCGCGCGAAGGCACGGCACTTCTCGCGGCAAAAAACGCCAACTGCCAACGGTGTGCGCTGGCGTGCCAGTTCGCCTGGCGTACCGACGATCCCGAATAGCAGTGCAGTGCAACTTCCATCTCGAGCAAGCGCGTGGACGCCATGACGATTAGTTTTATTGCCACCGGAGGCCGGAGACTGGCGATAATTAACGTCCGCACACACAGGTCCGGCGCACGGTTCGCGCAGCGCTGTATGCGGAAAACCATCGCCATCGCGGTAGATTTCAGTTGTGGTAGGTCTTGCGGATAGTATCCCCCAGTGTCCAGTGTGCTTCAGTCGCACCTGCTGGCGGGACGTCTCCGGACGTCGGCTGACGGCGAACATTATTATCATAATGCGCCCGGCTACTTACTACATCATCTCCCTGCCCAGCAGGCCACGATCTGCATAGTGTCCGGGAGGACGACGACGTCCCATGCAACGGACGGGCCGATGCTGCTGCGGAACAAGCGACACGCCTGACAAGCGTCCATGTCCAAACTGGTCCAGAAAAACTAACCTTCGTTGAGAGGGGAGACCACTGATCGCGTACGGGAAACGCGACCCCCCCGATAAGGTAAAAGCCGCTGCCACTGGGCAGTAATGAAGCACCCGGGTGTGCCATTCCGGGCAGCCGGTGCGCGATGGAACGGAATTCTACATTCATAAATTCTCGCATCAGCATCGGGTTTTGGTGCGGGAAAGCCCGGCGCACGGAGAAAGGCGTTCCGGGAGGGTGTTGGTGCGCGCTGCAATTCGGTAGCCGGCTGGAGATCGATCGAGATCGTCCAATCCCGGGCCCGGGGTGAGACAATTTATGAGAAGCGATTATGAGCCATGCTGCGCTGCGGTAGTGCAGGTCGGCCATTGTCCGCTTGCCATGGGAAACATTCGAGACGATTTCGAAAGATCGTGAACTTGGAGGTTGCTTTTTTGCTCTCCTCCACCCGATGCTGATAGATGCGGCTGCTGATCGGGTTAAACATCTCCGAAAGCATCGCTACAAGCCGTCGAATGTGTTTCTCGCATTACCGTGGGCATGTTCGGTGATTGAATAAATCCATAAAACATCGTCCCCGAACTGCTGCACGAACGAGCGTCAAGCGTGCTTCGAAAAGAAAGGAGATTGGAAATGTGTTTTTTTGGACTCTGCTTCCCTTACACAGAACCATATGTGTGTGTGTGTGTGGTATCAAATTTCGAGCAATTAACACATCCATTAGTCGCAAGCGTACATGTCGAAGGTGAGTTCTGGTTGGTTGTAGCTTTTTTTTTTGTTACTGTTGTCGTCGTTGTCGTCTCCAAACAATTACACGGGCTTGAGTTTCGTTTACCGGCTCAGTTTTAATCAACGCGCAACAACGCTCCGGCATTCCACGGCACGTAACGAACGAGAACGGGCGAATTTTAATTGTCGAAAGGAGCCCGATCGGTGGTTATCGATTTTATGCTCTCCAAACGCCCCGGCCGGAACGCGTGACCATTTCTGCTTCTCCGCGGCGCTGTACTGCCCGGACCCGGACCGGATCTCGTGGCTCGATTTTGCGGTCGGGGGAGTGCGAATGTTAATGAAGTGTTGAGGTGAGTGAGTTTTATAAACACGAACTCATAATTCATTGCCCCTCGGGTGGGAACCAGCCTTGCGGTGGATACAATGTATCTGTTTTTTTTTCGAGGTAGTAAATGTTTTGTTTTTAATTATCGTATTCTGGATCGTGTTTGGTATGACAGTTGGGAAGCACAATTATAATTTTTAATTGCATTTTATGTTGCTGTTGTAGCGATTTCCTCTTGCACGTTTACTTTTCGCTCGTTTTTGTTTCTTTGTTGCTGTTTGACAGATATAGAGCGAGATTTACAGGGTGTTACAAAGAAGGATATTGATATCATCGTTGTTTTCAAAGAAACAAACGAAGGATGAGAATTTAGAGAATTGAGCTGATGTTACTCAATTGAGAAAATCGTAGAGAGAGAGAGAGGCATAGTAAGATACCGACAACCGGTTAGAAAGATTCTTTAAAGACATGCAAATTTGTGCTCAAAAGGTTTCCTCCAGGGAGCAAAAGTTGCCCATGTACTACACATACTAAGAAAGAGTTCTTCATTTCAACCAATATCCCGTACAATAAATCCAGAAGCGCTTTAAAGCACTGTTCCAAAGGCTGCTAGATGCTAGACTTGCTGGTCAGATGCTAGATACTAGACTTGCTGGTCAGATCATCCTGACCTCTACATATGCCTACTAATCTGTTGCTAGGAGACTGAGGTGTAAGACAGACTTAATAAAGTCTGGCGGGACACTAGGAAAAGGAAACAGATTGGAGAGGTCGATTTATCGACTATATGTATCTAAAAGTAAGCGAATATACTCATTAAACAGCTTTCTTGCGTGCGACGTCTAAAACCCAATCAGTTCCCCCATGCCATCTAGTGTCGTGCGATCGAAGGCGACATGCTTAACATACTGTCAGCAGAAAACACATGCGCCAGCGTGAGCAGGCAGACTCAACGTCACATTAAAGCGCACGCATAAATAATCCGATTTTAGTGTCGCCACGATCAAAGCTGAAAACCGCGCGTTCCCGCGGTCCGCGCATAGATTGAAGCTACCAGCAACCCGGAGGAAACGCGCCGCGGACAAGCCACCGCCCGACCCGAGAACATTCACCATTTCGTCGGATCAACCTGTGCGTGACAGGACGTCGCAGGGCTTGGTCGCTGAAGCCGGGATCAGATTCCGATCCTGACCTGACGATTGCAAATCCCCTTCGTACACCCGGCCCGGCTCTAAAAAACCCCACCGGAGGGCAGTCAAAACAGTCAAAACGCACATAAAACAGTCCGGCCCGAACATGGGTAACGATAAATTTGATAACCTCCTTTCGCGGTGTCAGGTGTCTTCCTGTGGGCCACGGCACGGCGGGGCCCACGGGCAGGGCATGATTGAGTAAATGCTCACCGGCTGTCCGGCGGCTGAGACAGTTTCGTAGCCTTTCTCGTTAGCCTCGCGTAAAGCCTCTTGCCTCTGGCCAGCTTTGGAGAAATGTATCAATTTTCCTACCGTTCCCTCTTTCTTGGTGGCTCCCAGAGCGCTCCCAAGTCTCCAGGCCGCGGCATGGAGGTGATGAGTTGGCTTACAGCAGGTCGGTTTGACCGATGAGAGCGGGAACGTCGGTCGCGTTTCACAAGTAAACGCTGTTTGGACCAGTTTCGCCTTATTTGGCCCGAAAACCGTGAAGCTGTAAATGGATTTTTATAATAATTTAATTCAATTTAAGAGTTTTTTCTCTCTCAGTCTCTCATTTTGGTTGCCCTGGATAGTAGTTTTCATCCAGGAAGGAGCCAACCGGTGAGCAGTGATCTTGTTGGTGGTGAAGTCGAAATTTACGACGATTTCTTCACCCGGGAGTCTGTCCGGGAGATTGAAATTTGAGATCTACCGAAGTCAACACACAGTTTGAGGCCCGTTTCTGGTGCATTTGTTGGGGAGCGTCCGAATAAGCACGCAGCACGTGCGATCGTAGCACGGGATCGAGATGCTGTCAAACGCGGGACGAGTGGATTATGCTTTTAGCCGAGATTCCGGGAGTGCGATAAACGCGAATCGTGATCGAATTTGATCGACGCAAATCGATCCGCGGTTCGGTATCGAATTTTAACATCTCAATATCGGCGCACCGCCATGTCCATGTTGGGGCAGATACTTAAAAGCGTGCATTAACTGTTTATCCCCTTTCCGAAAACGAAAAATTCAACCCGTCCGCTGGTAGGTATCAGTAAGCAAAGGGATAATGTACGGTAACCTAGTGCCGGGCACTAATTAACGCCGATTTTCGATCACATAAACATGGACTGTGGAGTACTTTCCATGCCGGCAGTTGACGTGTGGGGCATGAAAATATGAAATATATGGGCAGCAACGGGTGGTCATTTAGTTTTTTTTAGCTGGTCTGATGAGACGGTTTGAGCCAATGAGACCAAAAATTAAGTAAACAAGACATTTTAGGAGCATTTTATGAAGGGCACCGCAATAACCCTGTGCAGGAATTGTTTGTGGAAAGTATGAGCATTATTTAATATTGAAGCAGACGGTAGGGGAAGTTAAGTTTCTTAATGTTTTTTCTTAAATTTTTACAGGCATTGCCAAAATTTGCAAACTTTGGAATCATAGACTGAAATCTCTACGTGCGATAGATATCATCATGGAGCGAGAGCACTAGATGTTTGACAGGAATCTTTGAAGATCGGATATATTGAAATCGCCGATTTAGACGTTCCAACATTGTGAAATTAACAAATATTTACGGTTTGCTATGTCAGATGTCATAAACAACCATTCTCAGCAGCACTGCGAACACCACAAAAGATTTCATGCGTGTAAATAACAGCAATTCATTCGCGGGTAGTTTGACAAATGCACAATGAACCGATTGTACTTATCGTTCGTTTCGGAACGGCGAACAATCCTAGAGTTCAGCTCCAGGAGTCGAGTGAAGCACCTTCTACGCACCTTCAATTTACGCACAATCGACCGCATCGGCACCAACACTGGACAATCAATCAAACCCGAATCGGTCTCACCTATGCTTATTGATCCCACGTAAAGTTTGCGTCCGTGTGTGCGTGTCTGTCCGTGTGGTCGTTTTCGGAATCGCCTGAAGGCTGGAGGCGAAGAAACCCCCGCCGGCACACACGGAGCAAGCGGGGGTCTAACATATTTCAACAATTAAGCCGAATCGAACGATGCCTTCGATTCCATTGATCATTAGAGCCGAGGGATTGCCGGGGCGATTAAATGAATTATCGGCTCGCCGGCGCATTGTAGGGTGTCTTTGTGCATTTATTATTACTTCATCAGCACGCGGAAAGGGCAGGGTTGGACGAACCCGCGGGAGGGCGTTGGGCCCTCGGGGGTCAAATCGTCAACAGCGGGCGACCCTCTGTTTCCGAGAGTTTCAAAACGCTCCAACTGCTCCACGCGAAACAGCTTCATCTCCACTCCTTTTCAACGGACGCAGCCAGGCTGCCCCGACGGTGGCTTTTGTCCCTTGACAGTTATCGCGCAGGCGCGCGCGCGCGCGAAGAAACGTGGGAGACGAGAAAGCCCTTTTCCATCATAAAGGTGTCTGTAGGACGTCTTGTCCGGAGGCAGTTACAAGACAGGTCTCACCGCTGGTGCGCCCGAACGCCGCACGTCCGATCGAATCTGGCGTTAACGGGTTCCCGCAGTTCCTCCTCACGGGGACGCACGGGGTGTATCGAGATCGACACGATCGATGGATTGATGGTAGGTCCTCCGTCTCCGTTCTCCGTCCCCCAAGCCCCAAGGGCATGGGGCCGGCTATGACCGCTTGAGTTATAGAAGAGTTTTACGCCCGCTGCTTGGTGTTGCTGGGGTAGAATTATATTTTTTTTTGCCATTTGCAACTCTGCAGGTGCTGGAAGCGTGCGGTGCATTGTGCCGAGCCCTGATTGGGACCACCGGGAAACCGGGTGATCATGTGTGGCGCGCGGAATTCCGCTATAACGCTCGGGACGGACGGGTATGCGCTTCTGTGTGACGCGTACTCCGCCTTTATCGACGATTGAGATCTGCTCCAGAATGGAAATCACTAGATCGAAGACGATCGATAACGTTCCGCCAATGGGGAAAATGTGGGCTTGGATGTGTGTGTGTGTATGCGTGTTGTATCAGATAAAAGAAAAGCTGATAAAACCTGCGTTGATTCCTTGCGTTCGCCTTGTAATATCCGAATAATCAGCTAATGAGTGCAAAACGAGAATATAATGTCGATATGATTATTCGATGATTACAGACGCTTTAAGATTGAATGAAGTACTAAACAGGATAGGCTTCCTGCAGTAAGTCTCCAGACCTTCAAGGGTCATAATGTGAAAAACCAAACGGCAAAAGAAGCTATAAAAACTTGGCTAATTGTGGGGAGATTCTAATAATCCTCATTGTGATGAGATTCTGATGATGATTCTTTCTATCTGGCACAACATCCTACAGGATGTTGTGGTTCTCGCCTTTGGCTACATAGACGTAGCCATAGTCAATTCCTTGTACTGTGGAGTTCGATTGAATAATGAATGGCTGCTCGCCTGGTCAGTCAATCTTTCAAACTACCTATATGTACCATTCATTGCCCCTTGAGAGTTTTCTATTCTGTCCTTCATGAATCCTACGCATTCCTAGAGTTCCAAAGGACCGCCATAATCTCTTTGTTGTAATCCTTCTGATACGATTTATATTCTCGGATGACAACTTCTGTCAGATTTTGCTGACATATCCGATAGAAGCTTGCATAAGAGGTCCAGCTATAAGACCAGTGAGCTATAAGGCCTGAATGGTGAGATCTGCCACAGAAGAGTACTGGGAAAAGTCATCAAACTTACTCAGTATACCGCCGCTGTGGTGTAATGGCAACGTCATAGTTATAATCATAGTACCGTCAAATGGGACTCAAAGTCTGAAGATCTAATCATATTATGTGGACTAGATTTTCAAACGTTTTGACCTAGAGCTTGGGACACTCGCCCGTTGATGTGAATAACACGACCACTCGTGACACGTTTGTTCCAAGTTCGGGCGGTATAACAGTGAAGAATGACAAAATTTATTAATCGGACTGTTTTACAGCGTACGCACGGCTAAATGCTGCACATTTATCCGCCCTTCAGGACACCGGCACCGGGGCATTATAAATTGACCGTTCAATCCAGTGCAATTGTTGCGCATTTGTCAAAGCCTTTCGGCCAAGCGATCTCTACCCTTTTCGGGCTCCACACCCACGCAACGTTGCGCACCACTAAATGAAGAGTTAAGGCTCGTCCCGGTGCAAGACGCGAAGGGCCCGAACACGGCTTACATGACTGTTTCGCGTGTAACCTTGTCGGCGGTCCGGCCGCCGGGTCCAGCCTCAAAGAGCCCGAAGCCTCCGAAATAACACTAATCTGCGTGCGAAGGTGATAAATCTTCTCCGCGAGCCGCGAATGGGAGCAGCGGCGTGATTAATCTCGTTTAAAGCATTCTGTAGCCGCACGCCCCCGCACTACACGGCGCAAATCCTTCGGCGAAACAGGCACGCGGGTGAAAAATAAAAATCGATCGATCGCCCGGCACGGGGGGAATATTAATCCTCGAGATCAAATTAAACATGAAACGGAAAACATCATCATAAATCATAAAGGCATACGATCCGGCGCACAACACGCCCATCCGTACGGAGTCGTATCGCACGCACGGCAGCCGCACGGTGTTATGAGCGAAATAAGTACAAACCGATCAGCGGCCGCAACCGGCGAGCTGCCTTCCACCGTAGCTGGAGGTTGACCAGGGCGTGCCGCGATCGATGCGTCACGTGTGCCCGTGAGCGGGAACGCATGCAGGCATGCAGGTTAAATGTCGTGTATTAAATTTAATATTACCTCACACGGGATCGTGCCTCACGGCCTGCTCGCTCCGTTACCTTGCCGAATGCCTGATCTCGCCTGATCGCGAGATCCCTGCAAAGGCCGCGCCACAATCGAAGCTGACAAATTGAATTGCGTGCACCCGAAATGCGCGTGTGTGTTCGTTTCCTCGTTGCCTCGACGGACCGGACACGGCGCGTTTCGGGGGAGAGAAAACATGCGTCGTGCAACACCGCAGAAGAGTTATCGTGCGCAGTGCATTGTGCGGTCCTTTTCCGAGCTGGGGAGGGCGCAAGATTTGGGATTCAATTTGGTGAAACTACTCGTGTTACTGCGCTGCCTGCGTCAGTATCGTACAATTTAATCTACAACAATGGAGTGCCGTGAGGCAACCCCGGGCCGATGCCACTAGAAGGTATCGGTCTCACCCGAACGACCACACCCGGGCAAGGAAGCGGATTGTGTGATTCTGGGTGGCAGATAACTCATAACCGTTTTGGTGCACCATTTATTCAACTTTTTTTTGCCGCCCCACCCAACCCGAGGTGCTTAAGTTAAGGAGGTCGTCGGTCGGCTGGAGCAATTGATTTCTGTTGGCAACGAAAACAGGTTACCGCGAGCTGATTCCTGCGTTGCTGTGCACGACGCAAACGGGAGGAAGAAAGGTCATTTCGGGGAATGGTTTCGTGAAACTGGAAATTGATTTACAATTTGCCATTTCAACAGTGTTCATAACATTTTACGATGTATTGTGCGTTGAGAAGTAGAGCGTCGATGTTAGTACTTACGGCAGCCGGCCTTTCAGGTGCTCGATCCACTTGTCTTGCACCAGGAAGTTCTCGTTGTCCATGTCGAACAGTCGGAACAGATTTTGCAGGAACGTCTGAAACGAGCAGGCGAGAAAGAGAGATCGTAAATACCAGCACCATTTTCTAGAGGGTGTGAAGATGAAGATGTTGGAACGTGGAGCAAATAGTGTTGTCTTGATTAGAATTGTCACCATGCGATCGTCTGCGGACCGGTGGATACACGTGGACACCAAACATAGGGCCGCAGACTCGACAGGTCCTAATCGGAGCACAAATGGATCGCCTCTACATAACAACTCGCATCACCTCCTCATTACAGTGACCATGGATGGGAGCAGAATTTCTTCCGAAGCGGTGCGTATTTCCGTAAACGCCTAAGCGCGCCATCCAACGCTGGGACACCAGCGCACACGGCAGCCATCAAGACATCAAGTACGAAGGTGGCGGCTCAATTACGCCTTTCTACGCCGGAGACACCCTCGATCGGGCAAACTGGTCCCCACCATAAAGAACAGATCTGCGCGGAGTTGCATCGTTGCCTTTTGCGATCGTTATGGATCGTCTGGATCGCGGTGAATCGGCCCGTAAGGGATCGTGGTTTTTTTTCTTACTCGGTTAACCGCAAACTTCAATTAACTTCGTGTCGTTCCATTCCTTTCCCTTAACCTAATGCTGTGCCCTTCTTTAGGGATAGATCACGCACGCCACGTGGTTAATTATCGGCCCGATCGTTCCTTTGAAAACCGGCCAAACGCATCAGCGTCTTCCGAATCCCGGGCGCGTCTTTCTAAACCCCTGTCCGGTACCGGTAGCACAAATCGTGCACAAAATTGCATCGTCCCCGGTCGTGGCGGCAGAATGGGAGTTATTTAGCGGGCAGCATTCAGCCGCGGCGGCCCATGTTAACAACTTTATTTAATTGCCCTCCGTTGGCCGCCCCGTAGAAAGCAGTAGGAAATGAGGCTTCCGCAGAGGTTTGGAGGATCCGGAATGCACCGTAGGCACGGCGGAATGCAGTGGACTCGTGGCTTGGGTTGGGGCGCGATGTTGGTGGAGTGTTAATTATGCTCCAGCTTAATTGCACTTATTTATCTGCCATCGATGGCGGTGCCCGTGGACGGATGAAGTCATCGACCGTCCGTCGGCCCGTTGGGTGACGGATTAAAACACACGGACACGGAGCAAATCCCATCCCGGGCGTGAAATCACAACCACGCGCCAGGAATCCAGCTGGATGGGATTAAAACGGAGTTTGGAATGAGTTAATCAACCGCAGCAGCAGCGAGTAATGAGTGTGAACTCGTGAGCACAAACGGGTTTCCAAATCCGAATCGGTGTGAAAAAAGGATGTCCAGCTTATGAGTGTGTGTGTGTGGTTTTTGTATGTGAGACTGATTTAAAATAAGCATGTTTTCCATGGGGATGATGAAGTCATTAGGATTATTTATGAACTAACGACAAATTCGATTAAGAACTGTATAAAAACATATCAATATCATGACACCTGAAAGAAAGTTTAGAAAAAGTCTCACAGCAGCACATCACGGTGTGTGTTGCCGCAGGCTCCGGCGAGATTCGAACTCACGATCTCCTGTTTACTAGACAGGCGCTTTAACCAACTAAGCCACGGCGCCGATGTTTTAACAAATGTTTTCCTAAAAATAAAATCGAAAACTTTAAGAACACTCCTAGTGAAGAAGGGTTTCGGCGATCAGATGAATGAACCGTTCCTATTGTTCTTAGCTCAATGTAGCACTCCCGCTTGCTTCTGTTTTTAGACGTCAACGGTGTGGAGATATTTTTAGAACTGAAGATTAATTCAACGGAGGGGATGTTACAGCACTGATCGGTTCAGATCGTCCGTAACCAGAATGACGTGAAAAGGAATGAAAAAATAGATCATGAAACAGTGGACAGGCTGTGTAAACAAACGACACTTTCATCCGCAATGCTGAGCGGACCCGAAACTTTATATTTCGTAAGATTTAAACTTCATCGATTCCGTTCAGTACTTTGAAGATCAAAGCGGGTTCTTTTGACCAAATTAAATTAGATTTTATGCATTTCATACCAAACCAAACAAAATCTACATGAAATCTATCACAAATCTAGCTTAAAAATAATGCATACAACATATTTAAAAAAACTGACTAAAAATATAGAACTTTACAACAAAACATAATTTTCAATCTCATTCAATCCCTCTCAAACATCGGACCAAAGAAAAGAATAAAAAGATGAAGAAAATAATAATAATAGTATTAATAAGAAAAAGAAGAAACTAAAAAGAAGAATACGAATAAGAAGAAATAATATGATAAAGAAAAAGACGGATAAGATGAAGAAGAATAAGTAGAAGTAGAATAATAATAGTAATAAAAAGAGTAAAGACCACGCCGTTAATCGTCAATAAGTTAATCGTCTATCGAGCGACTGAACAAGAGTGTGTTGGCTTATCAACTTCGAACATAGCTGAATCGTCTCTTCTAATACATTCCGTGACATCCTTCCCTTCGAACCGTGCGATACGCGATTGATTTGGTAGTATTTTTGTTTCGTCAATGATAAGAACAGATAAGCGCGTGCACGAAATCGTATCTACCTGATTATTGGATTGAATACTGTTCTGTGCTACGAATGCGTTGGGTTCCTTCTAAACGGATCATTCAACGTGGTCCGTCCCTGCGTACCCTCTCCCAACAAGCCTCTTTAGCTCAGTGGTAGAGCGCTGGTCTCGTAAACCAGCGGTCGTGAGTTCAATCCTCACAGGAGGCAAGTGCGCTTAATTTTTTTTTCGCTCGCTTTGACATCGTTATTGTATTTTATTGTACTACACGAGCCTTATACTTATATGTTTGCGGTTACGGGCCGTTCAGTGAGACACTTTATGATTACAACGAAAAACAAAACTGGGTTAATGATTTGCTTAGACGATCGATTTGATGGATTATCGGTTATCCCTGACCTTAATTAATGAAAACTCGCTCGATGGGACGACGGGATATAAAGTGTCGGTGCTTAAATCTACGCCAAAATAGATCAAAGAGAGGAATCAACGCAAAGCACGTGGCCACCAAGCAATCGTTACTGCATGAGCCGGTCACTGCGCGAAATAAAAACAATCTCATTAAACTGTGCTCCCACCCCATGCCCGCGGGGAAGCCTTAATGCATGCCTACACGCCGTTAAACGATCCGAATTCCGTGCTAATTAATTAACGACCAGCGTCACCTGTACCCTACCGCGAACAAATTCTACCATTTGCCTCCCGACCCGGCCGAGCACATCGAGCTCCCTTTCTTCGAGCGCGCGAGCACTCTGTATAAGGCTCGAACTTATTTAAACCGAACCGGCCACATTGCGTCCACGTTTAATTATTTGCCATCTGTTTGCCTTTTTTATTTGCATTCGGTTGGGTCGGTACGCGACCGTTTAAAATTCCGATCCGACAAGAGCCGACCCTTTGACCCGCGTGCGAGACAATTAATAGCCCGTTTGGAGCGTTGATTTGGCTACCTACCACCCGCACCAGGGAAGTAGCGGCTCATTTGTCACCGAGAAACGATAAGGTCCCGGTCTGCGGTAATCGTGACCACCGAGGTTTAAAGTGACAGCGAGCTGTGGGAATAAATTAGATTAGTCCCGGGCGCTGCACAAACTGCAGCCCTTGTTATGTCTGCCGAAGCCAGCCAGATGTGGATGCTTCCTGCACCAAGGCAGAGTGGTTTATCTCGCTGCGACTGTCTCGTAAACAACACTTTTCAATGTTTGCCTTTAAAGCACGAGAAAGTCCGCGGGCAAACACAAAACGAGAATAATGGAGCTCCATTGACATGGCCGGGGCATGTGCGATATTTTCGATATTTGCGTGTGTGTGTAGGTTCAATTCAATTACGATAAAATCATTGCTACGTCCACACGGGAGCCTCCGTCGTCATTCCCGCGATGGAATGGAGAAAATGTGCAAGGAAAACACGTTGCGAAAAATGCACCATCTATTAGCCAAATTGATGGCGACGCTTTTCAATTAACTTTGCATTAGCGTACGGGCGCGGATTGAGGGGTCTGATTTGTCTGGTGCAGCCCCACGAGCGCGCGTGTGTGTTGGAGTGTGTCAAGTGGTGCTGAAGTGTCCATTCCGAACGGCCCACACTTGTCACGGAAGTTTACGACTCGCACCGGACCACCGGGAATGGATTCGCCGAGCGTGTGCGGAGCGCGTCGAGACAAAAGTTGAGGTTAGGAATTTGGATGTAGCATGAAATATTTTAATCATGATGATTAGTGATTATTTACTTGTATTTATAGTTTCAAAGTTAGTCATTTTCGATATCAACAAGGTCTGAAGATATTCGAGCGCAACCGTCTGCGACTACTCTCAGCTATAGCTTCCGTTGCTAAGCAACCAGCTGTGCCGCATCGCTATCGCTTTCACCGGTTACCTGGTTACTTTAATGGGATTTTGTTCGTTGTCAATTTATTTCAATTATGGCGCTCTTATTCAAATCGCCCTATCGCCGTTGGAGCGCGATAGCGGCGATCGCTCCTAGCGCGGTGCGCTGGCCATCGTGAAGGAAATGGATCGCGTTGCTGGAAACAGGTCCGCACGAGATGAACTCGTTCCGTGGGCCGTGAAGTTGCGAATCCAGACGACATGCCGAACCGATAAGTACATAATGACGCCAGCGATTAGGGCATCCTTCCTACCCGGCACGGTAAGATGTTATGACCGTTGCTGCTCCTACGAAGGCACCGCGATGCCATTGTCCGCTCATACATATTCCTGGTGTCTAATCAATTTAATTGTGGTCTCGTTAGATAAATTGTCCACCGCGGTTGTGTGTGCAACAAAATGGCACCACCGCGGTTGTGAATTGATCACTCCAACGTGAGCGAGCTGTCGGGACGAGTGACGGGACGAAGATAGCTTTTCAAATTTTGATGAGGTTTTAGACATGATAGTGCTTGCAAGAACGACGTTGTTTATGAGCGCGTAAGTGAAAGAGATCATAAAGAGTTAACCTTAGGACAGGCGGAACATGTAGGTGATGCATTTGGAGCAACCGGATTCCACGAACTTGAAGAATATTACATATTGAAGGCTCCAGAAGACTTGCTCCCACTTTCGACAGATGTATGCTTTCCAGGTACAATATATCTTAGGTCTAATGCACTAATTCCTGAAGGTGGCCTATCGGCGGATAAACTCTTGCAACGAACTGATGCGTCTTCATTCCAGCTCGGGACAACGAAATCCACTTTTAAGCGAACCCAACATGGCCAATATTGCGAGATTAAAATCGTAGCGTTTTTAATTGCAAAAACTTGTTGCACCAGTTCTGGTGCGTGCCGAGGGCGACCGCCAGGTGAGTGGAGTGAAGGTTGGTGCACTAGCTCAAGCGTCGATCGCAGCGGCGGCGAAGACCGTCGTTCGCGAAGGAGTTGCGAGACGTAACCGTTCTCTTTCGCCGCGGTAGTCTAAGTCTAGCAGCTGGTCGAAAAAAAGGCTATATCTACATCCACACATCAGCGTAGGATCGGGGCACAATCATTTTCGCCTTCAAACAACTGCAGCGTTTGCCAGGATCGATCGGGAACTTAGGGAAACATAAGTCAACAGTTTCCTTCTCCTACACGTCCGGCTGCAGCAAGCAGTCGTACGATCGCGCTTAGCTTCGCCCTATCTTTGACGACCGATCGACGCAGCGGCAGAACGGTTCGATTGGCGGCGCTTAATTACAGTGCAAATACAAATCGAAGCACTTTGCAATGCCCCAACAGCCGATAAATGCGATGCACGGCTTATCTTTATCTGCGTCTGCGTGTGCTGCTCCCTATCTGTCTGTTGGTCTGGCCTGCCCGATGAAAGAAAGATGCTGTTTTTTCTGACTACAACGGTGTACACGATAAACAAAAATGAAACAAACAAAAAATCGGCCAACCGATAAGCTTGTGAGGCGAAGGCTAGGACGCGGTCGCACTATCTGTCTCGACGGTTTTGCAGTGATTTTTGATTTGCAAAAACCCCGTGCTTAATGTTGCTCGCAAGATAAATGCTGATTACGGAGTGAAAGGTTTGTTTTTTCTTCTTCTCTCCTGTGAGTGGAAATATTTGTCCAACAATCGTTTTTTTTGTCGTCGTAGCCCGTGCGGGCAAGGTCATAAATCGGTGATCTATAATTATCATTAAGACAGGGAACGCTTTTTTGAAGACATACTTTGTGTCGAGTTTAATGTGCACATTTCGTGTGTTGATGTGAGTTTACTATTATGCAAATATATTCATCATTGTTTTATAGGTTACAAAACTACAAACAAAAGTAAATAAAATAGAATACACCTTATTTCGTCCTAAACATGATTTGGAAAAGATGAACCGTCATTAGATTAATAAAATATGCAAAAATTTACTTAAAGACAAGAATTCGCCACATTTTCTTTTATTAAATGGTGATAAACAGCACATGTCTATGTTGAAATTCGGAACCAAAGTCATCTTCAATGGACGTCGTAGAAGACTCTGCTCATTTCCATAATTGAAAGACTTCATTTATTGATTATTTTATCTCTACAGTTGTATGGTTGTTACATAAAGTGAACAGGAGTCGTTATCAAAATGTTGTTATAGTAATTGACGAATATATCATATCAAGAAACTCGAGTGTGATTTATAAAGTATTAATTTTAACTTTTTTTTTCTTAGTACTAGTGCAAGTTATTCCTACATTTTCCGTATGCTCCACATGTTCAGTATTCTGTTTTCCTAAAAAAAATACAAAAAACCCTATGTTTGCAATGGCAGCAAAGGCTAGCAACAGTCACATTCCGTCTCCTACCCAATCCACGTGAACAGACGGCGTCACATGACGGCTGACAACGACTGCGACACGTGAAAACACTTGTACACCATTTTCTTCCTCACCCGCAGCATTCGGTAGCACGGACGCACGGTGGTCAGCCCGCGGTGGGACACATTCAACACTCCCCACGGATCAAAAGCCACCCCACCACGATCAACCAACCGCAGTCCGTACGGTTTGCCCCGAAAAGTCCTTCAAAAACAACCCTCCACCACTCACGGGGTGGAGCTAAATGTACCGATTGACATTCACGCACGGTCCGCTGACGCCGAGAATCCAGTCCGCCGGGGTGCGAGATTGCTTCGTGATTTCGATTTCGACGGTTGCTGGCCGCCGACATTCGACACTGCCGCGTTGCAAGTGCAGCGCGGAGGGTTCTAGTACGCACACACGCACGCACACAGGGTGAAATAAAAAATGGTGAACGTCACAACCCGGCGAGAACAGCCGAGGCTGACGCTGAAGCGGAGGTTCGATTCGGATAGGACGATTACATAAGGCGCCTCCACCGCGCGGTGCGCATAAGGCGAACACCTTTCGGCACGCACTCCGCGTGCCAGCCGGCGGAAACAGGTGCTGCTGCTGCCGCTGGACTTGCACGCGGCGTTCGTAGCCTAGTTCGCGCGAAATCGCTCGCCCGCCACGTTGATTGGTAAAGGTCGGCCGGCGAATGGTGCGCGATCGCGATTGCGGTGGGTGGCTCGCTCCGGGGGAAGGTTAAGTGATACTTTTGCGCTTTTTTTTCCTCTCTGTATATATATTATTTTGCACACAAACACTCGTACGAAGCTAATTTGAATAATTTAACAACGGTCGCACGCGTCAAAGCATTTAAAATGATCTGATTTTGGGGTCGTCTCGTATGTGGGGTCGATTCGGATAAAAGTATTGTTTTTTTATGGGCCTCTAGTTTGAACCAACTTTTCGACATCGAGATCTTATCGCGATCACATGTTGCGGTGAGGCTAATGAGGCTCAAAAGTGCGTTTTGCCGTGACTCAACGCACCGCTGACGAGGTGAGCTAAAAGGCGTCACACGGGCGTTGTTCTAGACATGACGGCGACGGCACCCGCTGCTGTGTAGCCTTTAATTGTACCGACTGTGACAGTCCTTCAAAAGGGGAGCTTTACGGTGTGGGTAACTGCTAAGGCGTTCGTGATGCGAGGCGTAGGTTGAGCTGCCTTCATCCCAACACCCCCCGTGTTTGGATATCTTGAAATATCTCGTCCCTGATCTTGACTGCTGCCGTTCGTCATCATTTTGTAGCGAAATGTCGGTCAAGGAAAAGTGTGGTTATGACGTGCGATTATTTATTGCATAGCAGCTCGTGTGATTCAGATCAGTAGTTTGGTCTGATAAGGGTTGACTCAAACGTGCATCTTGCAGTTTGTTAGAATTCTCAGCTAGAATTTGGTATGAATTTTTAGCTCTAAAGTATAGATAAAGTAACCAAAGTTATTAAGCTTCCAATTGCCACTATAGGATCACTGCTAAAGTGCTGCCATTTTCAGCTAAGTCGTTCGAATGATACATCCCTCTAAACAGGAGAAGATATTGTTGGTATAATTTGTACAGCTTTATGCGCTTGAAAGTTGGTAACATGTTGATCAATTTGCTATTCCAGATGTTGTTATTTAAACTTACACATTTGCCTATCAAATTAACCAGACTTAAAAAGATCTCTAGGGATCTGAAATTATGGAATATTTACTGATGAAACCAAAGGAAGAAGTGCAAATAGACAACAATAGATGTTTGGTGTTAAACTATGCTAGACTCTATAATACGGAGGTAAGAAAATTTTAGAAATCTTCTAAATTACTTGGTAATTGGAAGATGGTAAATTAAAACCCGTGGTATCCAATAATAATTTTGAAAACAAGTCTGAAAAAACGAGAAAAAGGTTTATAAAACCTTATTAATATTTCACCATTTTTCTAGAATATCAATTAATTTCAGTACATGATAGCTATTGAATTTCACCTCTATCACTATCAAAACTTCAGTAAAATATATCCATTCATTATTGTATACCCTTCAAAATCGTAAAAATGTATACGTTTGTTTGACGTTTCAATATTCTCCATATTTAAAGGACAAACTCACTGATGAATTAAAAATGGCCGGTTTACTGTATGTAAGCTTGCATAAGCGATGACACACATGTCTAATAAGAGACTTGCTCAGTAACTGCTCATTGGAATACCATCGGAGTGGCTTGTTGTGATGTGTTTGGCCAATATGCCTGACCCGATCGGAACATTACTTTCATTCCAGTTGTTTTGCTGCTCGATACCGATCGACATTCCAATGCGCGATCGTCTTATCATTGCCTTTTGCGTCGTTTCGTTCCCCTCACCAACTCGGCGGAGCTTTGAATTTACATAACGCTCCTCGAGCTCGAGCTGCGCGTTCGCATTGTGGAACGCGATCAATCGCCCGATCGGCACCCGGAAAGCACTCCGGGAACGTGGAGCGTGGCAGTGTGGAAAGGAATGGCCGGATTTTGCACACTCCAACAGCAGGCGAAGTACCCGCTTTATGGCGCGATCTTTTTCGACTCGTTTGATCGAAATGTTGTTTGCTTGTACGAGGTACGCGTCCCAAGCAAATTGCGCGATTTTGTTACAATTTTAATGGACCACACGGTGCACACTTCGGGATGGATCACGATCGTTCGTAATGATGGTAAATCTCTGCCCGGTTTCGGTTTCAGTTTCCGTACGATTCCAGGCGACGAACCCACCCTGGACGCAGCGATGTGATGGTAGTGTTCGCCAACAAGACAGACACAGTAACATCGTGTTGAAATTTAAAGATCATTTGCTGAAAAGTCATACGCGACATGAGGCACTTTTAAGGGGAGGCTGAATCAGAGGAAGCCCGAAAGAAGTTCTTTACGCCGGAGAGCTAGTCACCCTGGAGGAGAACTGGTTCAAGATGCTGCCTTTTTTGGAAGCATGCGAGGAAGCGTAAATGGGGCATGTGTGTGCGCGCGCGCGCACCTTTCCGAAGGTGGGCAGCATAATTCTGCACCGAAACATAAGAGATTCCAAACAACCGGGTGGGAGAATGTAGCGAGCAAAAAAAGAAGGAAAGAAGCATTTGTATGAAGTAGGTTTTACGGGGGTTCGAATACTGTTTTAACTGCAATTAAAAATCCACCGTAGCGCCCCAAACTAAAAATAACCTCATGTGCGCACATTAACCGTCCGCCCCGAAACGCAAAAAGGGGGAGGCCGCCTCCTTTGACTCCTCCTAAACAAGGTGAAATCGAAATGAAAATATCAATTTAGAAACCAAAAACGGAAGGCCTTCATTACGGAGCCAGAGAGCCGGCTGGGTCGGCCGAGCGAGGTTAATGCCATGCTGCCAAATGCAGAACCGTGCACGCCGCCCGCCGTAAACGTAAAAGGACAAAATTGATTTCCTGCACCCCAACCCCACCCAAAACCCACCCCACCCCTGAGCAGAAAATGCTCAAACGAACGAAGCAAAAAATCGACACAAATCGTTTGCGATGCGGATGGCTAATTATACCCGGCCCACCGCCAGGCCGGGGGGGCCACTAGATAAGTTTTCTAACTAATAATAACAGTGCAAACACGCGCGAGGAAGCTCGCGCGGTTCGGGTCGGGTCGGTCACGATTAATCACCTCGGACGTCCCCCGCTCGGAACCGTGCGTGCGTGTCCCGTGTTGCATTCCGAAACGGTTTTCCTCACCCTCGGTGGGTTATAATTTTGTTTATTTTGTGTGCCCGCAGCTGCTTTGTTTTAAAGTTCACTCGCACTCGGGCCAAATCGTTGCGCCCTGCGCGAGGTAGTAGTAGCCGACGATTTCGGGGTGTGTACGTGTGTGCGTTCGGGCATTTGTTTTTCCACGGCGGCCAGGGCCAGGGCGGCCACAGACGCTTCATTAATCAGTAAACTGTCGAAATCGTAGCTAATTTATCTTTAACCACCCCGAAATGGCTTATATTTCAATTTCGCCGTTCAGCGTTCGCGGCTTTCGGCCGAGCGCGTTCTTCATTAGGTCCGCGCCGCTGCCGAGGACCGCGCCCCACGAGCCGCTTGCCGTTACGTACGTATACAGATAATCTCTTTTTAATACCACAGCATTTGAACCCCGAACCCGAGGGCGCTGAACGCCGGCTGCCAAAGAGGTCACACGCGGAGACCTCCGCTATCAGGCGGGCTGGGTTGTTTTCTGCTTTGTGTGTTGAATATGTTTGCCGGTGTGATTAGCTCGGCTAGCAGGTGGAAGATATGTTTGTCCAGATGAGACGAAAAACTAACTCCGTGACATAAGGGACATTCGTTGAGGCATGTGCGGAGACTAGAGTCGGCCGAAGCTCTGGAGAAGTGCTGAGACGCCAGTTACGAAAGCGCAGAGAACAGCGCTAGATGCATATTGAGACCTCACCACCTGATAATCGTCCCCGCGGGGTTTGCCAACGGGCCAATACAATCCGACGACGACGACGGCTGCCACTCCCGGCTCCGTAATTGGCTCTTCCTAATCTGATTTGGCGACTTAGGCGGCACATAATGAGGCGATAATTCTTGTGGCCCGCAATGCCCACCGGGCAGAGATTGTCCCTCGCGGGAGTACTTAAAACTTCTGCAGGAATTGAGATGTTCCGATGTTGTTATTATATTGACGCAATATATTCATACGATTAGTAGAAAGTGCAATAGTTTCGATGTGATGTTTCTACAAAATAATAGCTTCCAACCAAACACACGAGACAACTGAGAAGGCAACCGACAGCTGCCTCTGGAATGCACCACAGTCACTTCTGACCGAGAGCGGCCGGACTGGCAATGATGATTGATAGCGGAAACCAGGCAAATAACTTGGCCGAAGCGGCCGCAGTGACCGAGGAAACGGGCTCGTTCGCCTGCCAAGTTCCATGTCCAAGCAGAGGAGGCAGCAATTCTCACACACAAATGGCGGGGGAAAATTATGAAAATAGCGAAAAAAATATCTCTCGCTTCCTAGTACAACTCGTCCGACATATCCGCCATAACGAACCGGAATATTGCTAACGGCCGGTTTGCTATTAATTGTTTTATTACAACTATCGATCGAAATGAAACGCTAATTAGTCGCCGATTACAGCGGTTTATGGATGCTTTTTTTCATCACACTTTGCCGACCCGGGAGGATGTGGGATGAGAGATGGTTTCTTAAGTGACATTTTCCTTTCGAACGTCTGTTTGAAGGCATGTCTGGGCTTCAATAGCTTTTTTATTTATTATTTTTTCGTAGGACGAATATTTATTAAAATAAAATTATTATACTTTAAATGAATGTTTGTGTTTTTTTTTCTTTTAAAAGAATTGAGTTCGAAAGTTTAAAATTCGTACCAAATACTAAAATGTTTTGTTCAGTAATGCTACTTACGAAGAGATAAAGCAACTAACTAAAAGTGTATAAAAAGCTTTTTGATTTGAAGCCTAGAAGTGCTATTTTTAATCAAATTATTTGACATTTGAAACCCAAAAAGTCCAAAAAGAGATTGATCAGTTTTGGGGAAAACCATTACTTATTTGAAATTTTCATTGTCAAGATCTGGCTTGACTGTGATGACTGCTGCTATACAATAAATATATATTAAAAGGCTACAGAAGCAATGTAGTAGCTTTCACATGGCATTATGTGTGATTAATCCAAGTAAGTCATGCAGCAGCTACAATGTAAGCACCATCCACACGACGATTAATAAATCTTTTATCGTGATTCTGCACCATACGCAGAAGAGAAGAAATGTGTGACCACCTACAGAGCTGTTAAAAATAATCGTCTCCTTTTTTATTTTCAATGAAACATTACCTGCCCGTTTGCATTTTTAAGCGAACATTTCAAACCCGTCGATCTCTGATCTCTGACGCATCCTTTCGGGGTGTCTTATCAGATATCCTTTGCGAAAGGTAACGTATGCAGACCCGCAAAAGGGGTACGAGAAAAGGATTCCACGAGGGCACAAGTGACTACGGTAATTACATTGATATAGTGCGTCATAAAACAAGTCGCGGCGAAACATTTTCCCATAGCTGAAACGAAGCGCACCAGTGGAGCCCATTATTATGCAGCATTTCCTTTTGGAAACGGCGAGCGCCGTCTGCCGGCGATCGTTCCATCACTCTATTTATGGCTAATGAATTGATGATGGTACAAAATTGTTTGCGCATGCATATTTACCTTCGCATATCGGCGGCTCGGTGGCGGTAAAATGGAAATAAAACATTTACAACCTCACGCTTACACACGCTCACGTGATGATACGTGTTCCGGTGACACCTTTCGGTTGCCCCGGAGGGAGCTCTTCGTGGGCTTTACCGTTCCCACCGTTGGTGGTGAGATGGGTGGGAAAAATGGTAAATTTAATCGGCCCATAAATGTTCGTCCCCGTGGAGGAAAACCACGAGTCGCACTAAAAAGACTTCACGGGGAGAAAAAAATGAAATTTGCACATCAATCGCGGTCGCGCCGTGAGGTATTTTTCCATCGGAATATGTCGGGTAAAGTTTTGGCCACTTTCGGTGGCCTGCTTAAGTCGGTTTCTTCCTTCCGGCTTCCCCTGTTCGGGCCGGGCGAAGCGTAACGATCGAGTGCTAATTTTCGCACCTTTTTTAGTGCATTTTTGTTCGTGTGGTGATAAATTACGGCAGGACGCACTGGGCCACGGATTCGGCGGATCCGTCCGTGATCGGTCTTCCAGGGTGGAACGCTAGAGCAAAACGATGTTGCCGGCCCGCATCGATGCGACCGAACGACCGAGCGAACGAACGATGCAAACGCCACGATAAGCAGCGAACCCCATATAAGGAAACGGACCGGTCGGTGCGAAGAAGAAGCCTTTTCCTTTTCGGTAAAAGCAACCGCGAAGCCACGAGGGACGTCGCACAGGGTACAACCATGCCGGCCACACCCGGCCCCAGACGGAAAGGGAAACGAACTGAGAGGGAAAACTGGAATAATTTTTCCTTCCCGCCGGCTGGCAGCGAACGGGACGACAGGCGGTTGGCCGGGACGGAAAGTGCGTTCCATAAAAGGGGGCCACCGGGGGGATTGTCGGCGCGAGAAGCGGTGGAGTGTGCAGCGGAGGTGCAACTGGAGCAATGTTATGCGGCAAATAATTTCGATCGCGTGATAATGAACCATGATGTCGAACGTCATGTCCGATGAGCTTGATAACTCTTGCGGTTGCGGCTGAAAAGTGGTGTTTGATTTTCGTGCAAATCGAACCTGTGTTCAGGAAGCAAATGGGATGTTTTGTTTATGCAAAGCGCGTCTCTTGTAGCGTGCTAGGAGTAATTGTGGCAAAAGGTTAAATCAAACATTGTAGCGAACTCCGAGGCTTCCACAAACAATCGCAGCGCGCATGGTACAACATTCCACACTGCCACACAATTAACACATCAACCGAGCTTATCGAATTTTGCCGCCGAACGTTAAACAGACACTTTTGAGTGCGTACGGTTCACGGCCTGGAAGCGGGGCAGGCAAATTTTGGCATACCGAGCCAACGCCGAGCGATTTAACCGGTTTCACGGACCGGTGAAAGATCTACCGGACGTTCTTCGTCCGGCCGAAGCCGGGCTTCTAGCTGGCGTCCTGTGGCGCGGATACTTTTCGATACGTTGAGCTTCCGCGAGGGAATGTTTGAGTTGTGGTCCGGGATTGCTATCAGTTCGTTCCATCATTTTAATTAACTCGTAACATGAAATAACAGCTGTCGAGCGGGTCGCGAGATTCCCGGTTTGCGGGAATGCAAATGCGTTGTTTTGATGCGGTACGTTTGCTTCAGATTTTGAAGAATGCAAGTGAGGATTTTTCAGGTAATGAAGGTAGGTAGATGAGAGAAGACGATCATCAAAGAAAATGAAAAACACATCAACTCCAGATGTCTACAACATTGCTTTTGCCTCACTTGACAAAGTTCACCGACACAAATCTGGTCTGTATCATGATAAGGGTTTTATTTCTAACCTTATTGATATGTCACGCATTGAAAACTTCATACGAGGCGCAAACACGTGTTATATTTAGTTTGCTGTGATATGTTGCAAAATCAATGGCCTATTAGCCTGCTAAAATGTATCGCAAGCTAGCTGCAATGAGTGAGCGCCATCTATTGACCAATCTTTAACAAGTGGCGCCATCTATTGACAATCATGAATAGTAATTAGGTTCTAGTTTTTAGTGATTTTAAGACATTCTAATATATTCTTCAATTTCTTTTCAGACTATTGAAAAGGTTGCAAATCTATATAGTTCCAAAATCTTTTTTAAGTTTACTCAAATGAATACATAAGAAAATACGTATGTAAATTGCAAAGTATTTCTCACCGCTTGGTGGATATCCTCAGAGCATCCAGTAGCTCCCCTGTCAAGCTGTCGTGCTTTGATTTAATGCAAATAATCAACGATTTTAAAGAATGATGAAAACCTTTACTTTATGCCAATGGAGGTTGTTGCACGTTTCTTTCCTTTACGAAAACAGCAACAACAACAAAAAACATCTCGATCGTTTTCATTCATCCAGTCGTACGATCGGAGTTGGAAATGCGCTCACCAACAAGAAAGCAGACAACGGCAGCGAGCACTGCAGCATTTCCATACCATTGACATGACTCGCGTACCCCATTCCGCAGGGAAGCTCGGATTGGAAATCCAATAATCATTAAATCATGGGTGCGCGAGTCGTAAAATTGGTTGTTTTACTTCGCTGATGACGTGCCCGTGCACATGCAGCGAAGCAGCTCGTGTGATGTTTGCTGCTTCTGAGCCAGATAAATTGCATTTCCCACAGGATCGATCGTGGATGGGTTGTGTCTGTTTGTGTGTTGTGGTCCTTGGGAGTTTTTTTTCTCGAGCGCTTGTCGCGGTTTATAAAGGATTCAATAAAAAGGCTGCGGTTTTTTCCCCCAATGGAGCTCGCAATGCAGTGGAGGAGCGACGAGATGGATTACTGTTGGCCATCCCGATGCCCTTTCCTGCAGGCGTGCGGCAGGAAGAAGAAATAAGCGGAGCGTCACGCAAATGCTGCTACGCGCACGCCCCAATGCGCGCAAACAAAGCCGTAATAAATAAATTGGTTTGATTGTATCGCGGGGTCCGAGCGATCCAGCGGTTTAATACTTCCTTAATTCTTGGCGAGGGTAGGGCGAAAAAAAGGCTTTCCCACAACCGCAACCACAAACTGTGGATTCGGAATTCCCAGCGCAAAGGATGCGGTTAACGGCGCAGGAAGGACTTTTGCAGTGACCTCCGTGGGAGATTGGTTTGACATCGGTCCGTTCGGAGGAGGCGGATTTAGGCGGATAAATGGAAATGGAGTTTTCATCATCGATGATTGGATTGGAGGAGGCGTGAGTGTGCGAGATACGCACGCGAGCGATATCGTTGGGTTGGGCCCAGCGCGAAATCGCTCTCGCTTATTTATTAGGCTTTGTTTCATAAGCTCGCGTTTGACCCGCACGAGATGTTCGCTCGCATACTCGCAGGCGGCAGGGATGTCGTTCCACGATCAGGTGAGTGAAATGTGATGCATGCAAATAAAGTTGCCAATTTAAGGCCGCAACGGTGCGGTTATTTCACTTAATTTGATCGCTTTTCGATTAACCTCGCGCAGGCTCCACATGCAACTGGCCGATCGCGCGGAGCCCCATTAAAATAGCTCCACATCGCTCCGAAACCCTGCCTTTTGCAGAACATGATTTAAATATTTGATTCCGGGCGTAGATAATTTCGCAAACCTTCGGCCCCGTTTCTCACTTTTGCCAATTAGGAATGGGAGGGTTGTCTGTCGCTCGCACGATGGAACATGCTCGGAGCGATGGAATTGATGTAGTTTTTTTTTGTTGTTGCTCTGCTCTCCACATCCCAACGGTGGATGGAAGTCGGCTGCGGCGGAATTGCACCAAACATCCCATAAGGTATGCCCAATTTTGCGAGACCTTGCCTCACGAACTTCTTCAACGAACTGCATAGAAATCAATTTCGTTTAGGCGTTCGGTTCCTCTCGAGTTTCGCCAATGATCGATGGAGCAGGCACGCTGCATGCAACGCACCGAACAATGCACTTTGCGAGGTGTGTTCGTCTGAAGTCTCAATCGGCTCGCCGGCGTTCGGATGGAAGCAACGCTCGCGAGGAGCGCATTAGGCAGCACGTGAAGAACGACGGAGGCAACGACACAGGAACCAGACGGGCTTTCAAGCCAAGCAGGCAGACAAAATTAGATGATGAGGTTGATATTGAGGCTTCTCAATCGATCAGTTCCATCGTCGGCCAATTCGTCGGACGTGATCTGGTTTGGAACTGGTGCTCTGGGGGGAAAGGCAAGAGAAGGGCCCAGTGAAAGGGGTTGCCGCGCGGGGAGGAAAGGGCCTTCGGGATTGGTTTATGCGCAGGCAGTGGCGCTACCTTAAAAGGAAGCGTTGATTGAACCTCTTAATCTTCGGCGACGAAAACCCGAAACGAAATATGGCCGCGTTCCGCGACGGAAGCCGGGTGTGGGGCAGCTGCGGCTGAGCATAGCTGCGCACGAGTGAAAGACGCGGGCCGGGACTAATTTTCTGCTTCATTTGAGCGCGTAACTCGTCGTCGGCGTCGCATACGTGAGCTGGAAGCTTGCGAAATTGACAAGGTGAGTGCGTGTGGCTTGGCTCAAGGAAGCGAGCCGAGATTAAGAGCGCAGTTCGCTAAATGACACGTTTAGGGGAAAATCGTATCACGCTGCCAGCAGATTTTGGCGTGGAGCCGGTAGCGCAGGGTTAACAGGCAACCTGTCAACCGGTGTATGAAAAGTTCAGCCACGAAAAGGGAGTGTATACTCACGGAGGCAACGGAGGACGGCTCACGGAGGCAACAGGACGGTGCAAACTCGCAGATCATCATCATCTTCATTTACGCTCATTATTCTGACGCCGGACGTTGGAGCATGTATCATTCTGCTTTACCCTCTTTATGGCTGTAGAAGGTAGAGTATTATTATTCCAGAAAAAATAATATATTTTTTGTAGTGCATGTAACATACCTCTTCATCTACAGTAGTAAAGAAGTCACTCTAAATTATTCAAAATTCAAAATTTTCAAAAAAAAATGTTTTCAATGTTTGATATAAAGAGTAAAACAATTCCTTTCTAGACTCAATGTTTAACAGTTAAGTACTGACAATTTTCATCTTTTTTCTGGGTAATCAGTAAAAGCATTAAAAATCTCAGCAAACTCAGAATCTCCTCGATTTAAAACTTTTAAAAATTATCAAATTAGATCCACAAACCCATGGATCGAGTGACGCCATCTTGAAGTGGTAATATTAGGAACAATATTGCAGGTTTTGCATAATTTCAACACAATTAAAGAACATTTTTCTAAATTGGAAGAAAAGTGGCTAAAACATCGTAACAAGAAGCAAGGCAAGAAGACAATAAGTAAGGTTAATATATCATAACAAACTTGACAGTAGTTTTTGGAGTTTTTCAAGTGTTAAAGTGTTTTTCACAAAAAAGTGTTTCAGCTAAATCACAATTCTTATAACTACAACAATGAAATGGTACAAAAAACGATAAAAAGCAATCATATGTTAGTATTTGCATTCGAGACACTGTATACCACTCAAGATCGTGTATATTAACGACAAGAACTTCAAGGTGGATCGATACTTCATGGAGGGGCACACTGTTTAACACACACCTCTTGAAAGACCCAAAGGGTTCGATATCCATCACACCATCCACCGGCACGACACGGAATTGGACATGTTGAGTAATTCCACCGGCAGCTGAACATGTCGTTCAGCGGGACGAACTGATCCCTTTGCTTTAATGGGTTCATTTTGCGAGTTTCAGCCTTTTTCAGGGCGAGCTGTGTTTTCACGTTCTCGCTCGATCATACCCACGCTGCCTTCCTCTTTACTGCGAGTGCACCACACGGTACTTTGGCCTGCTTAAAGCCTGCCCTTCGGCTTAAAGCCTTCCCGCTTGTCAGACAAGCCTTCGGTGGCGGTTAATGGGTGTTCGGTGGGCCACCCACAAATTTTCACCTCCAGCGTGGACACTGGAGTGTTGGAAGCGACCTGTGGAGCAGCCGGAGTAACTGGAGCAACGGAAGGAACCGATCTTCAGGTGGCAATTACGTCGCCGGTGGTCCAATCGGACGGTTCGATGGTAGTACACGGTTCACAAGTGGGCACCCATTTAACCCGGGGCCCCGAAACCGAGCAGGCGCAGAAAAAGCCATCAAAAAGCTGCGCCAAACTTTAGTGACGCGTTTTTCGGTGCTGCGAGCGGTTATGTCCGTTGCCTTGCCGAACGATTTTCTGCATCATTTGCGTCGGGTTTGTCGTGTTGCGTGCTATCTTTCCCATCTGAGGATTTACAACCCTTAACTGAGCGGCAGCCCAACGCGCCCATAATACAGATATAACAGCTGTCGTGCGGTTGAAGCGGACGGTGAAGTCTTCGCTGAGATATTGACCTCAGCCGTGTGGCAATGAAGTGTGCGTGTTTTGCTCAATTGTATAATTCGACAGCGGGATCATTATCTTACATTCGCGAAATAAACGCGATTCATGCGACGGGTAAAGATTCGTTATCACTTGAGCAAGACGCCTTCGCGAACGAAGGGGCATGCAGATACGAGTGAACGAGTAAATTAAAGTCTTCTTATCGGTCCGTACCGATCAACAACCAGCAGCACGGCGTTGAGTAGGAATCTCCCGTGCAGAAGTATGTGAAAGGAAGAAAGGATTGTGGGAGGTTGCGAGTCTCATTTGCTCCTTAATTAACGCAAATTAACGCGTTTCGTGGGAAACGCCAACGGGAACAGATGTACTGTGTCGCACGCGAACACCAGCATTGTTGGGACAGCATGTTCTTTTTCCTGCAGTATTGGCATTGATGCAATATTCATGATCTAGTATGTTTATGCTTTAATATATTATTAGAAAGAATCCTCAAAAACCTCCTGAACAACTGCTACTACTGCTACTACAACTGGAACTACTACAATGTATGCTGTTTGACAAGTCTTCCACGAAGGACTTCTCAGTACCGAGAACTGACTATCGATCAAGTTGACCATATAGTCAAGAAAAGCCAGAAATGATAGCTCCAAGACCTCCGACGACTGTTACTCCTCAAAGTCTGTTCCTAGCATTTGCTAATATGAAACTGACGCGAATTTCCGAAAGTGTTATATCTGTGCAAACATCCACATAAAACATCCCGATATCGAATGTCACGTACCGCGTATCTCCTTCTCGCTTCCCCGGTGAGATTTATGGATTTTGATTGGAGCAGCCAGATATCTCATCGAACACATAAAACCCCTCCCAGCCAGCGGCAGCCCGGCCCGACGGTGGGCATTTATATCCCGCATAAATTGCTGCGAGCCGGCCAGCAGCAGATCTTTCCTCGCAACGACGATCGCAAAAGGCACGAATCGCCAGCGCCGCGGTATCATCAGCCCGGGACCGGTCGGCGGATGTCGGCGGGAATTGTCAGTTTACCATTTCATTAGCTTGACGGTTACGGGGTTGACACTAATTAGGCGCGATCGGATCGTTGACTTGTCCCTCCCTTCGGATGCCCTTGCGGGAAGGAGATGGGGCCGGATGCGACGAAGCCGACGGTGCTGCATCAACGACCATCCGGTACAAAAGTCCCACTAGGTCGGCCGTCGCCGCGAATCGGGTTCGTTCCTTTCGAATGAACCGACCGGTGGTGTCGGGCACGGGCATTAGAAGGGATCAGCCGGTGGAAGGTTGCGTCGGTTATGCATTATGTATCGTGCATGCGGCAGAGCCGTCGCGGAAAGCCCCACCGGCCCGGCCGGAGCTGTCGATTTGGTCAGTTTCAACACCGACACCGGCGCAACCCCCTTTCGGACAGCCGAACAGACAGCGCACTTCAAAACACTTGCAAACAAATTTCATACATTCATTCAATTCAGCCCCGCGTTCTCCGTGCCTCCGTGCCCCGACACGACCCGGAGTGTTTTGCACATGGAGGCAGTTTGCAGCGTTTTTTCCACTTCTTCCAGACCTTTGCGCTAATCGGATCTACGGGTGTCGGCATCGAACGGAGGCATCCAGCGGAGTTCGCCGACACACCCCGGGCAGACCTCGCCACCGTTACGATTCTGTCACTACCGACCGGTTGAATTCCCTCGCGGGCGTTCGAAGGGGGTGTAACGATTTTGACATTTAACGACATCGCACCGACGCCGCCGCCGCCGCCGAGAACGTTTTCTGCTGCATCCGACCCCGCGGGTGAGACGTGTCATTAATAATCGCCTAATAACCCCGTTGCGCACGCTGGAAGACCAGATTCGCACGGCCCTCGATTTGTGAGGGCGCGCGTGTGCGCGGATGAGCATGTGACAATGGGGCGCTTTGTCTCTCTGTCTCCGTCGGATTAAGGGTGTCTTTCGCGTACTGCAGGCGTCACCCGGCGGTGACACAGGCGTAGGTTTCATTGTAACGTGCTACGAAAACGTTCGATTTGAGCGGTTGAATTAATGGGACGCGAGCACACGGGCAACACGACGCTCGCACTCGCAACCCAGGTGGAGTCGGGTGACAGTAAAGCCTGCCTTTTACTGTCGCATTAGACAGGTCGATCGGTACGGCGCGATTTGAGCCCGGTCGGGTTGGATTCCGCCGGTTGGAATTGTGCGACGTGTGACGAAAACCTGTCGCTGTTGGTTACTGTTTTTATCTGTGTCTTAGTTTTTTGACAGCCCCCCCTCCCCCCACTCGGCCTGCCGCGGACTCCTTCAGACTCCTCGGCAGAGACCGGTCTCAGGTTGGACGATGACATGAAGCACCTGATGTGTTCGACGGGCGTCCGGAGTCAAGTGGAGTTGATCCCATTTCCTTGATTGTCTAGATGAAATGTTCCAGCGGATGAAAGGTGAACACACACACACACAAAATCCGAAACCAAAAAAAACTCAAATGTTTTCACATGGCCTGAAACAAAACGTGATGGGAGCGAAACGTTGAAAAGCAGGAAATGAAAAATGAAAACAACAACGTGTTGACCTGACATGATCGATAACTACTTGGCGGAGTTACGATTCTCATGCGCGCTAAGCACACGTGAATTCGGCTGGAAACTCGTTCGGACACCACACGGGGTCTCGAATCGTGGTGCGCCCCAAACGGATCATGTGTGGTTCTTTAAGACCAACACTGAGAAGAAAACATTCAAAAAGTTAGTCATTTGAACTAATTTTTTTCATTTTTCTAAGGCTCATACTATAGAGTCTAAAATGCATTGCCAGATAGTTGTCAAATAACTATGTTGTACTATGTTGGATGTAATATGTTAAACAGATGAATAATAACTGTCCATTCGATAATTTACGTATCGAAATGAATCAAGTCTGCAATTTTATTCGCGATATGTACGTTATTTTTTAATAGTGTTTTTATTTTGATATTTACTAAGTCATGGTAGATTCACCACATACAGGTATTAAAAGTCATGTCTAGTGACACTCATTCAAACTCTCGCCGATGCTCCTCCCTGAAACAGTTTGCGTGGCAGGAAGTGTTTTTTGCGATTTAATTCGCTATTTTGTATGAAATCTGTCACTTATGAAATAATCAAGTGAAAGCCATCACGGAGAAAGTGAAACTGTGCTAATCCCCCCTCCAAAAACCGAAACCATCCGAAACCGTGTGAAACAGCTTCGCACGAAAATCTGCACCAAAATCGTGCCATTCCGACCGATCAAAACGGAATAAATTAGACAAACGATTGCGTCGAGTGTGTCCGCACAAGCGACGAACCTCACGTGACAGCGCAACCCAATTCCCTCCCGTCGGCCGGAGTGCGCCGATCCGGTGAACTAATTACTATTTTACGATCGGTGGCAGTTTTGTTTGGCACACGGCGCAACCGTCCGGGCCCTTTTGCCGTCGGCCGGCCGCGGTTGCGTCTTCGCGCTCCAAATGAGCGAATTCATTAGCGGATGCGAGCTACCGTCACCACCTGGTGAGGGCATCAAAAAGCCATAGAAATGGTACGGCAGCCCGGCTACCACCACGCTCGGAAGATATGCGGCACACCGGGAGATTTACCCGGGGCAAACAGCGCGTGAATGGCAAACAACGGGTCTTTAGTTTGCTCAGGTTACACCGATTCGGCCGCTGCCGGATGTCGTATTTCTGCGCTTTGCTTGTAGACAGCATGCTAATAGACTTGGGGCTGGACGGCTGCTGGGTTTCAAAGTGTCAATAGACGATGGATTTTGGGCAAGCAAGGCAAGCAAATATACTTGCAAAAATGCCTATTTAGTACGAAAAACTTCAAATTGAAGTCACAAAATCAATCGACTCTGTTCTAAACTTCAAGTGGAGTTTGCACAAAACGCCACCCGAAATCAAAAGTCTCCTCAACGCTGCAAGTGCTCTCAAGACAAGCAGCATCAGCGGAGGATAAAAAAGGCGAATAAAACACCTGTCCAGCGTTTGGAAGCCTTACGTCCTTGTCGCGTGAGGTGCTCCACACCACTCCACCGAGCCACAAGGCCACCGCTTCGACAGCAATGCTCACAATTTCTATGCGACAAACGGAAGAGAACGACTGCAGGCGCAGGTTCAGGGGAACCGGCACCGACAAGGGCGTGTTTTTTCGTGTCGCTTTTAATGAACGACGAATTTTCGTACAACATCGCGTCGTCGGCTGCAATGGGAGAAGGCCTCGCCACTTCAGTGTCGGCGAGCGGCGGCCCGATGGAAACTAATAAATTCAATAAGTTTATCTTGCACTCAATATCTCTTTCTCGCCACGGGCGGGCGACGGCGGTTGTGGTGGCTCCGGGGCCGACCCTGCCAGGCGAAGTTTGACCGCTTGGGTTTCCTCACCTCGGGCGATCATCCGAGCCGGGCGCTGGATCACACAAAAAACGCTGATCGCATCAATCGCTCCCAATCGAGGCGATGCTGAGCGGATCAATACGCCGTGGAAGACAGAAAGGAAAAACAACACTGGACGCGGCTGGAGGGAAAACCCCAGCGGCTTATTATTGACGCGCGTACGATCCACACAACGCGGCGAGCGTCTTCAAGCGAGCGAAGACTTGAAGCACTTTTCTTCAAGCGCGGCTCGGCGTGGCGGTGGCTTGTCCTTCCCGTTCCTCGCGTCCTCGCCGCGCCGCGCGCCTACCACGCGATGCTATCGATTGGCGATTTTTATCGATTATTAGTCGCAGCTTATTAACTCTCGAATAAATTACGCCTCGGAATGAGTCTATCGGCGAGAGTGGCTGTGAAGAGTTTTACGATCAGTGTCGGTGCAGGGTTGAAGTAATTGTGAGCGTGTGTGTTTGTGTTTCGATGTATGGACCCTATACATCTGAGTGGTCCGCTCATAAGGCACCACCTCCTTGCAGTTCGCGAAACAGAAAAAAAACACGCGTGCAGCAGTGAATTGATTCGCGTTCGAATGGACCCCGCCGCAGCGTGCATACGTTTGTGCGCCAATTCGACGTGCTTATGTCACCTTCAGGCGACCTCGTCCTGTCGTAACGTTCCGTCGTCGTCGTCGCCGTCGTACGCTGCCGCACCGCACGTAGCCAATTACGAGAAAGCGCAAGAAAATTTGCATTTCGGGCTCGTAAATTAGACGCGAAAATTGTCCTGCCGTTGGGGGGTTTCGCGGCAAGCTGGCCGCATTATGAGCGGGCACCTGTTTGCGAAGGAAATGACAAAAAAATGGCTGCATCCGGTTGTGGTCGGTGGTACGAACAATGCGCTCGAAGATAGAACAAATGGGAGCAAGCGATCTTGTTTTGCTAATTTGTTCGTTCAGTTCGTTCAGTTCGTTGAAATACTATATACCAATCGAAGGTTTTATATTCGAGGTTTTTTTTTTCAAAGGCAAAAAATATCTAATTGGATGTGTATCAGATAAATTCAAATCGTAACCACGAATCTTTAAGCTCCGGTCCGCTCACCGGTGAATGGATGTAACCCGCCCAGGTTTTGGGTTTCATGAGAAACAAAAGCATGTCGGTGCAGACGAACATGACACAGGTGAAAGACCTTCGAGCAAATTAATGCAGGAAGACATAGAAAATCTGATTTGTGGTAAAAACATGCTCTCTTGGTTGAATAATAAGCGATTAAAAAAACAAAACAAAAATGATTTTGTGATTTTGATCTTTTGTTATACGATGGAACGTAACATTCCCTCTGGGTATAACAACTGAACATCTTTTTTCAAAGAATTGTTTGTGACAATGTTATGAAAGGTTTCATAAAATTTAAGTTAGTTATGTTATGGGATTGTGAAGAAATGACGCCACTAAATCGAGGATAAAATGTACTGGAAATAGAATTGAGGTAGATATGGTGAATCAAATATCAATCGTGCCCGATCGCTCTGAAGACGCAACATGCTGCAACATAAGCTGATGTTGTGTTCATGCAACATCGCAACATGTTGATCGCACCGATTCATGCAACATGGTATCTAGCTGGGGATAAATTCTGGTTTTACTCACAGCTGTACAGATGATTCCTGTAGATTCACTAAAAATTCCTCCAAATCTTTGAACAGACAAAAAACAAACAACAAGCGATGCTAAAAAGAATCATAACTTTTAGCCGCATGTTTTATGTTCGCCTGCCCGATCATTACATCTCCATCGGACGGAGTGGTTTGGGATCATCGGCGCAAGAATAAAATTTATGTCACACCCGCAGCAGTAAATTAAAATTTTCTTGTTTATCACAGGCCCATTCCTTTCATCGGTTGCCGGGTGTTAACAGCGTACCGTGGTGCCGTAAAACTAACAAATGGTCACTATTCACCGGCATATGTTTAATGACGCAGCCAACGTACACCGAACGGAGCGCGCGATTCGATCGGTGACGGTGAGCAGATGAATATTTTTTGTCGTAAAAATAACTCTACCACTCGCGATTTTCGAGCACCAAGCCCGGCTTTTTTCGGTTATCGTCATAAGCTGCACGCGGGCTTCATAAAAAAAAGTTGCGAAACTCGCACGCGAAAGCCATCCGCGTTCGGCTTCTTCTTCAGCGCATGCGACGAGAGGCACTTCGCGGTGGCTTTGGAGATTTTCGCGACGTCCTTTTGGCTTTCAATGTGTGCGCCGTCTGCCCAAAAGGGTGCCGCACGAGAGGGTCAAACCGGTTCACGCCGGGGCCAATGCAGGGGCAGAAACGCTTAAAAACGTTTCATCCGTTATTGTCACATCATCCCAGCGGCAAATCCGTCTTGCGCGGTTCGGACCGAAGAGGATCGTAGAAGTTTCGGACGGGCTTTTATCGCTCATAAAAATTGGTGACGATTTTGGAGAGCTTTTTCCCGGCGCGGGGTCATAAGCCATCGCGATTTTGCCTTTCGGATCCACTTAGCGGATTATGCAGCCGCGAGTGGAGCAGGAGGGATAAGTAAATCGGAGCTAATAAATGATAACTCTCCATTCTGGAGGGAAGCCCGAAAGTATCGATAAACCGAGCGGCGGCGTTTGTTTTCTTTAAATACTACCATCAATTCCAATAAACACCTGCATCGTTTAAACATTTTATACCATGTGGGAAAAGAGCTTCTTAAGAGGCTTAAGCGTGGTTAAAAAGAGATAAAAAAGAAAAGATTTTGCTTCAAATAATATTATAATCCCTCGACAGTATTGTAATTAAAAAAAAATACATTTAAATTTAGCATCTTTCATCTCAGCAAAGTTCATTAAAGATTGTGTTAATACGAATTATTTTTAATCAATTTGATGTTTAGTTTTTCATAATTATGTTTAATTTATTTTGAACGTAAAATATAGTTTAGCAATGAAAAATAAAAGTGAAGGTGCTGATTCCCATTTGATGAGCGAATATAAATAGTGAGATGATAATATTAATGTAAGAGGAATAATAGAAAAATATTCTTTATGAAATTAATTTATCTCAATTTACATGGAAAGCTTTTTTTAATTTGACAGAATTCGATCAAAAATATTGTTAAAACATGGCCTATTAACCAAATCTCACTTTCACTTTAACTCAATAACTTGAGGCCTATTTAGTGATTTTGTCAAAAAACCTGAAAATCACAGTTGAATACTACATGTATTAGATGATTTTTTTTATTTTAAATAAGATTAAAATGGTGTGAATTCTTCAAATGAAGTATACTAGAGAGAAACACTTGCAACACCTGTTTTAATGATTTAGAATCACTTCGAATGAATCGTTTTATAGCTATAATATGGGCACTTGCTTATCATAACTATTTCAAATTTTATCAACACTATCTAATTCAATTGGTGCACAATATTCAAACCGATTCAAACTTCCACACAGATCGCTCCTTTGTACCATGAAGCGAACGGAATAAATCACCTTCCGCCCCGTTGAAATCGAAACCCAGCACCGCTCGTTCCGGGAAGGCAGGCCGCGAACCGCGACTGAATTATTGTAAAACCTCCTGTAAAACATCACGAAAATTGCGTCCGGCGCGTTTCCGTGCGCGACACGCGTGTACATCGCCCCGGCGCGGCAATAACTTACCCGACCGCTACCCTTAACTCAACGCGAGGAGCTTTCGAGAATCGGCTTGTCGTCGCTGCGCCCTGCTCATCCTAGTCCAAACAGCCCTCCACACGGCTCATTCTCCTTCGGGAAGCTGTTATTTAATATCTTCTGGTACGCGGGCTCCTCTCATCACAGCCACTCTTCAAGCACGCCCCATCTCTCGTGACTTCGGTGGAGCGTTGAACCAGCGCCACGAAACATGATCAAGTGTCGGCAGTTTTGTAGCACACGGGCAGGGGAAAAAAGAGGAACACAAAGTCAGGCACATCGACGCCACGTGAGCCCGATGAAATGAGCGACTCGCCCGCTCCGAAATGTGTACTTCACGCATTCAAAAATCGCGAACGCGGGCGCGTGTGTGTGTGCGTGTTGATGTACGGTGGGCGAACGGTGGGGCTTGTTTTTTTGCCTTTTGTCCATTTCGGCCCTCGCGCGTCGCCGGCTTGTGAAGGGCGACCCGGTTTGCGCCACACGCTCTGATACATTTCTTAATTTGTTGAAATGTAATATATTTTAATGGTCCGATCCATTGAACCGTTTTATTATTTATGATGTTGTTTATGCTCAATTAGACCATATACATATATCCAGAGAGAGAGATGGAGATGGAGAAAACGACACTCGGCGGACGATTCGTAGCGGGTGCTCCTTTCCCGTTGGGGTTTCCCTTCGCCGTGAAGCGGAGTACAGGTCTTGTGTGGCTTGTAAATTCAATTTCATACTTTCGATCGCGGTGCAAAACCGACGAGCTGCACGCTGGAGAACGTTGGCAGAATGAGATCGCTCCCACATGTCGCCCCGACTCCGCCCCGTTCGTCTCGTTTTCCCCAACCCAGCGGAGAAGGCGATCATGGATTATTGAAACCCTCCTGCCGTGGAGTCAATTTTGGAACCGACTGGCTGCGGATGAAGCCACTTGTACTAAAGTAGAGCGTGCTTCAAACCAGCTCATGTTCGCAGCTTTCACAGCGCAGGCGGAAGGGCAACACGCGAAAGGGGGAGGGAGTCTTTTCGCGCAGGAATGATTTATTGATTTCCACCCAGCGCCCGCGCCAGGAAGACGTGCCCCGGCGTCCGCCGGTTTCGGGATGGCCCGAACTAGATCGGGCTGTTCGATATGGCTATCGCGCGCGGTGTCGAGGCTTCATAGATCGCGCTCGCGGCGAGAGGCAAATGAATTTATTGCCGCCGGAGCCTTGCGGAGGACTTAAAGACGCAGCGGGGGGTGGCCGAGCGAAGCCTCGACATCGTCGTCGTAAAAGGAAACACGATGGGCCCCGTGTGGGACGTGTCTGTTTGTTTAGCAGCGAGCAGCCAGGGGCTGCCGCTAATAGGCTTCTCCATTTCATTGTGCGCCATTCGCGCGAAACCGAGAAGCCGGGACGGATTGGCAAATGGTTTTCCCCGGGTCATAAATCACCATGGAACCGAGCGGTGTATCGGCGTATCCTTGTTCCAGTTCTCGTCCCGGTTTATTAAAATACTTGAGCCTAGCATTAGCCATTAGGGGGCCTGCAACAAAGCGCCACGATACATTCTTTCGAGCCACGCTGGAAAACAGTCCGAGAAAAAAATCAACTCGAAAAAGCCCTCAATCCCTTCGCTGTCATCATGCCAGTGGGCAGCGCGTGATTGACAAATTGATTTGTCCTTTCTGGTATCCAAATTTGGGCAATTGCTTCCAATTGCGGCGGCGAATCAAAATGCCAGCGAGCCTCCGGAAGGATGTGGCAGCTTGGTGCCAGGCAAAACAATCAGGCGGCCACTGGGTTTTGTTCTTACTTTTTTCCTGCGGAACGCTGCGCGCCTTTGACAGACAGAAATGATAAACTTTCGGTACGGCAAGGAGCTGGTGCACCCGGTGCAGCGGAACCCGCGGACAAAAACGAAACCAAACCGAGATAGCCTTGTTACCGGGCGTCAATTTGTCATTCGGGTGGCAACATTTTTGTCAACCTTTTTTGGCCCCGGCCGAACATTAATTCCACGTGTGCGGAGGATGTGCGTTTTTTTGCGTTTGATTGGTTCTTTTCCATCTCGTCGATCGGATGGGCTTGGGCCGTCCCGAATCCGATTCCGCGGCACGATCGTGGTGTCCCCGGCGCATGACATGACGGTTTCGTTTCCCTTGTCGGGTGCCCGGTTTCCACCTGTTGGCTGTCAGCGAATGCGGTTCCGCGATGAAACTGGTGGGGTGGGTGGGGAAAGGGGAGGGAGAAGATTAATGACGCGCACCCAGTGGCCCCTTTCGGGCGCCGTCGGAATTTTTGCGCCCAGCGTCCTGCGTCCCGGCACGAAGGAAGCCATAAATAAACGGCGGGTTCGAGGATTCCGAACCGCGACCTGTGGCAATTTTTTTTTCTCATTTTCTTGAACGCCAATTCGAAGACAGCCCGAATGCCCTTTAATGTGGTCGTTTATTCCGCTACGGGGTTGGAGTGCGCTTTTTATTCTCCATTCTCATTTGGGAGCCGAAAACAAACGGACAAGGAAGACGCATGCACGCGGCGAGCAAAAACATTGTCAACGGCGTCGAAATGATTTGTTTCCCTCTCCCGGTTTCGATGCACATGTGCAGTGCGTTGCGCTTCCAGCGGGAACGGAATGCAACCGCACATAGCAGTGCGCGTGTTTTGTAAATGTTTTACTTTGTTGTGATCGGCGAGGGATTGTGTTTGGGGACGTGAATGAGCATTCCAGCGCACTGTGGTTGCGTCGGGTTGCGGATAGTTTATCAATCAGCGGAATTGGCGCTGCGTAATTGATTGCATCACATCAGCGGGAATTAATGTACCTCATCTGGAATCAGAGAAATGGTCCGTCTGATTTACCGAGTATTTTGTGAAGGTAAAGAAATCAAATAATAGCGCTTTGCGGTTTGCAATGGACATTCATTATATTGAAAAATATTACAAACAAAACTGTGAACAGAATTTCCATCAATATTTCTACCACAAAAATAATGCATGACTGAATAGAGGAATTTCCATGAATCAAATCGCATGACCCTGAATGTTTTGAAAAGCAAAATAAAATATCTACACATTTTAATCTTATAACATAAAAAAATCGAGAAAACAAATCAAAACTGACGCCATTCAATTTTAAAAACGAATAATTAAAGTGGAAACTACATTTTAAAGGTTGTTGAAGGTTGAAATACATCGTCAAAATAATAAAAAAACGACGGTAAGAGTAAAATGAGAAAATATCTAAAACAATGATTAGCATATTTTCAAATAAAAGAAATGCAAACAAATTCAAAGCGATTTTATTGATATTTTTTATCAATAGCTCATAGTGTTTTTATTTTCTTGATTTGTTATTTGAAAATAAAACATTTTCATATAGGTTATTACTTAGTAAACAAAAACTATGCAGAAAAGTGATCTATATGAAAATTTGTTATTTTTACAGAACAAATTATAAAATTATTATGAGAAATGAGAATATAGAAGCTTGGATTTGTAAGTATGCTTTTGGTCAACACTATAAACTATATGCAATTCTATAGAAATATTAGTTTAAAAAGTGGATAAGAAAAATGGTAATAATACAGCAGCATTCAGGTCCAATAATGTATAAATCGAAATCGCTCAAAAGACTCAAAACGTCTAACAATTTAACAGGTATAACCGTCAATAAAAAGAATTCAATAAAAACGTTTAAATTGAAAATAAAAGTAAAGAAAATAATTCATCGAGCAATATTATACCATCAGGTTTATATTGCGTTCAATGACACTAAACGATCATAAAAACAACCTCGCTCACCACGAAGGCAATCCCCGGGGTGCGTAAGCGGAATCGGAAAGATGTGTGAGAAAACCAATAAAATAAAAGCTTCACAAAACACATCACTAGCAAGTGCCGTTAATACGCTATTCATTTTATCTTGCTTAGATGTTCACACCATACCTACACCGCCGCACGGAACGGAGCGATATGGTGATGAACCTTTGGCCCTCGCTCGAACAGTGGCTGCTCATGAGGTGCATCAATGGAGCGGCATCTCCATAGATCAGACGATTGCATGGAAGAATGCAGCAAAGTCGAACGCAAAGCCACTCGGCACGGTGCGTGATGCTTGGCCACAGCGCCCGACAAGGCCAGCGATGAAAGCGGCTGGCTTTCCGATGAAACGTTCACACACGAACGCGCTTAGTTTGAGATAAAATGGCGAAATTATTATTTCATGTTAAGAGAACACGCTAAAACCGAAATGAAAACAAGCACTTGCTATGAAACTGAAACGAATACGCGATTTTAAAACAGTTGAGTACGATTTTAGCAAATGAACACAATCATAACACCACATGATCAGCACTGGCTTCATTTGCAGTACCTTCGCTGTGCAAGATACTTCACTCTCACTTTCGTTCCGTACCGATAGCTCCTTCTCTCGTTTTGTCACGGTTGTTATTTTGATTAAGGTGTTGCGTTAAAAAGACAATTTCACACATTCTTTTGCCGCGGCACAGCACACGTTCGTCGCTCGACCGAAAAACGGATACGACACCAAAGCGACGCCACAAAGACGGCCGCCGATGCATCATCTTCTGCTTCTGCACACACTGCACTTGCACTTTTACACCGTTTCGTTGCTCAACCACGCTTGCTCACAGCGATGAGCCCTTTGTTCGGATCGGGTACACCTCAAGATACCGCAAAACTTGTCATGTCATCAGGGGAGGGTCATCTTCTTCACACCGGAATATCACACCAACACACGCGCACACAAGCGCGCACCGGCGCACTACAGGCACAACCCGAACGAACAGGACAAACGGGGTAATCATCGTTACACGGCGCTCCGTGCTGGGATGTGATTACGTAACCGAACGAAGACGACAAGCGACGAACCCGCTGGTTCGCCGCTGGGTCAAACCCTTTCGCACCCCCTTGCTGCCGTTCCGTTCTCCCGCTCGACTCACCTGTTCTCTGAAGATGCGCTTGAAGCCGTCGATCGAGTGCTTGTCTTCGCCGAGGATCGCGCTGAGCTCGGAAATCAGCAGCCAGCGGCGCTTGTCCCGGCGCACCTCCAGCTCCATCGCACTGACGGACGGTTTGCGCGGTTCGGCGGGCACGGCGGCCACCGTTCCGGGCTGTCCGGTTCCGCCCAGCCCGTTCACCAGGCCGGCCGCGATCGGATCGAACGGTACGAGCTCGGAGGAGTGTTTCGGCTCCCGCTCGATCCCGTCGGGATCTCCGCCGGGATCGGCCGTCACTGTGCTCGTACCGCTGCCCGTCGACGAGCCGGTTTCACTTTCGTTCGAGTGCAGCGAGCCGCGGCGCACGTTCGGAAACGCACCGCCAACGGCCGACGGCGACGGCGTCGGCGACGGCGAACGGGCAGAACTGTGCATATGCTGCAGGTAGCTGTCGTTCTGGCGCAGGACGAACACGAACGGATTTTCCTCGTGCGGACGACCACTTTCACTTTCGCCGGTGGTGTCCTTTTCCACCGTCACTGTGGTGGTGGTCGATTGTGGCAGCTCGTCGGAAAAGGACACCTTTTTCGGTTGCTTCTGCCCGGGCAGCGGCGAGGGTGAGCGCGAGCTACCAACCCCTGTCGGATCACTTTCGCTTTCATCGGGCACAGGGGAGGTGGGCCGGCTGGGCGTACGGGGAAGGGACCCTTCCATGGTGCGCAATCGAATAGGATTTTTTCGATTTCACAGAATTGGTTCAGAAGCTTGATAGTAAAATATACCACACGAATGATTTTATGAAAAAATACTGTTACTAAGCTATCCACATGTGATACACTTTTTACAAACACTTATACTCAAAAATAACTTGGAAAAGTGGAAAAAGATAAAAAAATACTCTTAAAGTGACACTTTTTCATTAATGAAAATAAAAGACTTCAATGAAGGGTGCACGTCCGCAAGTGACGAACCTTCTAAAATAAAATAATAATCTGGTAACACCACATTCGTTTTCAAATATTCCACACGTACTTCAATAAACTTGCTGACCAAAAATCACAAAATTCACCGATAATCAAACAATTTAAGAAAACAAAAAATGTGTCCCAACAGCAAAAAAACGGGTTCGGTTCCGTCGGGATTTTCTGCCCCCCGTCGTCGAACACTCCGGGGCACCGGGCACTAGCGCGGTCAGGACGCGAAACGAAGCGAACGCACGTCGAACCGAGCTGAAACTGAACTGTGACACCGAGTGGAACTCAGCGGCGGACGCAGCCAATTGTGCCGCACACGGTCGCGTGAACGCCGCGGCCCCAAACGCTGCTGATCGCCGACGAGCAGATCTTCGGCGGTTGTTTTGGTCTCTTTTTCGCTTCTTCACTTTCCGGCGGAGCTGGCGGAATGAACGCTGTGGCGCTGCACAGCCCACGAACTCGCAGGGTGAGTGCTCGCGAGACAGACGATTGGAGCCCGATCGATGGCGATGGTCGGATGGCCCGAGCACGCTGCGCAGCGTTGCGTTGCTCCAGTTCATCGCGGTGCGTGTGCGACTTTCAGCGGCTTCGAGCTCTAATCGCTCCATATTTGACGGATGCTTAGCCGAACAGATGTTAGCAAAGCGATGGCCTACTGACATTGATCTTGAGCCGAATGGGTATATGGTAGGCATTTTTTCTAGAAAAAAGCGTATGGGAGTGTGTAGTAGAAGGGAATATATTACGATTTTGCAGTGTTTTATAAAGTAGGTTCTGTTCGACTCCAAACGAGCATCCGAATGGAGTGATACCTGACGTGCCAAGAAAAGGTGGATGTACAAAAAATAATCTTATTAAAATAAAAAACAAGATTATGCCGAACGAAATTGGATGTTTGCATAATTTGACCAGCTCTCTTCGGCGCTTAGGATCCCGTGTAAGTGATAATTATAAATTGAATCCAATTATCTGTTCACCGGGAGCGCGAAACGTGCCCCGACCGAAAGGAGACGCGTGGCCCCGACCGCCGCTTGACCGAGGCGCCTTTGAAACCCCTTTATTAAATCCTCCGACTACCGCGCGAGAGAGGAGCGCGACTTAAGCCGTATTTATTTCGCCCCTTTGCAACCGTGGCCACCGTTGCCACCAGCACTGATCTTCATCACGCCGACAAGTGCGTGTGTGTGTTTGCCGTGTGGTGGTGGCCCGCTCTGCATGACGGTGCGGTTGTCGGTTGGCGCTCGGAATAATTTTGATTTCAATTTCTGACCGAGCGAAAAGCGCCAACCTGTGCAGCGGCCTTTGCGCTCCCGTCCGATGGCTTCATTATCGAACTTCGACTTAATCATCCACCGATGCGAAGGTTGTGACCCTCCCTGGGATCGCGGGAAGTCTCTTTCGGCGTGGCGAGGTAATGCGATACGAGGATGCGATTTTTTTTCTAGTTCGGAAAATAGTTCACGATACAGCGAAGGGGTTGCATCTGTCGCCCGAAGCCGGTGACCGTTTCGACACGGTGGCTTTACGTCAGCCGGACCGAAACCATGGGAACGGATGCGCCGGATTTTAGAGGAGTTTTTTTTTATTCTGCTGACCGCTAAAGGGGTGGATAGTAGACGACCCCCTTTTCGGGGTAATGGGAAAACCAATCGATTGATTTTTTCGGCACCGAACCGGGCAACAAACGGCGGAAAACCTTGAGTAAATTACATGGAACCAATGAAAGGATGGTACAGCGAGAAAAAAAGCAAACACAAACAAGAACAACCTCAAAGGGATGGTCATGATTGAGATAGCTAATTTTCGTGGTGATGGATTTTATAGGTGGCGGCGATGCAAGAGAGAAGCGTAAATTTGACCAGTTAGTTTTTTTTTTGCATTAGACATGGCTGATTTGAACAGAAGTTATACTTGTTGCATTCCTCTGATCGTGCTTGATTCGATGCCCAATAATTTTCTCAAGACTACACCTGATTGTTGGTTTATGGTAGAAGCGGTTGCTGCTGCTTTGTGGCAGCTCATTTCGAGTCAATTGATCATGAATTTAAAATTGATCGAAAATTGTTCCTTATGATAAAGATATATGAAGTTCAAATTACAATTTCGGAAAAATAAGAAGCACCTTCGGAAAATTACACTTTTTAAACATTCCTCCGCGCTATCTCTTAGTGGAATATATAACCAATATATTTCCCGATTATAATATAATTTCAATGAACTTGAAAAATCTCGTAAACGTTACCAAATCCGAGTGGATTGGCAGATTATTTGAAATGATTTTCTGTTTTTTTTTATTTTACAAATATACTGCATTCGGTGACACTTGATACCATTTCATGTTATAACCTTCCCCGATTGAAAACATAAAACGCTTTGTAAATATCGCCGCAAAGGAGAACCGCAAGCAAAAAAAACTTACCCAATGCCATCCATCGTGCCGACCGATTGATTTGTTTAATGGATCAACCAGAGAGGGTTTTAAATTTTATTTTAATGTGTTCCTGTTGATTTGACGCCATTTTTCAGCGCGTATCTGGGGCTCGGCGAATTTGCATCTCCCGTGGCGACGAGCTTGCGACGGGACAAGATAGCGATCGATCGTGCACTGGTTTGTTCGTACTTCGCTTCATGGAAGAACAGTATGCTACAGCCCATAACTTGTTCCGTGGGCCGTGGGCAGTGTAATTTTTCACCACCGCACAGAAATTCGTCACCTCCACGAGAGGTGGACGTGTGCGTGTGTGTCCCATCGATCGCAACTGCCGCAAATTGGGCGAATGTCTTTCGTGCACGTGGCCTGTCAGGGTTGGAGCGTAAAACAAAGCGTGCGGGATGCGTTTATGAGTATGAAGATAAATTGATGTTGTTTGTCATTTTGACTGCTCACGGATGTTCGCGTTCACATTAAGGAGTGGCATAATGTAGCTGTTTCCTTTTGACGCTTAAGCTTTGTTATTTACTAATGTTATTCACTTATCAACTTAAAAAGTCTTCTGTTTTAATAAACATGACTGCGTGAATCATTGCGCGACCAATTCGTAAACAAAGTGACAGAAGTCGACGACTCAATTTAACTGCGTAAATGAAACGAGCGATATCATTCCAAGTGAATTTAAGATTGCGAAATCATACAAATCCCTTTACCGGGTGTCCTCCGTTCAGGTTCGGAACAGTCCAGTAAACACGGCACGATTAACAGCAGGCAATGGGCAGTATCGAACAAAAACTGATGGAGTCTTATGGTATGAAAGCCTTCAAATCCTCCCCCAGTCCCGTGGTGAGGCATGCGTTCATTTACCGGAAGTGAAGGTAGACTCTAGAAGCTTCGTTTTGTTCAGGGTTAGTTGATTTATTTTCCTCTCGCAGTGACTCAACTGCAGGCTGTATTGAATCATGTTTTTTTATGTTTTTCTGCTTGACCCGGCAGGTTTCGTCGTAGAGAATAAATATTATACAAATAACATTTTACATTCATCTAATAATGGAGCTAACTTAATAATTTAGGGTTCAAATAAAATTTGACAAAATATGTATCAAAATCAATATTACAATATATTATACGTAAGATTTGTATATAAAAACAAACTTGTGTGATAAGAAAAGGTTCAATTTTTATCGAACTAATTGAATGCTATGCATTTCGTCATCATATATAATATATTGAACGTAGAGGAGCTAAAAGTCATTTTAAATAAATCATTTAACATGTAGCAAATTATTAATCGACGGATGAGAAATCGAGGGTAAGTATTTTTTTCATTAATTTCATTTCAAATACATTAATAGAATACTTAAAATAACTAATAAAACAAGAAATCTCTTGGGTCTTGGGATATTCGGAAGAACTCCTTAGCAAAAAAGCCACAATGCATAAGATAAAGGATGAATTCTTCACGCTACTTCAGATAACATTGAACACCCGGAACACCTATTCAGTAGCACAGCTACGCAATCAACAACCCGGCATCCTTCTTTCCATCGTGAAAGGATTATTGTTTTTTTGAAGAAAACAAGTCCACCAACAGACCTGTTCCTCGCTCAGCTGGCGCCCTCTCGGTTACCTACGGCAGCGCCCGATCAACAAAAAGGAAGCTTATGGCCTTTTCAACGCAAAACCAGCATATCCGCGTGTGAAGTATGAAAACGACGGTTTGTTCTCTTCTCGGCACACACGGTTTTAAAAAAAGAAGTTCCCCCATCCCACCGCAGGTTGGCCCAGTTCGGGGCATCATAAAGTTGCGCACCGTACAATCATCGGCCGTCGCGGCGGACGGCAAAGTTCGCGCCGCCAACGACGTGTAGTTTATTTTGGCTCAAATTTACATCATTATATCAATCACTTCAATTACGGCAGGATGGCTGGCCGTTCTCGCGCTCCGAGCCATTGCCCGCGCATCGAGGCGGTCGATTTCATATGTCCGTGGGTTTTGGGCTTTTGTTTTTTTTCTCTCTCTCTTGGCGGTTTATTTTAACGCGGTGTGTGTGCCTTACCGCGAAGGATGTTATCGTGATCCCATTACTCCGACGTTAATGGGTTTTCGCTCGAGGGATGTGGTGATATTTGTGCTTGTCCTTTTTGCTTTGCCCCCGTCGCGCCTTCTGGAGGCTGCGGTGGGGCTCGCGAGTTGAACGTCCCACGCCGTACGTATGCTAAATAGCTAATAAATTGATTGTACGACACGTCGCGGGCTCGGGACGGCCTGACGTTTAATTACTGATGTGAGAAAAATAATCTACGGGAAGCTTTAAGGTGTTTTTTTGAATATTTAATTGAAAAAAAAAAACATCCTACACTAGCCAGGTGTCATTGACAGACATTCCAGCTGACCAGCTTCATGCGTCATCACGCTCAACGGCCTTTACAATCTAATTAATCAACAAATTTCCTCCCAGCAAACGAACACTCCAACCTTGACAAGTTTGAACAAATCTCGAAACAAGGGCAAGCCTACGTGCGGTGAATCAGTTAATCTCATTCAGCGAATCTCGCTTAAACCAAAGGAGAGAAGAAAAAAACAACATGCTCATCTTCCGGCTAAACGCGTCTCGGCGCAGTCCGAAGCGAAGTGAATCCAAACGGTGTGTCAAAACAAAACGAAAATCCGTAAACAGCTGCGGTCAGCTGGGCAAACCCAATTGACTCTGCGCGTGCGTGTGTGTGTGCGGATTTTGCGGCAAACCGGAGGAAATTAGTACCACTTTGTTTCGTTAACGATGATTAGTTCATTCATTACGGACGATCGATAATCGTACCGTGCGATCAACACAGCGAAGCGGCGGCAACAATTTATCAAAAAACGGTGCGGTGCGAAAATGCCGTGAATCATCATCACCCGGCAGCAGTCGGAGCAACAGTACGCTCCCTTAAGAAACCGCGGGCGCAGCATAAGTAATGAGAAAAGGCTCACTTTCCAGCCGGTCAGTGTGTCCAGTTTTCGGCGGTTCGTCTTTTAAATGTGGTTGCCTGGGGTTTGTTTTTCTTTTTTTTTGTTTGAAGCTTAGCAGCCTCACACAGACGGAGATCGAGATGGATAACATCTCGAACAGCGAGCACAATTACGCCTGCCTGCCTGCTTGTCTGCTTCTACATCTCCTACGGTAATGGTGATCTATGGAGCTCGCTGTTCCTGCGCGCCAGGACGGTAAAGAAATCTCCTCCAGCGGGAGTGAGAAAAGGTCACGTCCGACACACACACACACACACACTCACACCTGATCTTGAACTGCGCTCCGGGCCGGCCCATTCGCTCGGAACAATGACACCGGCCCCTCCGCTGTGCGCTAATTCTCATTATGCTTTAATGAGTTTTATTAGCCACTGCTTAGGGCTACAGCGTTCCCCTGCTGATGCGTCATATCCTGTTGCTTTCGCGCCTGCTACACTTCCTTCGCCGTTGGGTTTGCGCTGGGAGATGGCCGGCTGCTCTCGTTTGCCGTATCGTCTTGCTTTTCCGCCCATCGCGAAACGAACGGAAATTCGCTATATAATCCCCTGGTCAAGACATTGTTTCCGTGCGGAGGTGCACAACCCAGATCCGAGTGGATCAGTTTCGTTCGTATGCTGGAAGTTGGTCAGGCTGGTCAGGCTGGGCCCAAAGTTGCCTCACACTGGGGCATAAGGGCAACCGTCTGCTCAGACGGGCCACGAGTAACGATTACAATGAATTTTTATGGTTCTATAAACCGCGCTGGTTTATAATGATCGGTTTATGGTGATCTTGTTTTCATTCTCCATTTGTCTTCTTCCTTTCAGACAGTTCATAGTACTGAATGAATATTCGGCAAGCAATCAACAACACTTGTATATGCTAACTGTTTTACTAATATGAAAAATTAATGGCCAAAAATATTGGATTTGATTCGTTGCAAAAAATATTCATTTTACAAACGCCTTCAAAATCGAAATATAAAAAATGAAGTCGAATTGTGTTAAAATATATTTTAATCCAGTCAAAATAATTTCGTAAACCCAATCACTTTTTGAACAAAAAATTGCTGAAACATAATCTTCACGATCAATTTCAAAAGTAAAAAATGTGTTGAAGAAACGGTCGTTACAGTGTAAACTGACCTTCACCCATTCTGTATCCATAACAGATCTGGAAGAGGTTCAATGACAGATGCATGTAGCAATTTCTTAGCTCGCCTGCGATGTATGAGTGGGCGAAATAGCATTTTTCATACCGTCTCAAATCTACTGTCGAACTTTGAAACATTATACCTCCAACGCCAACAACACAAAGCAATCCCTTTGTTCGACTACTCATCCAATGAATTTACCTGAATCGTAACATAAATTTATCGACAATTGCTACCGGGTGAACCTTCCATTCTGTAACCCGAACCCTCGCACTCGATCGGAAACCGCGCTCGATACTCAGCAAAGCACATAATGCTACACCACCATCGCAATCTTGGCGCGGAGCGTGTTGTTGTGTTGCCGTGCTACTATGTCATGCCAAAGGTCATAAAAGAGAACAGGCCGCAGTGGCGAAAACCTTCAACACCGCCCCTGGTGGAGCAAAAACGCAACGTTCGTAGCGCGCCCGCGTACGATAATTTCATTACCCGACCCTGAGAGTCCTCGGAAGGACGAAAAACCGTGCCAAAGTCCAAGGCGCGCTGTGTCTGGCGCGACACACTCGTGGCCACATTGCCAACCGGACAACCGACACGAAAAGGGATTCGTAACTCCCGCAAGCGTAAGCACCCAACACGACCCGGGGTACGATATTTTCGTTGCAAAAGGGCGTAGATTGCACGGTAAGAAAAGAAGACGAAGACACACAGTCGAAAAGAATAAAAGTAGAGCAGCAGTAATAAGCCGGGAGTGACTTCCAGGCCCAGGATGATTACGGTTTATGGCGAAATTATTTTACGATGAACTGTTTTTAAATCGCGCTAAAAGAGCACGGACGAACGCAAAAAAACGCACACCGTACGGTGGCTGAGCCCTGAATTATGGTCACCAAATTATAACTCCCGTCTTGGGTTGCTCCTGCTGCTGCTGCTGCTGCCGTATGTGAGCCATTGCAAACATGTCTCGGAATCATAAAGTGCTGGCAAATTTATGGTTCGCCCGGGCCCATAAATAATCATTTCTTTACTAAGTTCCAATATTTGCTCACTTTATAATCGAATTCTTCACGATAATGATCATTGAAAGCGTCTTATTCGCTTACTTAGCAGGTCTCCATGTCTCAATGTATCTCAGCGTTTCTTTATTTATGTTGTCAATCGTGAAACAAGCAATTAAAACCTGATGGAAAATGTGAAAATTTTAAATAGTCTTTTATCTACATTTTCCTTGAGATTCCTTTTTTGAAAAGTTCAAGAGTTGCTTTAAGATAGAGTCATGCTAGTCATTTTTTTAAAATAAAAATGAAGTTAAAATGAAGCATTTGATACATGCAAAAGTAGTTAATAAATCAAACAAACATATTTTTAAAAGATTTTTGTGTTTGTGTTTCACAATAGCTTTTATGCTTAAATAAATTCTATGAATTCTTGGTACAAAAGTACATATATTATTAGTTCAATTTAATCCCAATTCAATTTATTTTTAATAGAATAATAATACCACATAATCATCATATTGGTCATTAAATTGAATTATATTTCGCCCATATTTACCTTAGCTCATTCGCCAAGGGCACCGACCGATCAAAACATTGTGCTGAAAGGCTAAAAAGCACACCAAAATTCCCACCCCGTAGATTAATCCGCGGGAAGTTGATCTTTCCTTTCAACGGAACGGAGTGATCTCAATGGCGCAAAAATATCACTGAATTCCGTCGTACATCCACACGCACAAATACACAAACACACATTCGCACATGATCTATTAATCCTACCCCAGCTCCTCTTTCCCACATCCTCCTCCTGAGACTCGGACACAAGAGGTAGCCCATATGCGAACCCAGCCCTCCCTGGAAGCAAAAGACAAAACCAACCCATGATTGATGGTTTCGTTGAAAATGTAATAATTAGATATGCCCGATGGAGTCCTCATTCCCCTGCCCGCCGCAAGCCGCGAGCGCACGCGGCCGAAGACAGCCGCACTCGCTGTGCGGCCAAACAGCAAAACTAATCCTGCGTATGGCACGACCTCCTGCACGCCCGCGACCTACTGTGGTCTAATAAATGAAATCAACAACGGTGCCTCGGAGCGCCCCGCGTACGGTTCGGGGCCCACACCCCGGGCCCAGGCCAGCGGGTGGAGAGAAAGAAGGTTTTGCCAAGAAGAAAAGAACGGCCGAAAGTCGGACCGGGCCGATGACATGTACTCTAGCCGAAACAGACACACTCGCGCGCCGACCAGGGGATGTATGCGATTTGATCTTGTTTATCCGGCACCCCAGTAGATGGCTATCCAAACACAGCCCGTGTGCCATTTTGGTGGCTATTTGCGAAGGTCCGCCAGCAACGCACCATTGGGAGCAACACCGGCAGCCGCCGCAAAACGGTGGGCTTTAATATCTTCGCAAAACTCCGCTGTCGTCACGTTGTTGCTCCCAATAGTGTGGCGACACGAGGCGGTGTGGGCGCCGAGGTTGGGTGGTGTTGATTTGTTTTAATTATTTTTCCACCCCCGAAGGCAGCGGAGTGCGCCTGAGGTCAGCGCGATTGGCGGAGCGTTTGAGGACGCCGGTACCCCGGGCGGCCCACAGATGTGTGGTCGATATTATTATTTTCCTTTCTGCACATCAACATGACTCCCCTTTGCCGCTTTTTGTTGCGCTCCCTCCACTCTGCGACTTTAACTACCATTTTGGTACCAGGCTGCAACGCAACCATTGACGTCAGCGGTAGCTGATCGAACCGTCGTCAAAAAGGCCGGACAAGATCTGCAATGGCGTGGCGCTAGAGGAGATTAAGCTTCGGGTTGCGCTTGCAAAAGGTTGATTGGAACCGTGGAAAGGTTTCGGCACATGCGCGCACCATGTTTGGAAAATGGGTTCTCGTTTGGCAGCTCATCTAGTGTTTGGAATGAGCTCGGGCCGGAGCTCGCTGACAGCTGACATTGCACCGCATGCGCTGGAATGGTGAACTTGCAGCTAGAACTTATCGGTGGTTATAGTTTTGCAGTGGTGAATGCTTGTTTCCCATTTTAACTACTAAGACGTATAGAATACTTATTCGTACTGAGAGCTATCATTTTAACGGGTCATTTTGAAACCTCAATGTGCTGAGGTTAAAGAGTAAAACGTCTTTTATGGCTTAAAAATAACTTTTGAGTTATGCTATCTCAGATCTAGTATATGGAGCTATATTGTATTGTAGGATTGTGCTTTGAAACAAAGTAGTAAATAACTTCCAAGAGGCATTTATCAATAAACACCACACGCCTACTTAATTAATCCACGTCCCAATTTCCTACACGATGCTCAATTACCATTAATTAATCTTGCGTTTATCTCCATAAAGTTCCAGTACACACAACCTCAAATGGTAATATAAAAAACAACTCACAAAACTCTATTTTATTTTGTTCGTAAACGCGATCGCGATGGCGCCTGCGAAGAAATGGAGAAAAATCACCTCACCACCATATACGCGAAGTGGAGGCATTTTTCAATAACATCTCCTCGAGCGGATAGCCAGCGTTTTCCACCATTCCAAATTACCCGTGTACGATCAATATTGTTACCTAGTTCACTTCGATGCCAATGCCGTATGTATGTAATATATGAGCTCCCCTGTGCTTGGAGCGCCCCGAACCAGGACGCCTGACGAGAACGCCACGATAAAACGCGTTATTTCACGATTCAGCAATTATATTTAAGCATCTTAACCTCCACGTTGGATCTTGCGCCGTGTCACAAGTGCAAATTTCATTAAAGCCTCGTTAAGTCCGCGATCCACGATCCAGCCTCACGTGGTGGGCATCACGCTCGCGCTCTGATCCGGTGAAGATTTAATGCTAAAGGTGGGTGTCAGCACGTCCGTTGCTGCGTTATCCGAAAACTCGCTCACTCGTGAGCATCGGATATTTAGCTTTCATCGCCTGAAGACACTATAAAACTTAAGTGTTTCCTGGCGAAAATGAGTTTAGTAGCATGGAATGAGGCATGCAGCATAACGTGCGCATAGTTTATGACGCACCATGACGCACACAACAACGTGGTTGGCCCATAAATCACCTTGAATCGCTTAACGGTGTGTCATCGTATGCTATAACTCAACCCTTTTTTTTGCTGGTATATGCTAAAGGCGAGCATTTAAGACATTTAAAAACTTATTAAATTTAAATCCAATAAGTCGTTGTATTTTGAATCTGAGGTAATATAGAAATGAATCGAGCTATACAGCTTTAAACTGGTACGATCGACAGTACGACGATCGCATGCGGTGACAAACTTTGTACGCAACCAGTTTAGCTGCACTCGAGTCTGCACGTTGCACATTCGTTCTCTATTAAACGGACCACCACGGACGGCAAGATGATTGATCGAATCATAATCGAGACTCGAGTGGCAAATGAGATCCCACTTACCCAGCAGGATATAACGGCCGACTGCGGGAACAGGATTGAGCGGAGAAATTAATTAAAATGCAATTTCCTATCGGTGCCGATGGAATCTAGGCAGCTTTATACAATGTTTTACGCGTAATGTTCGATAAGCCTACATAAGTGCATAATCTAAAGCCGGGAGAATAGGAGTGTAAGCTAAAGCAGAGCTGCATTAGTACTGTTGTCTAGATTTTTACTGCGCTAAGGGGATTAAATTGCATTTATTTGTGACATTCCAATCCATCAACGCATCGGCCCGATCGAATCTTAATTCCCTTCGATATCTGGCTTGTTACGAGCGATGACTGTTTAATTCAATCGTTTGAAGATCACACATAGACCAACACGGCTAACGAAATGTATCTGCACATCAATCTCACTCGTCACTCCAACGCCTTCTTCGTGTTGCAAGGGGAAATAAATAAATGCGTTCGCCTGTCGCACCATCATGTCCTATCTCGCTCGTTGTGTACCCAATCCCTTGAGGATACTTTTGCTAACATTAATCTGCAGAAAACCGCGCACGAAGACCTATAGATACATAGACACAAGCGCACGGCGGTACAGCGCTATCGCCTGCAGATGAAAAACCGCGATAGCTATAACTGGCGTTTAATGTGAGCCGTCTGAACCGTCCGGTTCGTTTGACGAGAGATTAGCATCAGTCATCAGCATAGCAGTGGTCGCAACCGAAACCGCTTCCGCGCAGATGAATATTGATGTTCGCGGGTGCAGGTGCACGGCACGCAACGCTGGATGCCACCACGGCCCTGTAATACGCGATGACAAATCGTTTCGAATTCATCTCAGCCCGAGGCCATCTCAGGCCGCAGACGAAAGGCATGACCCAAGCGGAAGGTGGACAGAAATATTCCAAATTGCACCGTAATTGAAATGGAGCCTTCTTCGCAAAACGGGTTTACGGACGAAAAGGGGGTTCGCTGCGGACGTCCGTGGAGAGTGTGATTAGTCGGCGAAGCTTAGATAGGGTCATCCATCAAGACGTCATATTTGCTGATGTCACTGGACGGAGATGGATGGACTGCTCGTGTGGGATATTCCAGTATGGCTTAATCGCATCAGCTGACGGAGAGGTTGTGATGCTTCAGGCACACTTTGCTGTAGAAGTTTTAGGATCAGCTCATGCTCATAAGCATCGTGTTTAGACATTGATATTTCAACAGGCAATAGAGCATCGACCGTCGGACCAACACTCCACCCTGAACAAGTTCGGTCCCATTCCAACGTCCAACAAGTGTCAAGGTATCGCTAATCCCGTGTGCGTGGTTACCTATGGGACGTTGCGCACTTCGCGAAACCCACCTCGGTTCGACGCACCGCAAACGTATCTCCCGCTCGTCGATTTATCTTTGCCGCCTAACAATTCAATTAACATATTAATTACATCGACGCTAAGTGCTAGACGTTGTACCGTCCCGCTCGGAAGGGTTTCCTTCGGCCGTTTCGCTCCCGAGCGGCCCATTCGCCCGGTTCGTTCTGCTGTGCAACACCGGGAGCCAGCCCGGCTGCCACCGGCCACATGATTCTGGCCACCATTAGACGCACTCAATGCGAGCTACTGCTGGTTTTGCGGTGTCTACCGTGCCCTGACGTACAGAAAAACTCTCTTCATCGCCCGATCGATCGCAGGTCGATCCCGTGGTCCCGTGGTCCCATGGTCCCGCGGTGTCGCAATTACCTTCCCGCCCTACCGACAAGCACCAGACGACGACGACGACGACTCACGAGACATGTCATGTCCTGAAACGGCGCACCGCAATAAATTATTCGCTCGCGAGTCACCAACCTACCTTTCCAACCCGATGGGGAGCAGCGCGTTCCAGAAACTTCACGACTGTGGCGATGATTATCTTCCGGCCGGACGCGTTTCCTTCGACGGGTTGGGGGTGGGGGTTCGACTATACACACACACACACCAGCGGCGTGAACCCACTGTCGTTCTGCTTACGGGTTTCGATGTTGTTCACGTCGAAGTTTGCCTTTTGCCTGCTAAATACCCTCACGGTTCGATTTCCAATCTCGTTCGTTACTTCGTTCCGGACGCTGTTCTCTCGCTTTCGCCGCACGCCTGCTTCGATCGGCTACGATTGCAGCGAAACGGGGGAAAATGTAATTAAGAGCCAGCGCCGCCGTCGTTCGCCCGTACTTGACGCTTTCCCAAAGCCTACTGCGACAGGATTAGAAAGATGTATAGCTCCGCCTGTGGTTGCTGTGTGGAGCAATACGTCGAACGACATTTGCTGTGTGTGCCGCGTCGATCGACACCCGGGTACTAATGAAGATGTAACTTCAAGCGGGCATGTGTGGTGCAGTAAAGTTCGAGTTCGATTTTATTGAACTGTCGGCTGCGTGCGGGTAAATAAATTTCCTACCAGGCATTCGGGCCGGTGTACCACTGTCAGGAGATTAAGATTGTGGCAGGCTGCTCGCAGCCTGCTTAGCGACTAGTGCTGCCGCATCCTCCATGCGCCAGAAACGAGTCTCTAATTAAATTGCTTTGCGAAATGTTCCATTTCATACGGCCCGGAGATGCATCTAGGAAGTGCTCGTGGGAAATTAACTGGAGCGATCGAATGGTTGTGTAAATGAATGAAACACAACTGAGGCCACTCCATAAAGTTATTTCACAAAGCGTATAAAACGTGACGAAGTTCTTTGGAACGGCTACGCACGGACGAAGAGGTAGAAAAATCTCTTAAGCTGACATTCGACTTAACAATTTCGTGAAAAAAAAAACCGTTCGACTTATTTTTAAGACTGCTTTGCGCCGTTGACGGGATCACGATATGGCAATAATCGAATTCATTGGAGTCAAAATAAACTACCCGTATTAAAATGAGCAGATATTAATCCCTACCGTGTAGGATTGGTTATGACAGCAAAAACAATACGACCACGTTGAAAGGATTGTTGTCACGTATTATACCTGACATACAGTTCATCAATCTCAAAGTAAAACACAATGAAGTCGATTCGTTTTGTGCATATTCGACGTCAATTTTTTTTACTAGTATGGAATTGTGTTTAGAAAAAAACAACTACATTCAAATGCCACACATAACACCAAACAAGTTATATACAAATGCCAATGGAAAAAACAGTAAACAGTCCTATTTAATCCCAAGATTTCTCAGAGGAACTAGAATGATAATTGCTTTTTCGGTTTTATTTTGCAAAATTAAAATACGGAGAGTTATACATAAAAATGTTCAATGTTGGAATGGTAAATGTGGTTTATTGCAAAATATTTTACAAAAACAATCACGTAGACCTTTGCTCTGTTACTGAATGAACATTAACGTTGAATTAAAAGTATGAGAATTTAAAATGTGTATCTTCAATTCGTTTGCCTAGCAACCGCTTAGCTATTCTATGAGGAAAACAAGTGCAGTAGATTTGTGAGTATTTTGACAAAATGGTTAGGAATGTTGAAAGTTCTCTAGGGCATTCAATTCCACCGTGTTGCTTTCATGGTGGTCCACTTTGAATTTGAGAGACAGTGTAGTCACAGTCAAAACTCAGACGTTTTTTTTTCATATCTAATTATGACCCTCTAGTATGTTTCTTCCATTTCTGTCTTCTTCGCTGTCTACCTTTGTGCCGAAAAATGTTTGGAATCGTAACGCATATCATTAGTCGTAAACAACGTACGATAAAATCTCGACGAAATCCAGATGTCGAATTGAAATCGCGCATGGGAGTGGTCACAGACTGTTTTTTTTCCTTCTATTGTCCATCCTACCCCGTCGAATATGTTATGTTTTGAACCGATTAAGAGCACACTTGATCTTTCCTACGTTTTTTTTGCACATGATTAGGACGGTTTTTTTTCACCCCGTCATGAAACATGTACGAGCTCCTCGTGGCAGACCCGGAGGACCCGGAGGGCCGGGCCAAACCTTCGACCGCTTCATCTGGCTCCGGCAAACCCATCAGGGTCAGCGGCATCAAATGTGGTCCGAAATGTGAAACATGCGATCACCGGCGATAGTACACTGACAACTCCCCCTCATCCTCTCCCCCCTCCTTACCACCTCCTCCCTGACAACGACTGATTATAGGGTGGAGAATGAAGGACCCCTCGATCGGGAAGCGAGGAGGAGAAACGGCGGGCTGGTAGGCAGGGCCCGAAAATTCCCCTGCTTCGGTAAAGCATGAAAGCAGGAGGGAGAGAAAAAATCGGCAAAAAACAGATACACACATAAACATTTTAATCGTGCGATACAAAGTGAGATGTTTGGGCAATTTTTTTATTACCCGCTTTTTTTTTTGGCGCACTACAACTTTCAATTTAGTTGTTCTGTGGCCGGGCCCGGTTTTATGTTGTTTTTTCTTTCTTTCTCTCAGCTGCAGTTTTCAATCGATCGGTTGGAAGATAATATCGACAACGGCGGAATTCAGACCACCGAAACGGGTGACCTTCCTCGGGGCCGGTGGCCGTTGTAACTATGTGAGCAAAAAAAAAAACGCTGCAAACGTTCCGATTGCTGCTAAGTGAATTTTAACCACCATCACAACAAACGTTTAGCGCAGCGATAGGCAACATTCCGAAGTTGCGTGGAGGGAAAATATTCGGTAAGATTCCAAGCAGCACCTGGAGGAGCGATCTGATTTTTTATTATTTTTTGTGATACGCATACCTCCGCAGTCGCACGATGCAGAGCGACAGAGTAGTCAAATTATCTCCTCCTGGTGCAAACGTGCCACAATTAGGGTCCCCCTGGTTAACGAGTCCTGTCCCCTGCAGGTTGGTAATTGGGGTTGAAACGAGAGCACGTGGAAGACGCATAGCTTCTCGACCGCAGCCGCCATACGAAGCAAATTGGCCCACGGGCAGCAGAGCGACGAACCGCCGCGTCCTTAAAGTGTCGAACGATTTAGTTGTGCCCGCGATAAAAATGCATCCCCTGACCGATCGCCCCGATCAAAAGACAATATCGTAATTACGCCAGAAAATTGCCCACGGTCTCTCGGTCCGTTGTCACTTTGCGCTCCGCTTCGGTGAGGGGGTTTCGAATGAAGTAAAAAAAAGGCAAAACACTTTATGAGCCTCCCAAGAACGCCGGGCGAAGAAGCCGAGAAGAATCATCAAATTTATTGCCCGGTTGACATTCCCGGAGTGTTTTGACTGGACGGAACAATACAACATTCGCGGCGGCGATCTGTGGAATGTTTAATTCTGTCGCATTTTTACACCGAACGCGCTTCCTTTCTGCTTCCTCGTGATGCGGTGCGGTGGAGATCGAAATGGAAACCTACCGCAAATGGTTGGCTCCATTGTCTTTCGTCGCAACTGTGTGAAACGGTTCGGTTTTATTAAGGTAGAAAGAATGCCGAATGGAGCTATTTATTGCACGATTTGGCGAGGAAATAAAGATTCAATTTGGTTTGGGTTTATCGTTACTATAAATTTATGCGATCGCTTGGTATGATAAGAACACTTTTGTAATAATTGCGTTCTTTTGTTTAATCGTGTAGATAAAAAACTCTTGGAAAGCCAAACAGAGTATGTAGATGAGAGCTGACTGAAATTTAATAACATGTTTCTTCAGTTCGATTTTATTTTACAAATTATCAGTGTATCGAATATTATCTACAATTAAATTTAAATTTCTGGCTATAATAAGAATATAATCATGTTTTTCATTAATTTATGTAAGAACGCTTTTTTTACTAGACAAATTCTGAATTTAAAAAAAATCGCCATGTGTTTATTTAATGAAATATGTTCCACTACTCGCCAATAGATGGCGCTGTCATTTTGGCAGAGAAACCTTTAACTCGGGGATTTTATTTCAATTTATTTTCAAAGTTTAAACAAATTTGAATAGAAATATTGGTTATAATACTTTCTTCAAATACCGCAAAAAAGCGTCACTTACGTTATGATTCAATATTGTTTCCTTGCTTGAAGAAATTAGGCAAGAGAATGTAGTTTTTTCTCCTCAACTACTTGGGTCGTACGTTATTAAAAGTGTTGACTTTAAGGTCGAGTTAACGTTACATGACCTGTGTAGAGTACATGTGCAAAAAATACACAATAAAACTGCAAATAATCTCCTCTCAAACACGAGATATTGAATATTTCACCCTCCGGTAGCGTTTCGCCATCAGCACGAAACGTATCCATTCGTCGCCCGAAGGAAAAGCTGATAATTAATAATTAACTCTATCTACTATTCCTTTTTGTGCTCCCGTTTTCCTGTTGCTTGTATTTCTTCGCCTCTGTCCGATCCGTAATACACGCTCGAAGGTCTTGTGTGTCTTGTGTTGTTGTTTTTTCTGCTCTAATCAAACGCTCTCGCTCAACAACTACCGTTTCGGTTCCCGCGGGACAAACGTTGCCTGCTGGTGGCTTTGATCCGGTTTTGAAATTCCTTCGGCCGGTGGTCGATGGTGGCCTCGCGTCCATTTATCATTACCACAGGCACGGTTTGGCGTACTGGTCGAATGGTGCAAAGGGTGTCCGGGCTTTGCAGAATCACCTGCGAACGAGGGCGAGAAGTTTGTTCCGATGTCAACGCACGGATCGCTAAAGTGAGTGGAATAGAATTCATCCGTGTCGATTATCTAGTTATGCGAATAAATTGAAAAACCACAGGAATGATTCTTTATCACGCACGATGAATGTGTGCTCTCAAATTATAAAGGAAACGCATTGAATAATATTTCATTTCTTATCGTTGCACACCACGTTCGTCTCCGCAGTAAGTTCTTTCATTACCCCCTCGTAATCTGATATAAATCGCTCATAAAAGTCCATTCCTTTAAGCCCTTTCTCTAACTCTAAGTGCAACACAAAATAGCAACTTCACTAGCACCGGCCGGAATCGCATAGGAAAGGAAACGGGCCGCCGCAGCAACAACAGCGAGAAAAGAAACGAAAGAAAGAAGAGAAAAAAAACAGTACACCCCCTGCGAACGGCATAAATTAAAATGATAAATTGATACCGCAGAACTAACTCCCAACATTCCAGGGTTGCGTTTGCTTGCACAACGCGTTGTCGCGCTGAACATGCAATTAGCTTTTGCCAACATTATGCGCGCGCGCGCTAGTAGAGCGCTGCAGCTAAAACAACCTTTTTGCCGGCGAGCGCGACCGCGCGCGCGCACGAAGTCATTCATGGGCCTGGCCTGCTGGCCGCATGCTGTTTCAACGGGACGCAAAACTCGTCCGTATCGCGGTGAACCTTCGCAGTTTCCACCGGCTTTCCCGCCGGTCGCATTAGGCGCCCTAGGAGAGCCGCTGTTTCGTTCGTTTCCTTTCGCGTTCCTTTGGCTGCGATCGTGCTTCCATTATCAGGACCTACGCGCGACCCACACGAGGGGGTTCAGCCTCTGGCCGTGCCGTGAGTGTCCGTGAGGGTTTTCGAAACATGCAATCACGAAAAGGGCACATTGTGCGACATTGTGCGCGGTGTGTTACATATTATGATTGAAAAGTTGCACATACTTTGAAAAGTATTAATCTCTTGATCTAAATCTCAGTGTAAGACACTTCAGCGCGTTAAATTTGTCTCATGGTTTAGCTTCGATGTACATATTATCCATCTCCCCCATCTTTTCGGCGGCAAAAGCTGATCAAAGGCTTGCGGACGATCGCTATCGGTTGGCAAACAGGCGACAAATAGTGCGCTGGATCCGATTAGCGCAACTTAATCGCTGCGCTGCTGCATACCGTATTCCGGACTGCATAAGTAGATGAATGCATAAATGAATAAATGCATTTCGGCGCTCCACGCGCTCACTATCTGCGCTCGCTATCACTCATCAGCTTACGGTTCGAATTCAAACACCAACCACACCGCCTGTGGAACAGCATTTCGCTCTTTTATTCATAAACTTTCCCGCCCGACACCTTCACGTCCGCCGTGTACGACGGCCCTATCGTGCGCTACAAAATGTTCGCTTTGCGAAATGGTTGTTTATTTTATCTTCAATCGGATCCGCCAGTGCCGGGCTCCAGCGCACCGGTCCCGACTGATTGGATACACGCGATCGGCATGCGGACGCGCATCGTTCCATCAATTATCGAATTACCGGACTGTCAAAATATTGCTCCGGCGGGGTCGTCCGTGCCGTCAGGCGCTGGGAGTAAACGCGCGAAGACGCTGCGGACGCACGGCACGGCCGATAAACATTATCGTTCGTTTTAATCGACCCACGGGGTGGCGTGAATTAGGGAAAACGGCACCGAAAGGCCACGCCGCACAGTGGTTCCAGCTCGGCAGTGCATTGGGGCGATATTGCATTCTTGAAATGTGATTTCTTGCATGTTTCAATGGAGTTGGATTTGTTAGATCATACAATAAAGCTTGAAGTGGGATACGTTCAGTAAGACTGAAACTGGAATAACAATATGAACCTTCAGCTCAAATATTTCATTTGTGCTTTTTGACTTTAGGGAGTCTCATTGTATCTTGAAGTCAACTTGTATAAACATTGATGAATATTTGATGGATATTGGAATTCTTCAATATTTCACCTCTTAGAAAAGCCTTATTTAACAACAAAATCGCTTCAAATTGAATACGAATATATTAATATGCTACTTTAAAATATATATTATGGACAATACAGTTAGTTTTCCGCTTTTGTCCACCCTTTAACCATCGTGCGATGGGATGACTCCCGTAACAAGGAGAAAATGGCAAGCCGTAATAATCTGCGAATATATGGGCAATTCGAAACGGTTTGGGCTGTTTCAGGGGTGTCTACAGCATCTTCTTAATTTTTAAATGCCAACAATTTACTATCATTAATTTAGATATGAAATCAATAAACAAACAGTTGAAGTTTTATTACAAACGGTGGCCTCAGTAACCACCGCCATCTAGTTACCTCAGCACTGGAACGTTCGCTTCTACAAGTGGATGTTTACATCCAGTAGGCACTGAATGATGTTTTCTGCCAAGGATGTACCAGAAGACAACGGTCCTACCGATTCCAAAGTTTTTCACGTACAGTTTCTTCCGCCAAACAGTGCCGAAGTGTGAGAGACACTAAAGACATCGCTGAAATGGCCACACAACGTTGGATCCACTGCGGGCTGTGCTTCCAGTTGGTAGCGAAGAAGGACATCAAATTCTACCACCTCTCCTGCCTGGACGTCCTGTGCCGGGCCTGCATGGTAAAGACGAACCGTGGAACGGTCTGCCCGGTGTGCAATGCATCGATCCGAAAGTTCACCGAGCTGAGCGAGTGCATGAGCCAGCGGGAGAAGGTTCTGTACCATCCCGCGCCGAACGAGTTCTACCACATCGCCTGCCAAACGTTACTCTTCCAGCAGAGACACCGGCAGGGTCTCGTCAAGGCGATACTGGAAGCACGCCACTCGCTCCGACGGCTCGACCAGCTGGAAGCCCAAATCCACCAGAAGGTCGTGGAGACGCAGCGGCGCTACGAAAATCTGCGCAGCTTCCGGCGAAACCTGCAGGACAATATGCGCAAAACGATGATGCCCGCTGGAGGTAGCAGCGGTGCTTCCCAGAAACTTTCCCAGCGAAGGATGTCGACGTGTACCCCGGCGACACAAACGCGACCATGCGCCGTCCTGTTGCGCAGATATTCTGTTGATTCCTCCAGTTGTGTGAAATTATCACAAGCGAATACTTCGAACGATTCAGGCATCAGTGTAACCACACCGTCGAGCTCCAGTTGTTCGGGAAGTGTTCAATCCTCCGGTGGTAGTTCGGCTCCAAAGAGAGCGCGCTTGAGTATTGAGCCAAGCCCAATGCCTTCGGTTGGGCTGAACAGAACCTCACAAAGACGAATGTCGGTCAGTACGCTGCAGACGAACCTTTCGATGCCTTCATCGCAGCGACGGTACTCGGTGGATTCTTCCAAGCAGGTCAACTTCGGCCCACGCTTGCTTGGAATCGAGTCGTTATTTGGTTCCAAGAACGTTGGAAGTTCATCAACAGCCATAACGGACTTTTACACCAGAAACAGCATGAAAAGTAGATACAATAAATGATTTAGAATGCATTACACATATAAAGGTGATCCGACTTATAAAACTTAGGGTTTCAATATATTTGTCTATGATCCTACAGCAGGTTGTGTAATGAAGACATTAATAACACCTTTGCTAGCAATCGAAATAAGTGTCTATTTTTTAACAATAATCGTTTATGATGTAGAGTAGAGTTTAATGATTATTGGATGAGTTCCAGTACGTGTGGAACATGTTGTTACTACCAATAACTATAAACTACACTCTAACCATAACCATAAACTTGGGATTCAACGACTCACGATCGGTATTAGTTCGTAGGATAGGTTCCTAGGATAAATGGCGAAACATGCCTGCGTCTGCCTGTACTGACACTAACTATCCGTCTGAACAGCTCCAGTACCTGCTAACATCACGTTAATGGTTGTTTTTAATCACAAATGGTATCATATAAAGTAATGAAAACTTCTAAACGATCACGACTGTTGGAAACGTTGGAATGGCTCGTTCCAATTCAATCCTGCCGGTATTAAGACATTTTCTCCAACTGTTCCCTACGTTGGACACCATTTCACGCTCGCCCATTCCCAGTCCAGTGTAATTAGATTACCTTGGGCAAACCGCCAGCCAAGAACGCACTTGCGGCTAGCCAAACAAAGCCCGCGGGGTGGTAGAAAAAGAGAGTCGAATCATAAACCACTGCAAACCGGTACCTACCGCTAGCGGTGGCCAGCGCAAAGCCGTTTCGGTAGCGATTGCGCACCGTGCGTCGATAATGTTCGGTTCGTTTATTTTATCCCTTGCAGCGTGCACGCCACTGCGCATACGTAAGGTACGCCGCCCAGGCACGCAGGGCCACCCAATGGAAGTGTGTGTGTTTGTGTATGTGGCCTGATTTTTTTCCCTCCCAGGTTTGTTTGCTTCTTCTTCGCGCGCTCCGACAAACATCGTAGGGTAGTGGCTGAAGTGTTGCCCCGGAGAGAGCGTCATAACTGAATGTTGGAAAGGTTGGAGAGAGCCACGCCACAAACGCATTGCGTGCCAAGGGATATTTTGTTCTACGACGATCGGGTTCGGGGTTGGCCCGGTTGCCCGCCGGCGGCGACGTGGGCCGTGGGACAACCCATCTAAAGTGATTCAAAGTGGTAGCTAACAGGTGAAGGAAGCTGGAGGAGGTCAATATATGATCCCCGGTCCGGTGTGTGTGCTGCCGGAGCCAAAGTCGTGCACGCCAGCCCGTCCATTGGGGCATGTATGCATTAAATCAATGACAAGTAATGCATAGCCTGCGGGAATCGGTCCCGCCGTTCGGTGTGGAGCGTCTGCACTACGACTATCGAATTAAGCACAAACCTACACGGTTGCATCTTCCGCTGTCTGCTGGCCTGGGGCGCTGGTGCTTTGTAGGTAAATGAGGAGCATAATTTCTCGGGCAGGGTTTCCTTCCCGTATTGCCGATCTATCCATCCGGAGCAGGACGTGACGTGCCTTTAGGCAGTGTTGGAACGTTCTGAACCGGCGTGCCATTGGAATAATTATTTCCTTAATTAAACCCTCCATAAAAGAAGCTCTAACATCACAGCCTACTAGATGGCTGCGTCTCACGTGAGTTGCGAAGTGAAACGACTCCATCTCACTCAACGCGATGCTCGTAGTGGTACGTAGTGCGTTACTTCAGCCTCCGTCACGTCCGACCGTGTCCTGCCGTGGCAAGGGGTGTGTTTAACGCGCACCCCGTGTACCACGGGTGAGTCTCGTGACTAGCCGCAAAAAAGGGGGTTGGACTCCGGACGCGCGATGGAGGGATCAAGTCACAATACTCTCCCCCCGCCGCTGCATCAGTGTGAGCGCCATGTGCACCGTGTGTCCTTCACGTGCGTCACGTCACGTGATACGCACACCCGCTGGGGGTAGGTCGAGGCGGCGATTGGACAGTTCGGTAAATAAATCACTGACCGGTCGAGCGAACCGGGCGGCTTTTTTGTGAGCCCCTCCACCGGGCGGTGAGGCCGTACTGTCTGGGCGGTTTGCGACAGGTGAGCCGGTCCGTTTGGTGAGGTGCGATATTACATAAGCCGTGCGTCAACACGATTAGCCAGCAGCACCATTCCGCAGCGATCGCCGTGCGACAACGGTTCGGTCGGGTTTTATTGCTCCGGCACGACACAGCACGCTCCGTGACGGTTGCGAATTCACCGGGTGGTTTTATGGGTAACGTTGCACTGGCGAAGGCAACGAGAGCGTTGGAGTTGAGACAACCAACCAGCAATCGATGTAGCGTGCAGTACTGGTATGAAATGGTCTCTTGATGTAAAAATTGCGTAAATATGTAATTATTATTTATATTTTAAAGATCAATATCAATTATTTTTATCGTTTATAATGGTAACGAGCTACACTTTTGCCAAGTGGAGCACCTATACCATTGCTTGAGATTCACTTATATATTTTTACTAAAATTGTCCAATCAAATGTCGTTCGTGCTCAATTCGATTGGGATAGCGGGCATTTAATCAACTATTAGTTTAGGCTAGATTGTTTTCAGTTATTAATCCGAATGGATACATTTTAATCGATAGTTTGAAAATTCAAGAACATTTGAAGAATTATTATTTAAGTTTCATTACTCTCTTATTGTTCAAAACTCTTTCGTAAATTACCTTTCTTATTTAATTACTTTCAAAATTATTTTCCTTTTTTTACCTTTCATTCGTATCTTCCTTTAAAACTTCATAGAAATATTAATTTTCATCTGATTATGAATCTTTATGAGTTTCGCTATGAACCGTTATACATATGAACAGAATCTTTGACTTTCGAAAATGAATTAAAGTCTACATTTTTATGAGTATGAGGCCTGATTTTCCACATTTTTATAGAATAGTTCATTTAACATATAAAGGTTTTCCCGTGATATTTAATCATTTAAATATGTTAATGATATTATATTTTGCACCCAAATTGTGTAGTATTATTTTAAAATTCAGCTTAATTTTAATAAAAATTCCAATAATTTAATTAGTCCTGTAAACCTTGTAAACTTGAAAAAAAAACACAGCAAATCCATGTCTTTTGCCTAAGAAAATACCTTCCTTCTCCGATTTGGCATGCATCCACATGCGGCATATTTAGAGACGATTAACATTCTAATGCCATAAAGCCCGCCAGCCGCCAGCGTCATGTTTACTTACACGCACGACCCACCGCTGGGGATTATTATAAAACAATTGTCGATCCGACCGTTGACCGTGGACCGTGGAGCTGGTGCGGCGTTTACAGCCCGGCCTGGAGCTATTAGTTTTACTACCGAGCTACGACTGCGTAGCTCCCCGGCCCACCATGCGACTAATGCTAGCAGGCAAGAAAAAAGCGACTGTTTCGGATGCCGAACCAGTTCGGTGCAGTCGTTTCCCTTTCGGTTTCGGTTGACATCAAAATGGCGACAGAAGGAGCGAGTGAGTGGGTGACTCCGGTCACCCCACCGTCGCCTGTACCGGCCGATTCCGGTGCCGGTCTAACCCGGTTTGCGCGTTATTAATAACGCAAAACTCTGGCGACCTCAGCGTTCCCTTCCAGCGGCACGGCCGTTTCGCTCGCGATTGATCACACGCGACGCGACCCTGGTGACATTCTAAGCCACAATGTGACGTTCGACCGGGACCTTGCCGGTCGAAACAAAAAATACCCTCCAGCAGACGGGCGCAAAATGAAGCAAAGCGCGGTGACAATGTGACAATGAGCACGATGAAAGACATGACAGACAACGTGCGCTTTGGATTTCGTGGAAGAGGATGGCTGCGGAAGCTGCGAAAACCGTGAGCGCTTCGAAACAATTTAATTGGTGCGCGGTTCTCAGTGATTTTTTGCTACAAATCCTGCTCCTTACCTCATGCGAACTAATAGCATTATTCATGGGATGATTCAGTGTGTATGCGTGACCCTTTTTTGCAATGCACACCACCAAAAAATCAGCAGGAAAAGAAAATGTGTCAATAATTTCGATCCATTCGATTTCGCCTCAAACGCTCGACGCTTGTGTCGAGAACGGTAGCCAAGCGTTCGATCGATCGAAGGTGGATCAGGGTCACGGAACGCGAGCGCAGCGTGATGAATCAGCCAGCAGCAGCCAACAGGCGACAGGTCACGTCACGTGTTTGCCCGTGGACGCAGCGCCTGTGGACTGGGAAAACCCTGCGCCTCCGAGAAGGTCAGCGTGATGCGCGACTTACACGCGCTGGCTGTGAAAGACCGAAAAAGCCAAAACTCATGCACTAATTGGCTTTCGGTGTGGTGCTTATGTGTGCCGACAATCGACGAATACCCGGCGCGGGTTAATAAGCATCGGACCACTAGAGGTGCGCAACGAAATTACAAAAGACTGAAACAAGCGACGAACCCTCCGAAGCGCCGGTTAGGTTAGAACGTTCGGAGGTTCATCTCCCTGCAGGAGTGGGTTTCGAATGGCTGTGATGAGTAAATAGGTAATGAATGGTGCCACACACACACACATACACACACAGCTAAGGTCATCCCGGTGTCGCGGTTGTACCTATTAACACCATACGATTGTTCGATTGTTTAGGTCGCAGCTTTGTTTCGATTCCTTTCGAAGGTCGACGATCACGAGCGCCATAGTTTGACGATCGATGAGTTACACCGGCTGTAAGGTGCACACGGTGGGCCTGGGTAACGGCCAGAACTGTTGTTTTTCTTCGCCCCCTTCGGTCGTCGGGTCACACGCCAGTGTTATTTATGTCCTGAGGGGGAAACCTTTTTTCAAAAACCCAAAACCCACGCCACAGAACACTTGTTTACTAAGCCGAAGGTCGAGAAGGGCTTATTGGCCCGCCGGAGGGGCACGCTAAACCAAATACTGGCTCCGGTCCGGCACGATGGGAGCCATAATTATTAAATTATGTTTCGTGAGTAAACAATCGACAAGCTGTGCTGTGTCTTGGGTGGCGAACCTGCGGAAGGAAATATTGATTTTTAATAGCACACCTCAGCAGGCGGATAATTAAAGATGTGTGCCCGGCCCGTGTGCCGGATTTCAGCGTTATCGCGAATATCACGGTCATTACTTCACGCCTACTACAATTATGCTAATTGATCGTAATTGTTAGCCAAAAGGGAGTTTATTAATCTAATTATAATTGCTGTGCGTACCGAACGCGAAAGAGAGGACATTTTGTGCCATAACAAGGAGGCTTACGAAAAGAAGCATCCCTGAACAAAAAGACAAGAAACAGCTGAACGAGTTTCATTTATGATACTGTTCGCGAAACAAAAAAAACGCACAAAAGAGAAGGACATGCAAAATAAACCCACGATCGCGCGCTTTAAGGCAGCGACAGCGGCTCATTAAGCAGTTTAACGTTATCGAACCACATCGTGTGCCGATTTTTGATCGATTGCCTTCCGAAAACTGACCGGATTAGGACCGATCCCAGAAGGTACGGCTTCGACCAAATGCTTACGTTCGTCCGACACTAAGCCCGACTTTAAAACGGTGCACCAGAGAATGGTCCAGTTTCCTTCGCCTTCGTCGTTCGGCTGCCCCAAAAGCCAAACAGAAGCGCAAACGCTAACAAACTGACAGCCCCCGGACGGTACCATAAACCTTGGCGTTTGGCGAGTTTTATATGTGGCTGGGTAATAAAAACTCACAAAAAAACACACACAGACACAGAACAAAACCTTCCTAACCCTAAAAAACCCCAGCCGGCGCTTCGGGACGGTCCGCTATCCTTTAGCGGGCTGCTACTTGTGCGTGATTTTGTGCAATTTTCTACCGCTCTCGCCCTTTCGGCCAGGCGCGTCAACGTCGTGGGGTTTGATGCTGTAGTTTTTTTTTGCCAAGTGGTGTGAAGATAACAAACCATTTCGGACCTGGCAAAGGGGCTTGGACGGGTGTCATAAACGCGAAACAAACTACTTTCTGGTTGGTTGGTCGTACGGTCGCTGCGAAGCTCGGATGGGTTGGCAAGGTGCGGTTTTATGACGCTTGACACTTGACCAAATTAGCTGCAGCTTGGCGGGGGCATTTCGAGTTGGTTTAGGTGTGCGAATGAGGAGCACAACCTGTGGATGGCTAGACACACCGGACGCTCTCTTTCGGAAGTCGTCAAGTGTAGGTGCTAGAGGAAAAAAGCACTTCAAATCGGCTGCTCGTTCAATTCGTTCACATCCAACTTGCATCCTTCAAGTCAAGCCAAGAACAAGAGAAAAATCATTCAATGTAAGAACTTAAAGACCTGATATAAGAACATAAGATAAGCAGGTAATTTTGTGTTACAGTTGCCAGCTATCTTGTTTTAGAATATATAACTTATTGGAAGTGCTATAGCCTTTAAATAGTTGTCTAAGCCACATTCCTAGAGGGTTAGTATACGTTGGACTCCAGTTTCATGAGTTTAACGCTCCAAGTATGAAGTGTACGTGATTTCGAACCACTCGAAATGCTGGAAACTAGTACTTATAGAGTAAAACGTAGGACACTTGTAGAGATAAATTAATCATATTCAAGTTGCAAAATCCTATATTCAGAGAAACAGAAAAAACAGAAAACAGAGACCATTATCATACTTACCTTCGATTGATTATTCCATAGAATATTTCATGCGAAGTTAAAAGAAAATAATTAAAAAATTAAATTAGAAATTGTTATGCCAATTCACCTGTTCATTCCAAAAACTTATTAAACACAGTTGCCAACTCTTAGTTAATAATCAGTTATTTGGATACGCTTCAAAGGGAATCATATATTTCTGAAAAACATGGCTAGTCTTATAGTGGCGTCTGCCACTGTAAGGTTTAAGTATTGAACTGGAAACACTTGTAGTTTCGTTAATCAATGTTTATTTTTATCTTGTGTCGTAATTGGTCTACACCTCTTCGTTCGCCAAACAATTACGTTGCATAAACAATCTACAAACATGGATGATGAAATATTATGTCGTCTGGATCAGTGATCAGCAACCTTTTACTTCTAAATAACCGGACACATTATTCCTAATCCTGTCTATTTTGCTTCTGCAATACTTTGCAGCTCAATCACATACATCACCTATTAACTACGACTTGAATTATTTAGATGTTAAGCTCTGTAAACTCAAACTTAAGTTCTGATGCAGAAAAACATGATCAAAAAGACGAACAGAGCGGCAGGTTGCAGAGCACTGGTTTAAACTACAATCAAGCAGAATGAAGTGTAGGTGTTGGCTGAAGAACCACTTGAAAGGTTTATATACGAACGGCTGAAACAAAGCGAGGAGGATAACTGGAAAGCACACAATTTATGAAACAAATTGTATTGCAATCTGTTACTGTTAAAATCTAATTTAATTGCAAATGTGTATCAGATCACTCGTTCTAGGTTAATTACTCAACCGGAAACACCCCGTGGAACACTGTCTCCGGTGGAACTCCCGAGGAATTTCTAGCGCTCGTGCCGTAGTCGATCGCGATTGTTTCGTGCGATAGCGCTCCCCAACCCAAAATCACCGACATCACTCCTCAGCCAAGACCTCAGCCCAGCCACATGCCAAGATGGATGCTGCCGATGAGATAAGACCCACCGTACGCTCCCGATCTCGAGGGGTTTTAACGAGCACGCTCTAATTTTCCCGCGGCATACGAATCGCCCGGCCGTCGTAAAACACTACTCGGCTGGCTCGGTTCGGCTGCGAAGAAACACTTCTTGTGGAGCCGGATGCCGGAGCGTCCAGCGGCTGCACTTAACGCAACTCCCCCCCCCGGACTGTTCTTTCCTCTGCACCCGTGGAAAGTCAGTTACGAACAGCGATTGCATTTTTCTGCACTGATTGTTTTTCGCTTCGACG
>KB673201.1:7328331-7342831 GCA_000349145.1 Anopheles dirus | reverse complement strand
CCCCCCCCCCCCCCCCCCCCTCGCCGGACTGATTGGATCAGCCGTAAAGGAAAGTAAAGAACGCTGCTTTAATCTTATCACAGTTTAATTGCGCCGTTAAAGCCAAATTTTATGGACCATTTCCCAGCCCCATCGCCCGAGAGTATGGCACCGGGCCGAGGAGGGATGGCAGAAGGCCTGTGAGGTGGTGTTATTTTGTTTAAGCAAAGCTAAAAGAAAGGCAAACCGGGTCCGTCAAACAAACCCGCGTGAAACATGTGAATTCGCGCATTTTACGACATCAAACCCGTACCGTTTGCGGGGGCACGTTTTTTCGCTTTCGACTTTCCCAATCGCAATTGGATGAGATCGCGATCACCTTCTAAAATCCCGTTCGTCTCCCCCCCACCCGCTGGGACGTGATGCCGGAACCAGGAAGGGTCGCACTGCAGGGTGGAGTTCTTTTATGTTTGCACCAATTCGATCGAAATATCGCTCGAAATCCACTTTCGGCGAGATTATCGCGCAGACAGCAACGGACCGTATCGTCGTTCCGAATCGCTCCGAATGGGATGATAATGTCGCATTCTTTCGTCCATTTCATCCCACACTCGGGCCGACCACGGGACCTCGGCGAGATCATGTGCGCCGGAATGGGCATCTGCTTCCCATATCGACCGCGGCAAAGCCGATTACGGTGCACGTTTGACGGTGCAGCAAAACGGCCAGATGTCTGACATTATGCACGTTTGGGCACACCTTCGCCTGCGACGCACGCACCAGTACGGTGCAAATGCAATTACTGTCCCGTCGCGCGTCTGGCCTTTAATAATGCGAGACAATTCGGGCCGATCGAATAGTTTTCGGTGATGCGGTGATGTGGAAATTCCTGATTTACGTACCGTCACGATTCTGTTTGCCGGTTAAAATAAGATAGTATATAGAAAATGCATGCTTTTTGAACCACAACCTCCTGGAGCTCTTCCCGGAACATGATCGTGAGATCTTTCTTCTTTTTTTTTGTGAACACTAATGGTCATTTTAGGGGTCATTTTACCTTTTCAAAGGCTTGAGTGTCGATTGCACTAAAATAAATATAATTTTATGTAGAACGAAATAAATACAATTTAAACAAAATAACCTCAGTTATGAATAGCTTAAGGGATTTTTTTTTGTATTTCAAATAAGATACTTATAGAAAAAGAAAAAAATAGACAAATGATTAAAGAAAAGTAAAAAATATTAAAAAACAGTTAAAATAATAAAAAATAACAAATGAAATACAAAACATGATTAAAAGAAAAATTATATAAAACACATACAATGAATATATTAATTAAAACATGAAAATCGAACATATTAGTGATTAGTGATCACGTTAAGATATCTGATTATATTATTGATATGTTTTTAGGAATTTATTGTATAAGTCAAAATTATATTTTTAGAACAAAAACTCAACGGATTGTTGAACAAGTATAGTTACTAAAAAGTTCAGCTTGACCGTGTCATGATCCCCCAAAACCAGGCTGATAGGTGTCAATTGACCCCATAAATGATCGTGAGGAACATTCGGATCTTCAGACGGTTAGTGTTAAAACCGAAAACAAAACCACCACCAGAACGAAACCGTCCAGGAGTCCCGATCACCCCACGCCGGGACATTATTGCGCCCGATGCCGATCCGCAGCCGCTCGCGCAGGTTGCGCCCGAAGGGGAGAAACAATATAATTTACGGACCATTATCAACCCACGCGAGTGGGTCCGGCACCGACAGTTCCCGGGCGCGGTTATAATTTTGACAACATTATTTGCAGCCGCTCGGTTGCATCTCCGCTGCATCTCCACCCGGGGGATTCTCGCGCGTTCAATGGGTTCATTGAAAATTCATTCCCGCTCGATTTTACGACTGCCAGCATCGGCAGCGTCGAAACTCTCGCCCCAAAAGCCCTTTCCAAAACGCATATCACCATCGTTCGGATGTGATTTTTTATGATTCTTTATTTGAAAGCGTCCTCTACCTGCACAGTAGGCGCTGCTCTTGTAAGCGTGCGCGTGAGAGAGAGAGAGAGGACAACAAAAAATCGTGCAGATCAAATTTTAATTGCGTTTACTACGTTGGTAATTTTATTTCTGCACCGTGCCTTTGAGGCACCAACACACGCTTTGCCAGAGTCGTGCCGGTGTGTGTGTGCGTGATTATTATGGGTATTAAGGGTTGAGTAAGTTCGCTGCTGCTGCTGCGAAACGTGTCGCTGCGAAATAAGTGGATAAGTACGTAAAACACACAAACTGAGCAAACAAACAAATGAACGAGCTAATCAACACTGATCGTAATGCGAACGCGTCGGTTCGGTTGCGTGCGGCGTGGTGGTTTGTTTTCGTCGCACCCTGTGTCGTTTTCGGGTGCGTATCGCCATGTTTCACGTTGCTGCGGGGGTGATTGTGCTCATCAAATCAATCATGCACGTTTACTGTAATCGCGAAAACAGTTAACAAAATTGCTTTTCGCATGGTGTTGCAGTGAAAGTGCATTTTTGTTTTATTGTTATGTGGTTGAATGATTTATCGCACATATATATTTATGTACGGTAAACAATCAGACAATTATTTCAAGCGAGCTGTAAAGCAATATTTAATTATTTATCGTCTTTTTCCATTCTTTACTTAATTATCTAGATCGACAAATATGAACATCAAAATCAAAGCACTTGTTATAATTTTTTAAAAATTCTTTTATCTCTTTGTCACTACAAACTTGTAAAAACTACTACAAACAAATTCTTTCTTATTGTGTATCGAACATTTTGATCTGTAAAATAATAATTTATTCCCAATTTTGAAAACAAACTTATTATAAAATGCTATAAAAATCCATATGTTCCTCATAAAAACGAACGAATGCCATGAGTTTGATAAGTATAAACGAAAAACGCATTTAAATCACAACAGTATGAAAAATGGTTGGTAAGTAATGATCGAGTTTTACCATTTTGTTCCCTGAGGTAACAGATATTTCATCTACAGTGAATACAGCACATGTTTAATACATTTAGATAAGCTACACTCATAAGCAAATAATTTGACAAAACAAAATCAATTTGCTCGAATTCCTGTACATCGAAATATCTTAAAGGTTAAAAATGAAAAATGATAATACAAACGTATTAAAATGATAAAAATTCGAAATCGTGATGAAAGTCCAAACATATAACCTCTCAAAATTAGTATTTCCAGAAAACCGGAATCTTTCTGGTTCTTATAAGTCTCTTACATGTGTTAGTGTTTGATACCGAAGCAGCATAATTTAGAGCGCAAAACAACACTATGCTTCGTAGCACCTGACATACATACCGTTACTGTCATGATTGTCTCGCGATCTGCAGCTTATACATAAAATCATAAATTCTACTCACAGCATCCATCGCGTTGCGGGCGAACAAGATCAGTTACGATCCATTTGCACCCAAACGACTGGCTCGTCTGGGTGCGTATTAATAATCCCTTGTTTTTATACGCACCACCGACATAAGATGAAAAAATGGCGATTAAATCCTCGTGACATTAATGTTGTTTGCGACCGGGTGATACCATTTTTCCACGACCTGTTCGCTCCCGTCCCATGCCGGTGCATGACGCTGCCTGTCGGAATGCTCTGCTCAATGTCTGCGGTGCGGAGCACGCAGGAATCCGCTGGACGTGTCGTGCAAATTCCAACCCGCCAATTGCAACACACAACCACATCGGTCCCAGTGGTCCACGGTGGATAAAGTTGTACAGCTGGGCTGTGGGTTGGAAGCTTTTGGGTGAGCGCGATTGGAATGCATCCTTACCGGTCGCACCGATCGGCTGGCCCATCCGAACCGAAGGCGTTGAACAATTTTACGGTCCCTTCCGAGCCGTCTTCCCCGGAAGGCCCATTCCCGGGAGAAGGTGTCTCGCTGATGTCACTGCAACGCCGCGGCCACGGGCCCGGCCTGCGTTCCTGCTTTTCAATTACGACCCGACGCCACCGCCAGCCGGATCCCGCCGGTAATTAATAATCGCTAATTGCCGATATTATCTCCGAGATGGATCCTGTCGCGACGCCCGTAGGGAAGTTCGCAGTGAGGGCAATCATTTTTATATTACGCTCGTGGATGCTTTTTTTGCTGCTCGTGTGCTTCTTCTCTTCACGCACGTTACAGGTGACGACCCCAGGGTGGTGCATACGCGGAAAGGCAGAACGTGCATGCCACTGCCCCCTCCCAACTGGGTCATTGTTAATGAAATTGTTGAATATGTTCAATTAACGGCCGGGCCCCGTGGCCAACCGGGCGGCAAAAGATTGATGAGCTCCTGGGATAGGAGGTCCGGGCGTATTTTCGGGGAGAGATCTTTCGCTCTTCACACACACACACACACACAAACACACGCGTGCAGCGAAACGATCGCCGAAGGAGCACTACCGAGTAATATCGCGCACGTAATGGGTCGGTTGAACCCTGGTTGGGGCTCTTTTTCGGGCCGAAAAGGGATTGATTGATTTGTGCTTCGGAGCTGTCAGGATTCCGCAGCAGCAGGGAAGATCAAGAAGAAGCGAAAAAACGATGGAAACGTGCGTAGTTGCAAGATTGTCGGGCTTTCAATTTGGAAGAAAGCGGTAGTGGTGTCTTTCACGCTGGGATGATATGTAAAACGCATATAATGATAGAGAAATGCCAAAAGAATGTGCTCCAGATGTAAATTCCATAGGAAAACATACTGAAGCATGAGTAAATCCTTAATACATGTTTAATAAGGTTTACAATAAACCAATACACTACTATCTACAGTAATACGGGCCTCCCATATGAGCCATATAAATAGCAATGAATGTTTTCGTTTAAAAACAACGAAAAACAATTGCTGGAGATGCCGGGTATCGATCCCGGTACCTCTCACATGCTAAGCGAGCGCTCTACCATCTGAGCTACATCCCCCCGTTGGAAGATAGTGTGCTGTTTATAATTTTTAGTACGCTTAATGTAAACAAAGGTACAGATGCGATAACTTGGTAACACAATTACCCAATTGTTAATAAATTCAAACAAAAATTGATGCGAATAGAGAAGAGAGATCATATGAAGAGTAGCAAAGGCTTGACACATCCATGGATTAGTTATCTGCTTAATGATTATTGTCGCATTGGAGCAACAAATAAACCGTATGACTGTTTTGTTGATTTTTGTTCATTTTTTTGTGCTAAAATAACTAAACATTTTACCTTTACATATTTGCAACTTTACACCTTTATATCTTACATTTAAGCTATTTAAGCTTTACAACAGTTCATTATATCTCTGTACATCTCTTTCGGCGGCTTTTCACAAGTGTAGTCTTTCGTTTTTAGTATTGTAGAATGTATTTATTCTAGCTGCTTGCTCGAATTGGGACCATATAAATTTGTTACGCATATTTAGCTCATAACAAACTTATTTATTCCATTCTTTTTATTCTTTTATTCTTTGTTTCATTCTTTTCACGCTTTGACGTTCGCTCGATTCAGCAGACTATTTAATTTAAGTTAGTACTAACTGTTTTAAATGCTAGGAAACAATCACGCTCAGGCATCGCGACATTACATTAGTCTTGCACATAAATCACACCACAGTGGTGTGATCGTTCGTCAAAGTGAGGAAATTAGCATGAAATTGGGAGCACACAACCCTTTCGGTTTCAAGATATGAATAACGAAATCTGATGTGGCCATCTGTTGTGATTTACGCTGATCGTTCCAGTCTCCTCCTATCGTTCCATCGATACTAACACATCGACCTGATAGAAACAATACAAACCCGAACGAGAAAACCCCCACAAGCTCGCCAAAGGAAGCCCTCCTTCAGAACACCTTCACAACCGACACGTACGTCTTCTTTGGCGTCTTATCAAGCGCACCGTTTGATAACGCTCTATCGCCAGTATCGGGCCAGCCGAGTGAAGAGTTGTTTGTCGCGATAAAGTGTTCCTTTCCGTCACCAGCGCCAATCAAACCGTCGAACCAGTCCGTGTGCAACTCGAGCACGATTGCTACTCCACCAGCGTTCAAAATCGGCATGCCGTACGGTGCGCGGTATTTCCGTGTCGTGTGTGATTAACATAGGAGTGAGTTTCCCTACCAGCTGTTGAATCAGCTGTTGAATGCCGCTGTGATTGCTTCGGACAACGCAGAGTGCATCAGTGCATCGTTACGATACTAGCGAACTAAGGATCGACGATGGTTAAAATGAAAAAGTTACCGCGACTCTTCACTCTGTTGTTCGTGCTTCATATCGGTAAGTTTTACAGCACGCATCGATGAGTGACATCCAGATAACGAACCCTCACCAGATGCGAGATAGCGGAAGAGAAATTAAGCACCGTGTGATTAGTGTTTCGCGGCACAATGGCATTATGCAGTTTGCAAAATATCTCCTCGTTATGGCTTGTTCCTCATTGCGAACCATTTGAATGAGCAACCAAACATAAGTTGATAAGATAAGCGAAATCGCACATCAATGTATTCAATGGCGAGCTGAGCGTAAAATGACGCCGAGTTGATAGGACTGTATTGTGATTTTGTCGTGCTCGCTTGCTCGAAAAGATAGTATTCAGTTGTTTTCAATTCGAGCGTTTGTATTTGTTTCAGCCTCCAACTTACTAGTCAGTGCGCAGCAACAAGAGCAAGAGGCGAATGAACAGGTCGATCTACAGTCTGTTTTGGATGGTACGATCGCCGATGGATCCCTGACAGATGACTTTGTGAATTATCCTCCCGATGTTACGAATGTTTCTGACGCACAAGTGGAAACGACACCCGAATCACAGCCTTCGAAGTTTGATGACTTTCCCCCATCCGTGAAGAATGCGAATGGGGAGCGGATTCGACTTCCGGGCATGCGTCCGAGAGGACCATTCGATGAGCTGAAGCAAATCGACGATCAGCAAGATGTTGAGCTGCTCGATATGACGGAAAACATCTCCATCGGTGAGATCGGGAAAGTGTTTGAAGAGACGGACGATACGGTGGAAACGTCTGGAGATGGCGAAATTCAGCCAAGGGATGATACCGCTACTAAGCAGGAGGAAGAGAGTACTACCCAGAAGGAAGAGCTAATCCACGTACCCCAGCAAGTGCCCAAGGTTCCGCTGGATCTTCTTGATGGCTCTTCCACCGATGTGGAGAGTGCCGAAGAAAAAGGACCTCTAAAGCACTTGAACGCACAGGCGCTTTACGATCTGCAAGAGGGCGAAAGTAAATCGCAAGGTGTGAAGAAGTATCTTCAGCAACATCCGGATGAAGTCATCCTGGAATCACCCAACTATCCGAACCCGTACCCAAACGAGATTAACGATATGCGCAGGTGAGTAGGAGTTGTTGAGGTAGGATCAAAATGCTGTTACTGAGCTGATCACGATCGTGTCGTGCTCCCCAGTTTCTCCGTCGATGGTGGCCGTGGCGTTCAGATCACGATTCACGATCTGGATCTCAACCCCACCACGGACTTCCTGTACATCCGGGCCGGTGCGGAGAACGACACGGAGGAGAAGGGCCCCGTACTGACGGGCATGTACCAGGAACCGCTGCGGTTTCTCGTACCGCAGACCACCTTCTTCACGATCCACTTCGTCGCCCAGCAGGATCCGGATGCGGAGCAGACGCATCGCGGTTTCCAGCTGTCGTACGCCCCGTTCGGTACCGTGATCTCACCCACGACACCGACCACGACGGAAGTGATCGTCCCGCAGGAGGAGCTCCAGTGGACGACGAAGGAGATCGTCGTCACGCCGGAAATGATGGAGGTGCCGCGAACGTGGACGGAGATCAAGCAGGCGCTGTCGAACGCGAGCAACCTGTACGTGGAGAAGCACAACTTGACGTACATGCCGAGCCGGTAAGGATGTTTTGGATGAGAAGATTTTTTGGAAAGATGAATCTGTCTGTAGTGAGTGAGAAAGTTGAGTGAGAAAGTAGTAGATCTGCATTCTCATGCATTGAAGGTACTCAGATAAGCGATATGCATAACTCCTTAAGAGTATCTTTGACAATGAGGTCAGGAGTGGTAAGGTACAAAGCAATTAGTTATCGAAAGTGTATAAAATACTGGAAATACTCCTCCAGTAAAGATCTATCAGAATGATCCTAGTTTCTACAGCTTGAAACGTATCAAGCACCCAAGATCCATAGCGATATGTATACTCACAGATTCGTCGACTCAGACCAATACATTCATATAAACCCCTCGTTATAGTCCGTTCGATGTGAAGCTGCTGGCGCGCAAGTGTCCGGACACGTGGCGAAACTACGAGAACTGCGTGAGCCTGGAGTTTGCCGTCCCGCTGCGTCCAATTTTCTACGAACCCACCGACGACGACGACGGGCAGGACCTGGGCTTCGGCAACAAGTTCCTGCAGAAGGGCTTCATATCGATCGCGACGACCGAGGCCACCGAGCCGCTGTACGAGCTGGACGTGGCGCGGCTGAACGAAATGTGGGAAGAGTACGGCCAGATGGAGCTGCAGCGGGCGGGCTACGAGATGTACATCATGCCGGAGAACAGCCGCGTTCTGCTGACGTGGATCGGGATCAGTCTGGCCGTCGTGGGCACGTTCCTGTTCGTGCTGTACATGATCTGGAAGATCGACATCTTCAAGGACTACCGCAGGTGGGCACAGGGCGTTTCGAGAGACACTGGACAGCCGTGTACGGTCATGCTTCGTGCTTCTCTCATTGCCACAGGGTTTCCCGCACCAGCCACGGTCTCTCGTCGGCGGACTACGACAAGAACGAGCTGAAGAAGAAAGAGTTCGACATCTCGATGTTCCCGTCGCCGCACCAGGTCGTCCCGACGTTCTTCCCCACCGGCGATCCGTACAACGGGGCGGACGGTGACACGCAGTACGGTGAGTCAAATTCACAGCTCATTAGCTGTCACGCTTCTGTCCTCCCGTCAGACGACTGCACGCACGTTTCGCACTCAATAACGAGCCCAATTTCCCATCCAAATTACACGCCAATACACACACTCCACGGTCGTGTTCTGCTTCTGGTTTGCGGGTGGACGTGCAGGCGCTATAAAGATAACATTTTAGGACCGCGAATGAACCCCAATAAGCAACTCGTTTCGCTTGCAGCGTACGACAACGCCGGGATGAACCAGTGGCCGGAGGATTTCAACGATCCCCGCTATCCCGAAACATCGTTTACTACCGGCCATCACAACGAGCAGCAGCAGCAGCAACAGCACGGTAATCAACGGACCGGTCCGACGCGCCCGTACGAACCCGTCTCACCGATGGACTTATCACCCGCCCCGGTCGATTTCAATGGTAAGTAACCGAAGTAACCGAGTCCACCGAATTTAAGACCATCAACAAACTGTTTGTCGCGGTTTTGTTCTGTACGAATCATTCCCTTTTCTTCCGATCGATTCTCGGATCCGGTGCGCAGAGTCCCCACGATCGGCGCGTCCTTCGGTCGGCGGTGGCGCGTCCAGAAATAATCCATTTTTATCACCCCGCGGAGCAGGCGCAGGACGAGGGCCTCGGGCGTCGAAGGGCAACGCACCGCCACCACCGCCACCGCCCGGGCTGAGGTAATAAACCGTGGATGTTGGGCGGTTAATTAAAAGGCCCAGCCGACCCAGCCGAAATTAGAGCAGGTAAACCTGTGAAGAAAGAGAGGAAAAACTTAATAAAGTAAAACAACAACGCCCGATGGATCCAATGTCTTGTTTTTGCATCAACAAGCGCGGCAACACTTCTCCCCTTCGGGGCCTTCTTTCGTCTTCCCGAGCGGGGAGATTTACATTCCTGCGCTGGTAATGTTCATAAGGTTGATGAAAAACGTCTTACGCGCCATGGTGCGCCGCCGCTTTCGGGGGAGAAATCAATTAATTAATTTCATGACGTTAATCTTCCGAGCGCTGCGACCGAACCGATCGATTCCCGATCGGCCGGAGCCAATTATCGGGTCGACAACTCCCCGACTACAACCCGTCCGTCCGTCAACAGAACCAGGGCTTCGGGAGCACAAAAAACCACACAAAAAGGACACGCTTTAATTTGCTCCGTTACTCCCGTTTTTCTCCTTCCATCGGTTACGCACGCCGGTCCAGTTTGAATCGTTATCAAAACACCGATACACCTCCTCCCGGGGGTCATTAAGCGCAGGTGAACCGCCTTGACAAACCCGACTCGGTGCAATACATATTAAAATAATAATATTGACTTCATTCATTTCTTCATCGTGCGTTAAATTAAGCTACCACCACCGCAACCGGCAAACCGGCACATTATCACATTTGAAACATTTTCAACCCGGGGAGGGGCCGTGCCCGCTTGGATGTGATAATGAATCCCCCTCGCGCACCGGTTTCGGGCTGGCTGGCGACCAAATTCTGTTCTGTTCCGCCCGCGTTTCGGTTAATTGCACGCAAGCGCGTCTGGCGTTTTCGGGCGACGGACGGTAATTACAATAATATACAATAAATGAAAATGATCGTAATTTTCGGCCGCATGAAATTGGCAAATTTCGCCCGTACCGTACGGTGGCTGGAAATGTTTTGGCTTTCACGATGATTTGCGTTTTCGGTCCGTAAGATTGGGCTCTGTTTACTGTTCCACGAGCGGTAGTTCCAGCGGATGGGGGTTTATCATTACTTAATTTTGTGTAATCTGTTCCCCCCGAAAGGGTAGCTGATTGGAGATTTTATAGCAAGAAATAAGCTACGCCATTTTTCCACAGAAGTAAATATAATGTGCTTGAAAGATGACCAAAATAAACCTTGTAAGCAAGCCGATCGATTCTTCCATTTGTTAAACCAGTTTTCAATTAGTTATGTTCAAAGATGGTTCTTTCTATATGTATCATTACAATGTTTTAAATTTAACAAGTTAACTTCTTAAACCATGGAGAATCTAAAACATCATAAATGTTAGTCAAACATAAGTAATAAGTAAATTATATAAAAGCCAATGTCCTCAAAATGCAAATATGAACATGTAATAATGAACAACAGCGAATTGATTAGATGCAAAAAAAGAACATGCAGTCTACAGCTAAATGTTAAAACACAAATGCCTGCAAAACAACTACTTGCTAGTTAATTTCTTGAAGACTCACTAATTACAAAAATAAAACGTCAAAACTCTCAACGTTTAACATTCTGCCGTAACGGGCATCCTCTAGTGCTTTATTTTATACGCGCCCACACGTACCTCGAGAAACAAGAAACTTGACCAAAAAGTTTAACAATTATGTGATGCGAAAAGTGTCGTCGACACTCATCTTCTAACGGTATGGATTTGTTTGAAACAAAACACTTTTCTATTCAATATAAAGAGAGTCTCTAATAGAAAACCAAAACCAAAAACTCTATTCCGACGCGTAAACATAATCAGTGCGCAAAACCAAACGCCACTACCTTCCGCTACATGTTTTAAAATCCTTTTAGGAGATTCTGTTTACGATTTCCTAAAAGTGTCCTTCAGCGGCTAGGCCGTTCTACTACACACACACACATACAAACAGTGATGTTAGGCGAGGAACTTAACGTTCGTTATTGTATCTTCGTTTGGCTTATTGGCATACATAGTCCATATTCAGTTTTAACAACTACCCCTGCGTAAGCGGGCATGACACAATGGTTGCTAGATCAGCGCTAAAAATTGACTTGGTGATGTCATTGTTCGTCTATTATTGCTACGGACACCATACGAACCGATACGCTGGTTGCTAGATCGAAAGCAGTGGTACGAAACGTAAGCGGAGATAGTTTGAAAGGAAGTTTAGTTTGTCGGTTTGGCATTACAAAAAACTAACGCATGGTAGATAGCGAAAAACTAGGATTCTGAGTAGAAAACCGAACTCGCAAGAAAACCTTCCGTCCTTCCCTCACTAATTCCAACTGGCTAGTATACATTTCATAACAACAAGATTTCCATAACATTGACGATAGGTTGGTTAGATTGGGTTCGAGCCTTACTCTACGGGGTCCAACCAGCCAGGGCGCTCCTTCTGGCCACTTCATTTCATACGTGAAAATGTATCCAAACCCACCCACCCACACGCTTGCAGCCTAAACGGGCCATAACATCGTCCTCTAACGCACCAACAGCTAGGGAAAAAATATACACCGAAGACGGATTATTGCACTCTGGTAGTCGGGTTCACGCGGACCGCTTCCCTCAGGCCTCCTTAGGTGTCCTGCAGCAGCGCATCGACGACGTAGTCGGGCGACGGTTTCTCCGCCGTCCGGTGCACGGTGATGCCCTTGTTTTCGATCGCCTTCTTCGTGCTCGGCCCGATCGCGATGATGCGCTTGCCGGTCAGATCGATCCGGTGCTTCTCGAACACGTGCGCACAGTAGTTGATGCCGGACGGGCTGAAAAACAGTAAACTATCGATCGTCCGCTCACTTTTCGCCTCCCGCTCGCCGCGGAACAGCGCGACCAGATTGCGCTCCAGCTCCCGGTGTGGCACCGTCTCGTACACCTCGACCGAGTCGAGCGAGTACCCGTACTCGGACAGCTTGTTCTGCAGCACGTCCTGCTTGAGGTTGCCGCAGGGAAAGAGGAACGGCATCGTGACGGTTTTGTTGTACAGGTCGGTCTTGATGAAGTCGGCCAGGTTGCTGGCGTTCCCCGAGTGGTGGCCCTTCGTGTCGAGGTCGAGCGTACGCTGGATCAGCTCGCGGGACGTTTCGCCGACGCTGTAGTTTTCCAGCATCTTCCAGTCGTCCTTCAGCTTCTGGCCGCGCAGCGCGTCCCGGACGGCGGTGATGCTGCGGGGGCTGGTGAAGATAAGGCCTGAGTACTTGTAAGGCGACAGCAATCGGTCCCGCAGCACGTCGAGGTTTTTGAAGGAGAAGTCCAGCGTCGCGATGAAGACGGGCTCGAAGCCATGCTTTTCCAGCAGTGTGCCGTAGTTGTCCGCGTTCTCGCTTTCCGATTTCAGTATCACCACCACCTTCCTCATCTTACCAGCTCTGTCTGGGGGTGGCCGCGGTTCTTCGATGCAGCGCGGACGGATCGCGTAAATTGCGGTGCTGATTATGCGGAGCAAATTTTCACCATTTATCGATGTTTTTGTTTTGTTGCTGTTGTTTGCTGTTGTTACTTTTGACAGCCGTTTGATAAGATCGTAAACAAATGGGTGTTTTGGTCCGCTGGGAGCATTGAGAACATGAAACTGGGACGAAAAACGCTGTGGTAAGCTATTATTTCACAATTAATGTTGTTAATTAAGATAATTTGTTTCATGTACATTCGATATTGAACTAAATAACCGAAACACGCTTGCTATAAAAGAGCTATAAACACTTCTAGCTGTCAAGGGAAGATTTCAAATCAATTCTCGTTACGCAAACAAATAAAACGATTTTGGAAATCTTGATTGAGTGGCTCGTTCTGCCAAACTTCCATATATTTAATTCCAATCTGTCTGCAACGAATCGACTCATCAAAACAACGCAAGGTTTTTCTCCAGCGACTCGCCTTTCTCCGGTACCACTCGGGCCACTTTTCGCGGTTCTTTGACCAGCGTTACGGGACACTGCACCTCCGTCCAGCAGATCGGAACCATCGGGATCGGATCCGCACCCCAGGTAGCCCGGGAACTGGGAGAAATGGCCACCACAACGCCCAGCTCGTTGTCGGCCGTGGACAGATGGAACACGTTCAGCTCGATTTGATGCAGCACTCGTGCCAGGACGATGTCGCCGGGTCGGAAGCATTTGTGCATTTCAACCCGATCCACTTCCGTCGCTCGGACGTCCTCCTTGCGGATGATCCCACGCAGCGTGCGGTTCAGGGCCGTTTTTCCGATGCACAGAATGCGACACTTTGCCATACGGTGCTGTACCGCCGTAATCCGTGCCGTTACGATATCGCCGATGACCGGAACTGTGGCACCTCCGCCGAAAGAAACGACCGAGATGAACGTGTTTTTCTCGCGTTTCTTCATCTGCACGATACCGGCAAGGGTGGCATGGATGTAGCCAAGCTTCTCGTACGTTCCCTCGCCGGCGACGGTAAATTCGGACGCCGCGCACAATATTTGGCCCGGCACACAGATCAACGCTTGATCCGAGCTATCTTCACTCATCTTGAACGGAAAATAGTACAAAATAATCGAGAAAATGGACTAAATCCACGAACGCGGCGCGAGACGAACAGTAAACGTGACTTTTTGTAAACAAACCTTTTGTTGTGACAGCACGTTTTATGGCATCCCTATGAAGCGGGCTTTACATGTCCGTATAACGACCTGAGATCCAGGTGATACAGCTGTCAAAGTTCTCACTTGGGCGGTCTCGCTTCGATCGAGCATTGCAGGAAACCTCGAGGCGAGAACGCTGGTGGAAATATCGGTTTTTCAAACAAAAATCCTTGTTTTCATACTGAAAAAAATAACTATATTTTAATTCATTTTAAATAGTTAAATTTTTGAATTTTGTGAGGTATCGCGCATGGTACCGCGCTTATGTTCTGTAGCAGCAGGCGAGAAACCTCGTCGTTTGAC
>KB673201.1:7211757-7323469 GCA_000349145.1 Anopheles dirus | reverse complement strand
CATTTATTAACAAAAATTTTCCTTCTTATATACTAGGTTTCTTTGATGGTGTGTGTTCGAAAATGGGTAAAGACGCATACGTAGTGTTTACCTATTAGTGTTTCCCACGATCGTGGGCGTGGAGTTTCGATCATCGTTTTTAGCCTCGATCCTAAGTTTACCGTCGCAAGGTTTTTTGGTTGTGTAATTTTGACAGTTTGGTCCAAAAGCGTGCTTGTTTGTATACCTTTGATTAACCCTTGATTTTTATTTAAGCACTGTTACGAACTACTTTCTACTTCCTCATTCACCAGCCGTTGCGATATGGTAGAGAAAACCAAAACAACCATCACATCAGAGCAAAACGTAAACAAATCTGACAGTTTGGTCCAAAACGAAACTCCCCCGATGAGCTGTCAAAATACATGAGATGCATCGACCTCCTTTCTATCAGACCTTGTCGTATACAATACGAAAAATGGTTAGGAAAACATCAAACCAAATTAAAAATGCCGGAATCAACATTGCCTAACACGATATTTCATATATTAATCCAACTTGGTCAGAACCTTGCGCACACCGGACCCATCGCCCAAAATAGGGCAAATTTTAAAACAATTCAACTGGTTTTTTAAAGCATAACTTAGTACTGAACATACATTTCCATTATCTCATATGCTTTTTAAAAATGCAAGAAATATCCAGAAAAGTTTAACAAGACGATTTTTTGCTTTTGGTGAGAAGGGCCCAATTTTGACCGATTTTAATTCTCATTCCCCACAATGAATTTGAATTCTGTTGTGACAGCTTATCGACAGCACCCAGGTAACCTATCGTCTGCAAACGTCTGATTGAAAAAATACAACGAATAAATTAACGAATAACGCTATGAATTGCCGCTACAATTGGTTTTAACGTTTATCACTTGGTCAGCGTTTTCGAAGCGCAAAAAATAAATTACCGTAAAAATAAATTAATTATGCTCACCTACACACTCATTTGGAGTTTTTTTTGCTGAATACATGTGCATATATGCACCGCTTTAATGTTATTCCATCTTCTGGTGCGGCTTCCATCAACTGGTCAAAGTGTCAGTTGAAATTTTTTCAATGACGAAATTGTTTCAGTTGGTTCAATGTCGATCTTTGAACTACACATAATAACGATCTTTAAAATAGGAAGATTGGGTGTGCCCTCTTCACGATTGAACGTTACACATTACTGTATGCTCCTCTGCTAAACTTGCTCTGCTAAACTTGCTCTGCTAAACTTGCTCTGCTAAACTAAAAATAAAACTAATATAATTGAAATCAAACGTTGAGAAGGGTTCAATTGCAAAACTATATCTCATAATAACGACCCGCATAGTAATGTTTTCACTAGTTATAATATTACCGCTTCCTATTTGCTTCTTAATCAAAATTCTCATTCGTTAAATGAAATCCATATCAGCCACCAAGCGTCTCCATCAGACGCCTATTTCGCGGGCTTAAGGACGAGCAACAACGTGTTTCGTTCCAGCGTGCTCTGATTTCTGAGCGTCGTGTAGAAGGATATGCTCTCAGCCAGTTCAACACTCTCGCGTTATCGCTGTCCTGCTGCTCTCCAACGTGTGCTCTCCTGAACAAATGTCAGTATTGTCCAATATGAGAACTGCATGCTATAACACCGCTCTTGGACGCGGTATAAATTCAGTCGTTGGCGGGATTCCTCTCAAACCGGATCGTGTGTGGTGCTAGCGTGCGCTCGGGAACCGTCCTAACCGTCACAACTCCTTCCAAACTTCACGTCACCATTGCGCGTGCTGCGTGTGTGTCGTCATTACGCGGCACGTTTGATCCGCGCATCCGGAAGCGCACGACAGCCGCTTCGTTCATCATCCTATCGAGCATATCATCTGTATCTGCGGTTCGCGTTCGCGTACATATCGGTCATATCAGCGGCCAACCGCGCAAGTTTGATTAGCCGGCCACAGGAAGCCGGTCCGCCGGAGTGTTTCTTGCTGATTGTCTCGTGTGGTGATTTGTCAACACCCGGCCGTGGTGGGAGTCGGTGACGTTCAGCATCGGTGGCTTCGGAGCGCATTAAACCTAATAACCATTAATTTATTACATTAACGCATCGTGCGCTGTCGGTGTTCCGTGTGCTCCGTGGGGCCCTTCAGAGTGTGTAGTGCCGTCAGCTGTAGCTGCCTTAAGGGAGGTGTGTGTGTGTGATGCGCTGTGGGCAGTGAAATCCCCACGAGTGAAGTGCCAGAGCCCCCCGCGAGAACCCCGCGCAAGGAATAACATCCAACGCACCGACCGCGACAGCAGCAGCAGCAGCAGGAGTAGGCACAGAAATGAGTTCAAAAGCATTACCAAATCTATTTATGCTATCAGCGGTGCTTATTGCGCTGATGGCGATACTGATCGTCGGGCCACAGCCGGCCGCGGCCAACGACAGCCAGAATATTAACCGACTGCTTAACAATCAGGTGATTGTCAGCCGGCAGATCATGTGCGTGCTGGAGAAGAGCCCCTGCGACCAGCTCGGCCGGCAGCTGAAAGGTTCGTACCAGCAGCAATAGACGTTAAGTTGCCACTTGAGCCCCGGTGCGGTGGGGGCTAATGGTGGTCCGAATTTACATCGTTTGATTTGTGTTGCGAATGGTGGTCGTTGGTGCCGGGCTGGAGTGGATTGAACGTGCTTTGCCCGGAAGTGTCCCTTTGGCAATCGTACGGATTTCAGAGAATTTTGGTGTTCTTTATTTAGACAAAATAGAAAAAAAAACTAAGAAGCACATAAATTATAATAAATCATCTCGATATTCTACTCATAACCATCTAAGTAGGCAGTTATTTTTGTACTCAATTTTCATTCGCACAAAATGGAGAACCAATTTAAATATCTCGTTAAAACTTGAAACTAGCCGGTTTAAAGAGCACTTTAATCGCTTCGTAGTTCCGTTATGGTGTAAATTTGATTAAAATGGGTTACAAAAAAGTGTGCTCATTGTAAACAACAACTAACATATTTACGTGGTTACGACACCCGCCAAAAGAGGGCGCCATACTATCAAGGTTTTTAGCGATTCCTTTACCATATGGTTTCTATGGTTACTGTTCAACATATTTTCTCCAACATGTTTTAGATCGTTTCTGAGAATATTTAGAAAAAATGTATTTTATAATTATTCCAATATTGTTTTGTTTTGTGTGTGTGTTGATTATTATTAATATTATGATTATTTTTAAATTGAACAAATTATTATTTTTTTATTTAGTTTCTATTTATTTAAGTAAATGTTGTTATATTAAATGAAAATTAACAATAATACAAATACTAATACTAATACAAAGTAAAGTAAATCATTTGTTTTTGACTGCAAAACATAATATCCTCCAAACAATATTTAGCCTCCACGGAAGGCGGATTGTCTATAAATGGAAACCGCTGTTCTCATGCTTCAAAGCCACTGAAAACCACTGTAATTAAGAAATAACGATCTAGTTACTTCTTTTAATGATTCAATTTCACACCTCAGCCACCTTCCACGTAAAACCGACTGCAAATGTACTCTCAATAAACACCGCCACATCGGAACGAACGCGCGCTGCTCAACGCACTTCTCCTGTGCCTAAGCTCCCGTGAAAAGTGATGCCGTCAAGAGTTCCGTGGAAAAACCCATCAAGAGCCTCTTACTTTCGGTGGGTTCTTAAAAAAAACTGTCAGCACCGCCCAGAACGACAGATTTTCCTTTTAACACTCGCGTCTTAGGCCAGACAGCTAGCAAAACGGAAACGAACAGTCCGAATTGATCATACGCTTCCCGTACGCTTCTCGCAATCCTCGAGAACAAACTTCCACAATTCGCTTCCTGCTTGTCATCCGGAATCCCCTCGGGAGGGGACCCGACAAAACACGCCACTTCACCACGCGTTCGGGCACGTTGCTCGCCCGAAGCCATCGTTATTAGGAGAAGCGACCGACAAAAGAGCGCACAGCACAAAGAACGCCGGCCCGGAACCGGAAGCAAACAAGCGAAAACAAAGCAGCCCATTCGCCGGAAATTCATTAACGGCTCTTATAATGAAGTGAAATAGGAAGAGATTATGTTGGATTATGTTTGAATTGTTTTTCTGGCACGGGTGTCCGGCTCGGGGCACGGGGGACAGCGCAACGTGAAGGGGCGAACATTGTGACCGATTTTTCGAGGACCGCTTCACCTCTGGCAGTGGGTGGCGCTGTGGGTTCCCCCCTCCTCATCCTACACCACCAATGCCTCCCTGGATCGGTGGACAGCGCGGGTCCTTTCGGCCGGGAGGTAAAGTACCGGGCGCCTCCATTATGAATTTAAACGAGCTTTTCACGTGCCGTGCTCGTGAAAAATGAACCACCCGAACATTTTAAACTCCCGCTAACAGGTGACCTTTCCAGGGCATCAGCTGGTTTGCCTGTCGACGGGGCGAAGTAATGCTAAAACAATCAACGGTAAACACGTTTGGCAGAGAAAATATAATAATCTTTTTCCGCTTTGCTCCCGTTCTTGTTTCGAAAGTTTTTCACGATGCGCTCCACATTCGGGCTTTTGTTTAGCCAACAGGCGGAATGTTTCGTCTAACGTCATCGTTAAAAGTTGAGGTGTTTAACAAAACCCGAACCCCCCAAATTTCGTTCCGAACTCCCCGTTTTCGTAGTTTGTTTCGCTGAATTTTAAGCAATTTCCATGTCAACCGATGTGCGGGACCAAAACGGAAAGAAATAATAAGTGCGGCACGGGCGGGTAAAATAGCATATAACCCCTCGCAAAAGGATTAAAAACAACAACCGTCCGCGGTGAAAAAACACTCCCACACTGCTCTTAGTTGGTTGTTCTCTCTACTCCGCTTCGTGGCTCGTGTGCCCCTCATCGCCTCAGGTTTTATGATGCGTTTCGGGACGCGAAAACAAGCAGATTTCGACGTGCTAAAATCGTGACTGTTCCATTTCGGTGACAGCGGTCCCTTTCCGTCATCTCTTCCGCCGGGGCTGTTATTGTGAAGAGCTTTCGTTGTGTTTTTATTTGCTATGCTCGCTCTATGCTCCGAGCCTAGAGGTATTATTTAGCCGGTTTTATTATTTTCCAATACGATTTTTTGCTGCTCGGCCGCTTTTTGCCAGCGATAAGAAGACTCAAGGGTCAGCATTCGCCTTTTTTCTGCCCAGCACGGCTTTCATTTCGTTTTCGTTTTTATGACCGCCCCTGCCGGGTGCAGTTTGGATCGTTTTTCGCCATCCATTAAACCGTTTGCTCTCGGCAGGACTAAAAGAACTACAGCGAGAGAAAAACAAACGGAACGAACGAACGGAACCGGTAAGATGACCGTCTCGACCGTCTCGGGTGGGTGTTTTTTGGAGGGCGAAGTTGAGTCGACGTGATAAATCTTCCGAGAAGCCTGTTGAATATAGTCTGGCTTTATTTCGGTCGGACGTTGTCTCCGAACCCAGCTGACGATGGCTTGGGAGCTTTTGCAAAGAGATTTTCCAACTTTAAAATTAATTGCACATGCGGAGCTTTGAATTTAAAAGCTTAAAAATGACACAATCAATCTCAATAATAATTAAAAGTGATGCCAAAAAGAACACCTCAAAAGCACGTGCACTGATCACGTTTCATAAATAGTACCACAAAGGGGTGAGGTGAAAATGGCTAGAAAATCACTTTCCCAGATATGCACCCACTCGCTAGTAACGCTGGTAACAGAGGACTCACACCTCAAGACAGCCTCGAAAAGCAGTCTTCACAAGCCCCAACGGGATACGGTGAGCAGCTTCCCGGAACAGCACGACAAGCCGAGTGGAAAACGTACGGAAAACGTTGCCCGGACCGAGAGGCTGGCACGAAAATACCTTCCCGCACCGGGCCGGAAATGGAACCGGACGGAAGCTCGAGGAAATGCTTGAGAAATAGCAACTTTTCCCCGCAATCACTCCACCCACCACTCACTGCCCCCACAATGAAGCGGTCAGTTGGGCAAAACGCCCGGAATGGGGCGGTGAAGAATTTTCACCTATTTTCTCCGGCATCGACCACCGCGAGCAGCGCGAACGCCGGGGCGAAGGAACGGACCCGGATCGGGCGAACGGTTCCTGCCCACGTCGGAAGGCGCGGAAAGTATTTACGGGAAATTGAATACTTTGCCTGTCGGCTTTGGTGCGCGTGGAGCGCGGTTCGCGTGGGTGGAGGCGTACCGCATTGACTGCGAGTCAGTTAAAGCTGCTCTTACGAATCGAGATGGTTTACGGTGCTGTAAAAGGGGCTGCGCTGTGTAGAATGCGCTCGAGATTGTGTTGTTTCGTTAAAAGGAGGACGGTTTTTGCACCGAGAGCCACCGGAGCGGGAACGTCTGAATAAATAGACGCGAAAAGATCCCATTCAGAGGTGTTCGAATGGAAATGTCGTGGATTTGATTTTATATCCGCGCCATCCGAATGGATACCAGTTTTTCTTTCTTTCGTTTTTTTTGGTACGAAATGAATGCAGGATACAGATACAATGAAGTCTAGTAGAAGGAGTGCAAAGTGATAAGAGATTCGTGAGTTTTTCGTTTTGTTTGCGCAACATTTTCACGAGACTTCTTTTAGCGTGCTCTGCGATTCAAACTAAAAAAAGAACCTGTTTCCTGGAACAATATTTTCTTTCTAAAAAATGAACAGATTTTGAATGAGAAACGTTTAGTTCCAAGGTTTTATTTTTCACTTTCACGTTTAATGCGTTCTTAAGGACTTGTGTAAACATAAACGAAGCCGGTTTTTTAGCTCAATTTTAATTCTTTTGGTTCTTTCTGGATTATGATTTTTTTCTGAATAAGTTAATTAAGCACAGTTTCTCTGAAATAGCGTGAATGCACAGCACTGATCGGAACAAGAAACTTTTATTGAGAAATTGGTTAGGATATTGCAATTCTAATGTGTAAAGCATTACATCTTTATCACAGTTGCTCCACAAGAATTCTTGGTGGAGCTTCCAGGCAATTCATGTTTCCAATGATTACTAAGGTTTTTCTTGGAAATTGGATTGCTGAAACATCCCCGTTGGAAATATATTTTTTTAAGAACCCTGTTCAAAAATAGAACATTGGATATGACAACTTTTATTGGATATGACAACTACTGAGACTTTTTAGGTATAAATTCACTTCCAGTACGGTGTATATACAGAATTTTTCATCCATGCTTGAACAGTTCCTACAGTTAGATGAAATCGTCCCACAAAATTATGAAATCCCATTTTTTGAAATGATATTTGTTCGAGACCAATCTTTGAACTACACATTATAACCACTTTAAGAATGGGTGGAAGGATTTTATCATTGAGTGGGACAATTTCATCTAACTGTGGGAACTGTTCAAGAATGGATGAAAAGTCCTGTAATTAGCACGACTCGACCAAAAATACAGACCAAAGTGCATCAGACGTTTCGGTAATGGAAAACTCATACAGCTTCCCTAATCCACTAGAACCTCGATCCCAACGCACCATACTCGGTATTTTATTTTTTGTTCCACGAATAGCATCATAAACAGCATGGCATCGTTTTAATACTCGCACTCCAACGCTCTAAAACCCACTCGTCGACACACGCACACACCTTTCCCGGAAAGCTCCCGAAAATGTAATCAAATAATCCGCCCAGGATTACACAAAGGCCGTCCGATTACGGCGACGGACGGAGGAGACGACGCTCGCGTTCGTTTTTTGCTTTTCCCCGGAACGTGTCAACACCGATTTACAACCCTCATCACCGGGGCTAATTAAGTCCTGGTCGACGACCACAATCGGACCGACGGATGATAATGTTCCCCGGTGTGTGTGTGTGTGTGTGTGTGCGTTGGTGTGAGTCAAAGATCAAGGAATCGGGGCCGGTAATTGTGTGACATGTTGCGACACGGTTACGAAACGAGCTGCGGAACGAAATCGTTACAAAGTGATAATAATCCTGCGGGAAGTTATAAATCAGATTTATTGGCACGTTGTGCGGTGTACAACGGCTCATGCTTAATCTCAAATCGTAAAACCGGTCCGTTTGCATGTTGTTCAGAGCGCACGCTGGTTTTGTAGCTTTTTTTGTTCACGAAAAGGATCGATCGTAAAGCTCCCATGTTTGCATATTTGCTTCCCCGCTTCTATCCAAATCCTTTACAAGAATCGGGTGGCTTTATGGCTAGCGTTTAAACTAGGGCAAACGCTTGCAACCATTCGTTCCTTTTCATACTACTAGCCCATGTTTTCGGCTTTCGCAGTATTAGACTAGGAATCGTGTAGATTTTACGCCACGATTCGGCCTACGGCGGGATTATTCGCTATTCATTCGTGGAGTTTTCACCTTTACAGTGAAAGGTTCCTTTTTGTTGTGGAGCCCGTAAATACCACCCCCGTAAAGCCTTCACAAACGATGAGCTTTAAAGCATGTCTTATCCCATCTCCCCGTAAACCGATGGAATGTAACTAAAGAGTACCAAATTATTAACCACTTTGAAGGACATTCACCCAACCCGGTTCCGTGCAGCAAATGGTGCTCCGTGGCCTTATTAAATTTGCAACAGCCCGAACCGGACACCGGCGCTAGGCGCTGCGTGCGTTCTAGGAAATCAAAAGTCAATCAGACATTCGAAAGCACACCAGCACGTAAACCACTGTGCTGGTGGTTATTGATGAGCTTTTACGAGCACAACCATAAAGCGCTCGTAAAGCGTCCGCATGAAGGATCTCTCCCTCCTCTCTCTCTCTCTCGGTGTCTAATGTAATTTGGAAAGCGATACTAAAAGATTTATTTCCGCTCATAAAAGCCACCTACCAACCGTTTTATTATCGCTGCAGCTGTTGCAGACACGCTGCTGCTTGGAGTATCTTCGGGGGGAGTACATTAATGTGGGATGGACACGGGAGGAAAGCTGACCTACATCGGCCGGTCGGACACAAGCGGCTCACCGTGCATCGCGCTTCGTTTCCCAGGAACTAAATACACTTCCGCGCGCACCATTTTCGCCGGAATCAGTCGCTGGAAGCAATGGTTTAAGCCGCTTTTCCAGGGACATTCCTCGTTTTGGGGGGGGCAAATAATTAAGCCAATTGGAACGCAAAGTAACCGGGAGGCACAATTCGGCATGGGGTGGGTCATTGTTACGCTCGGAAACAATAGTTCCTCCGGTTCGAGGGGCACAGCAATCGGTTTGTGGTGGGGAAATGTCGAACGGAAAATGGTGCAGCAAGTTCATTTCACGCTGATTTACCCGTTTTCAATTGCCATTAGTAGCGGGTGTGTTTCAGTCCCAGGAGAGGGCACTGGTTCGATGGTGACGCGGTGGGCAGAAATTAATTAAACTTCCCCTACTGCTGTCGTCAACGGATCGTTGAGGTCCGTCTCAACACGTGTGCTACCGCTTGGAGGAATTTTATGATCTGAGCTTAGGAATCCCTCTAAGAATAGAATCTACGAGGGGTTATACTATAAAAGTTAAATGGCAAAATTGCGATTAAATTTAATTTATATCACTCTTATGAATGTCTACAGGATCTCATAGAACATATATTCAAAAGCTTTCATAACACTTGTTTAAATCTAAAAATCCTACCTATTGGTTGTTCGTTCTAGACCTCCAAAAAGGAGATGTCCAATGATCAACGTATCTTGTATAAAAATACATTTTAAAGCAGTTTTGACAGAAAAACTAGTAGCATTAAGCATTATAAGCCATGAAAATAGAATGAGGATTCGAGAGAGATTGATAAACGTACAAACTTAGTGTTTACGCCCAAATGTATACTATTCGTCAAACACTAGCGATGAGCGTTAGAAAGTAATCAACCTGGAACACATGTTTATAAACCATCGTTGAATTCTGTTGATCTTGTTTAGGAAAAATAAACATTATCATTCAAATGTGGTTATAAATACTTTATTATTTCCCGAGAACTAACTAATTACGATTGACGAACTAATGATTTCATTGACATTTAATATATTCACAACCAAAACATCCATACAAACAAAAAGTTTTGTAGATACTCACAACATTGGTCTCAGGACACAAGAAAAAGATATAAATTTTGGTATAAATTGAAGCACTCAACAAACGAAGGATGCTGTAAACAATTTTTGCTATCCACAAAATCAGTATTGGATCTCATTAACCATAACCGACTTTCATACGCATCGATTTACGAGTATTGTAATAAAAGATACATTTATTTTCCTCTCTGCAAAGTACGTCGCACAAACATTTCATCCCCGCCAAGCTCCTTAATCATCATCCCGACTATCGTATTAAAACAACATTACCAACCTCACCAGGGCAAGCAACAAACTTATCCACCGCAGAACCTCATTAAAGTTCTACACCGAGAGCAGAAAAAAAGCATAAATTACCTCAAACCATGGAAGGGTTACTCCGGGGCGGGCAAAGGGAAACCAACAAAGTGCAATCAGTGCTGATAGAGCAAAAACTTGGGTCACTCCCGAACGTGGCTGGGGTGAGAAATAAAACAGCAGCTGCAGACGAATAAGTCCACACGAAAGCGAATAAGAGTCGATCGAACGAATCTGCGACGAACATATTTTCTTCGGTCCTCCCTTGCGTCATCAGCCTGGTAAGAGCTGGCAGGGACAAAAGAGTTGCCACCACCGGCCATGCTGCCGGTTGGGAACTTCGGTTGCAAGTTGATTCATTTCGTGGTCTTCCGGAGAAGAAAGAGCGAAAGCGTGTGCTGCTGTCGTTGCCAACGTCCAAGACGCAATCCAATCCAAACGGATGGTTCCTTGCCCGGCAACGACGACGCCGGCACTGTATCAAAACGTCCGGAACATCGCAAATCGTGCGCTTTGTTTTCGATGGATTGTAATTGAAATCGTGTCGCAGGAGCAACGCTCCGTCCATCCCTTTCCGTTCGGTATAAATCTGTTCACCGCTGTATTTTCGTATTCAAATTGATTGATTGTTGGCAAGACAAACAAACGTTGAAAGCTCTCTTAATTTAAAGCTGCAGTGGGTGGAGAAAAGTTTACAAATCCTGCTGCCCGAACTAATCCGAGACGCTCTGGTTTCCGTTCCCGATACGACCAGAGTTCTATGATCATCCATTACAGCGAATGCTTTTCAACGTTATGAATTATTCATGAGAGTAGCTGCCCTGTTCGTTGGCGGAAACAAAAACAGTCGGGAATGGTTTGCGGCCACCATCCGATAATGTTCCCATCTTAATTGAGTATCACTTCCCGTAGCGTCTATTTTTTGTTAAAAGCTTGATACCATTATCATGGATCCAGTTTGACTCGTTATTTCAAACTGCACCGGAAAGTCTATCCCATTCGCTGAGAGACGGAAACAAGCTGCCACCTAATCACGCTAAAGACTCCTACGCCATGTTGCCCAAATCCGTCCTAATCCCTATTCCTGCCGGGCTTTCCACGCTTATTATCACGCTCTCTGCGGCTCGTCCGGTAGATAATCCACGCCACGCACTCGTTTGTTGATGCTCGTTATGATGCGTAGCAGAGAACGTGACACTATCTCCACGTCGGGGGAGAAAGAGTGCGCACCGGAGCCGAATACTCGACGTTTAGAATCTGCTACACCTTACATTTTTCGTCCTTTTTTGTAGGGGTTCCATGCTTTTTCGTACTTTTTATCACACAGGATGCCAGGAGGAAGTTTGACGACCCGGGTCATCCTTCGACCTGGATGTTTTTTGTACAATTTTCTAACCAATCCTTTGCCGGTGTCCTGTCCTCGTAAAAATCTCTCTCAAACGTTCGCCCGAACCATAAAACCTTTTCGTCAATGTTTCGAACGTCGCCGGAAGGTATACGACGTCGGGTCGAAGCAAGCGTTTCTTTCCCAAAATGACGAAGCAAGCGAGCGAGCGAGCCAGCAGGCTATCGGGTGGAGAGCGAGAGAGAGCGAGAGAGAGAGAGAGAGTCCGAAGGATTAGGACACGTATCCTTCCGTTTGCAAACTACTTCCTTCCCGGGGCGTGCGATATGGTGCAACATTTGTGGCGCACCCTTCTGCCGTGGCTTATCTCTCCGGGAGACAAACCGCCATCGAACAAAGCAACCCGTAACCCGGCGCAGAACACGAAGACAGGCGACGAATGGGAAATAAAAGAACAACGTCCGCATTCCTGATCCGCCACACCAGGAGCGTGTGCGAAGGAAGAAGGTGCCTGTGCGCCTCCAAATGCCACTCATTTTTTCCGCATTTCTACTCACCGTACGGCTGGCGTGGAATGTAACCCACAAGGACGGAAGGACATCTGGAACCTTGCGTGCATTGAGGGTGTGTTTTTTTTCTGTTCTGGGTTTTACTTTGTTTCCTGCCTGATGCCCGAACGAGGAAAGTTTGTGGTCCAAGCGCCGGAGCGAGGACATCCGACAAGCGGAAAACAGGGCGCCCGAAAAATGCCACCCGTCATGCAAAGTTGCAAAGTTTGCTGGCATGTCCAACTGCGGGTTTCTCTCTTCTCCACTTCCCTTCCTTTTCGCCCCTTCCATTCGATCCATCATAAATTATTCAACATCGTTAAATCTTATCGCTGACGTATGGTGGCGTCCGGTTCCGCTTGGGGTCATGTGGCCTCCCGGTGGATCAACGAACCTACCGGACTCCTACCACGCTGCCTACCTCCAACGGAGTGCAAAAAAAAATCGAACAAATAGTCCACCCATTAGAACTTCCACCCGGAGGCCCGTACTTTGCGCCCGTTTTACGAATCCAAAAAAGGCGCGCCCCAAGACCACAAAGCGAATAAGTCGCCCTGCGCGGGTGTACCGGGCGTACATCGTTAGGCGGAAATGAATCGTGACGCGTAATGAAATTTTATCACCTTTTCATCGCCCGCCAGCGTTTTGTCCCTGATTGATGGCTTTGCAGCGCGCCCGGATTAGTTCGATGAAGGTTTTATGAGCTTGGCGCGATCGTTGATAAAGTCGGCATTTATATGTTTTCTTCAAGAAAAGGACTACAAGGATGCGTTTCCGAAGGGAAGCGGGAAACCATTTCGCAGCGAGTGAAAATTGAATGTTCATTCATAACAAGCTTAAAGCTGAATCGTGGTTCTAGCTTCATTTGAACCGGATGGTTATTCCGCATTCCATTCTAGCGCTTGGGAAAGCGTGAGGAATTTTCTGTGGTGATGGGAAAAACGACTTAGAAGGAGGCTAAAAAAAACTTCAAACAGCGAAAGAGAGAGAAAAAGTTCAAGATGAGTAGTGAACTAAACTACTCCTCGGACCATAAAACAAGTGCATTCAACTGATATGTTCTTCATATTTTTTTTCTTCAGACGTATCACTTAAACTTCGATAAATAAAGTATAGATATGTATAAACAAATATCAACAACACGTTAAAAAAAACATTACCAGAACCGGAATTGAAAAATCTGAACCAATTAAGAAATCGGAATCAGTTCCCAAGTCGATTCCGAAACAGGAGTCAACTCTGGAACTAGACTTGACTCCGGAACTGCAGTCGACTCCGATTCAGTGGCGATTGTGATGCGGTGAAAGAGGCGAATACAGAATAGGAGTCGATTTCGGAAATGGATTCAAATCCAGAATTCTAGAGTTGGAATCGGAATCGATTTCGGAATAAGAGTCACATCCGGAATCGTTCCTACAAATGGATTTGGAATGGACAACTTATCGAAAATATCAAGATATCTCCGATTCTGAGCACCCATCACTAATGTGCAGTATTCATTTGACCGGCTTGTGCTGCTGCTTCCTCTACTACTCTTGCTGCTCCAGTTAATGAAATGCCAATTTGCATACGGGCACGATCATGGTAGGGACGTAACACCTTTACCGGTTCGTTTTCAGGCTCCCGGGCTAGCTGGTTCACTAGCATGGGGAGGTCCGTTCAGGCCACCAAATGAGCAGGCTCTTTCTTTACATCTTTTGCTTTTAAATGGTTCGTTGAAATAGCTGCTGCGTCGACGCTTTCGCAGAACGGCGAGGCCGCACCGGAAGCTTAATTTAGTGCATATTTTATGCAGTTCTCACCCTTCTCCTACGCTCCGCAAACGGCTTGTCACGGCTAAATAATGCAGCTAGTTTGTGTGAGCAAAAAGTCATAAAAACTTTCCTAATTAACAGCGACGAGTGAAGCGTATTAAAAAAAATCTTTTCTTGCACACCGCTACCTGCAGCGAAAAGAGTTCCCACCCCTGTGCCCATTACCATTCCCATCACGAAAGTGCATCTTGTCTTAATTCGCGTTCAAATTTACACAGACGAAACTACATGCATTAATGCCGGTCGCCTGGAGCATGATACCAACAAACAGTGCCACCAAACAAACGAGAGCCTGCCCGCCGGGGGACCGGGCGGGCTAGGAACTAGGAACAAACAAACAGCACTCCGTCCCAAACTGCAAACCCCACCGGTGAAGGGTGAAGTTTCGTGTTTGTGGATAATAAATTTTGGAAGCAAACAAAGCGGGGAAACTCGCTCGTGCTCGGTCCCACCCTGGAAGGTGAATTGCACCGACTGAGCCTAGAAGGTCTCCGCGGAACGTGATAAATTCACCGCACTGGGCAGATTGACATCCCCTGGGATGAGAAAGACGGATAACGACAGTAGGCATTAGATAAGGCACGGCCAGTTGTGTGCAAATTTGGGGTTTTTCTGAGAATAATTGTGTTTTGTCCATCATAAAAAAGGGATTATTGAGTACACTTACTTAGCCAGTCTGTAAAATAAAGATTCCAAAGCGCTGGGTTAGTGCGTAGGAACAGTTAATTTAGTTTTTACATTTTTCTGTATGGAATCCTAAGAAAAAGAGTTTTAAGGAGTGGCTAATGTGATAAAATATGACAAATTTCTCTAAATAATTTGAAAAAAGAGCAAAAAGTGGGATAAAAAGAGACTAAGCCGAAAACATGAACAGAAAAACGAACAAGTGTAAAGAGATAAAAGTTTTAAAAGAGAGTGAACAGAAATGATATTAACAATTATGATTTATAAGTATTATTAATATTATTAATGAATATAGGTAAAAAATTTCTAAGAATTGGCTAAAAATATCGATAATTATGGAAGATTTCGAATCAAGAATCAAAACAATCAAAACAATCAAAACAACAAACATGAAAGAACCATTTTAAAAGATGTTTCGCTTTAATTTAACTCTAATACATGTAAACAAGTTAAAAGATTAAACATTCCTCTCAGGAAAAGTGGACAAACACAATTTGAGTGGAGGAAAAACACGTTAGAATATTTTTCGTACAGGTAGAACATTAGTCTACAGAGCACAAAAGGAGTTCACAAGCGAAAACATGAAGAAAATACTATCTAACACCCTAAGCAACTTAGTCAAATTCAACAACGGGGTAATGGTGTCCGTGATGGAGTGAAAATCCCGCCAAGAGCCGCTTCTGCCCTCGCTTGGCGGGATTAAAATTCTTTACAAATTTCCATCTAAATCCCTCGAACCTCGCGCGCACGACCCGGTTCCGGCGTGAGAGCTTCGACAAAGGCGCACGTGCTTTTCTCCGCCCGGCCGGGGAGAAAAGTTGTCGATCGGGCGAACGTTCGTCGTGTTTTGAGCGTTCGGAAACTTTTTAAAAACAAGAAGCAAGATATCTTCATCGGTGTCAAACTTTGAACCGAGCGATTAACATATCTCGGCGCCGGGTTAGCGGCAGACATTGGCGTTCGGAAGAAAGAGAGAGAAGAACTGATGGGTGGGAAGCAGAAATTAATCAAAGCATGAATAAATTGCTTCCCGAGTTGGTCTTTCCGTTAGCAAACCGTGCGCTATCAAATCTTTCACGCACCTCGCACTGTTCATGTTTGATTCGAGCGCAAGAATAACATGTTGCGGCACACGAAATCATTTTTGGCCGGTGCCCCTTTCGACCTTTCGGCACCGGCTCTGAAAGCGGTGGCTGTTTGCTGTTCGGCAGCGGTGAAATGAAATCTTGCGATAAAGTAAGTCACGGACGGCGTTCCGTGTACGCAAGCACGCATCAGGTTTGTGGCTGGTTATCCAACCATCGGTAGCCGGGAGAAGAAAGAAAAACACGCTCTTTCTCAGACAAATTTTGAAAGCTTAACAGCTTGCCTTTCCACCAAAGTCGTTCCGTCGATTTGCCTAAACGCTTGCTTTCCACGCATCCACTCCCGGGACGAAGAGTTGATCCATCGCGGTACTGCTAAATTTATTCATTGCCGAAAATTTGATTCTTAATTTCACGGATCAGTGGCATCCGCCCCAGACGCGGACGTTACGTAGAGCGGAATGTTCTGGCAGAGCAAAAAAGAGGGTTGCCGAAGTTTAGATTACACGCTGCCGGTGCCTCTTATCGATCACGATGAATGCTTAATTTCTGGCTTTCCTTACTTACGTCGACTCCCGCACGCTTTTGCTCCCGGTCCCTTTCGGGCCGAAGCCAACTTTTGCATTGCTTTGCGTTCACATTTTCCTTCCCTTTCAAATCCTCACGCGTACAGCCTTTCAACGGCAAGACACAGGGAAGACAAGTTAATGATGGTTTAAAAACTGTGTTACACTTCGCTTTCGAGCTGCCGCTGTTTTCGGAGAGAGTTTTCTTTTTGGGGACTAGGTCAAAAAGGCGTGTGGGTCGCTTTAAAGGCGTCGTAACCTTCGCTTTCCTCCATTTATCCTGCCCATGTGACCTCGGCGCAGGAAAGTGTGCGAGAGATTGTGAAATTTGATTTCGTACCTTTCTACTCCCGGTCAATCATACCAGCGCTCGATACGGCCACCTTCGCCAGGCCGAAGCACCCACCCGATAATCGACCTTTATGGGTGCGGTAAAAAATGGGCCCATAATTGGAAATGCTTCCTCGGTGTTGTTCTTTTTTTGGTCGCTCGCGGCTCATTCTACCAGGTGCTTTGGGAGCTAAGCCTAGCAAAAGACGCATCGCCAAATCAACTGGCATTCCATTCCGGTTTCTGCTTCGCCAGTGAGTGATTGAAATGGTGAACGAAAAGGCTCCCTCCAAAAAAAAAGGTACCCAAAAGGTGGGCAAGGAAAAGAACGCTGCTTTTTTCGGTTGTTGGTTGGGGCATTAGAAAGACCGTGCTCCGGAGAGACAGCGTGCCACATGACGCACCGATGTGGAATGGACCCTGCGAAATTGGATTAACTTTTCCAACTTCGGTGCGGTAAATTTTGGGTGGCGGGTGGCTTTTTCGGGGTTGGGTCTTTTTTACGACGGCGATCAGTGTCCCGGAATGGGACGTAGTTTGGTGTGGATTTTTATCATAAATCATCTTTGGTTAATCAGATATTACCGAAATTAGTCTCATGGAGGACTTTGGGCTCGATCCACTTCATGATGGCATGAGAACAACATTCTAAAGCATTCAAAGAGAATCCCAACTGAATCCTTTTGTTAAGAGTATAAAGAAGTCCGTGTGGCTTCGATATTTGATGTCACCTCTGGTTTTTCAGGATGATTTTTCCACATTTAAAAAAATATTATTACAAAAAAATATTATAGTCAATTAGTTCTATTACGATATTAGTTTTTAAAATTCGTTCAAAAATACAAGCAGGTTTAAACGATCTTGCATACTTAAGACATATTTTTTTAAGTTTTTAAGCGTTAAGTTGCAACGCGTTTTAAGCGTTGCAAATCTTTCTGTGAAGTTTTTAGACTCGGCTTTAGTTTATATTATCGTTGTCGTTCTGCTGATTGGTACATGGCTTGGCTGACCAGCATTTCCATAATGATCACAAGGTGAAAAGCTGGATTGAAAATTGGATAGCTGCCAAAAAACCGTTCTATTTTCGCAACAGAAAATCGCCTAAAAGATTTGTCAAAAGTCGTCGGAAAGTGCTTTAAGCCCATAATGAATAATTCACCCATAATCATCAAATGCTTCCGATACTTTTTCCCATTTACCCGTCTATAATTCAAATAAAATACAAACTCTCACAAGGCTCGTTCCTGCACTTTGCGAGATAAGTTTCAGACATTTATCAAATCCCGTTTTAAAGAGCCTCAAACTTACAAGCGCCTCTGAGGCGAACCCATGAACATAAACAAGATAAAAACCCCGAAAGGAAGACATTTAATTTGAATAATTAAAATTTACAACAACTGCAACCATTTTTCCCAGGGCTCGTAACACGCCATCGCCGAATGTTGAACACCCCGTCGATGGCCGTTTGTATGAGTTGTGAAGGCGGCAAACAACGCACGAAACAACGAAGCGGTTCCTTTTATCCGTCCTGGGTGGTGGTAGTGTTTCTTTAATTGAGATAAATTACACGCCGCTGCTTGGAACCGAGGGAGTTACAGTGAACGTGAACGGCGTCCGCCTGGGTGCCTCGGAGCGTCCATGACGTCGCAAAGGAGCTTGCAGCCCGATCCCTGGAGCAACTTTAGAAGTAGCGCGCTGCCGTAATTAGGGGCCTATTTAAAGGATGCGAAGAGAGAAAAGATTTTCCCAGGGCATGGTGTTGTTGCCGCGTGTGGAGCTGTAGGACGTAGAAGGGATCCAGATGGCCCGAGAACACCCACCCTTACACTGTGCCAACAATTAGTGAAGCAAAATTGAAAGAAGTGGACCGAGAGAGAGAGAGAGTGTCATTCAAGCCATCCAGTGTACGGTACAGAGCACTCGTCGGGCTGCACTCGCTGCCTTTCGAGTGTATAATTAGATTTTTCCTCCATCCAACACCGTGATCGTGCTGGTTGGATCCCGATGAGCGTTGGGAGCGCTCCTAATCGATGGCATGTCCCGTTCCAAGACACGGGGATACAAAGTTCCAACTTTAATTATCGCTCCAAGAGTTCCAACGACAAGTTGAATTGATAACATTTGATGAAGCTTTCACGCACGACACCGAGTGAAACTGTGGTTGGGTTTGTGGAAAACTTGTCCATAACTTTTCCATCGATGCATCTTCAAACTCCTTCATCTCAGTGAAAATGTCCTTCCCTTTGTTGGCAATAAAGCGGGAGGAAGAAGCCATCTGCGCACCGTAACCACAGGTCAACTATGATTTTGCGCTTCCATCCGTTGGAGTCGACCGAAACCCGAGACCTGAGCTGGCACATTTTGCATGAAAAATGTCTCCCGTAGCCCGAGTCGCCGTGCAGGGATCGCGTTTCTTTTAGCAAACCTCAGCGCAAAGGCGGCTGCCGGGCGAAGAAAAGGTTAAAATTTATTATCCACTCTCATTCCGGGTTCGGCCGAGACGTGTTCCCGTGACTGGGACGACATTTGCACCTCAGAGAGCGTCGTTTATCATCGCCGGGCGTTGTCGGGGCCAAACGGGAGCATTTTTGCGAAACGGGCACACTCGTTACGCACAACCCTTTCGCTGCCACTTTAAATGATGAGCGCTGACGGTGCCCAAAATTACCGGTCGTTTGTAAAGATAAAAGCCTGCTTAACTGGGCGTGGCGGATAAGTTTGCTGTTTTATTTGATACTGACCAAGTCAGTGGGTTTATATCGGGATTTCGTCCCGTGATATAGTATTGAATATTTAACTTTATCACTTCTCATCCACTATGGCTCCTAATAGCGTTTAAGGTGGAGGTACAAAAGTTGCTTGTAAGTGTACATACTTTTTTTTCATTTCAACCTTTACAATATTCCAACGCAACGTTCTGATAAAGTGTAAAATAAAATATTTTTTTTAAATTTTACCAGAAAGCTTTCTTTGAAATTTGAATCTCTTAAATTTTGTCGGAATCATGACGAACGCGGCGTAGTAATTTCAAGCTAGAGTTTATTTGGAACTTCCAGCTCAGAAGCAGCAACAGAGAAAACTTGAATTAATATGCAATAAAATTTGGCTTAGGCTAGCCATAAAGCACATTTCAAGGAAAATTGAGGCTGTCTCTGCTTATTGGCTGAATTTGAGCTTCTATGCCTCCACTTTATTGTTCTCTTGTTATCTTTGGGATAACATGTCTCATTTTCATGTTAATTGCTACTCTAGAACTTATTGACTGTTAGAAGGAGAAGCTAAACTTATGATAATAATCTTGCAGCAAGCTTCCAAAAGGTCAACTAAAAACTGATGACTGTTGACTAAAAGCCTCTTCTGTATGTAAAAATATTGGGATATGACATGGATCACCTTCACCTTCTGTTCTCAAACGCTTTGTACTTTTTTTTTCTCAAAACATCTTCAAATCAAACGCAGTAGTAAACATTAATTTCAAACACCCACTTTCAAACCACCCACGTGTTTGCTTTCGAATATCGAAAAATGTAACCCCTTAAGGTGCGCATTTCGTTCCCTCGTCATCCAGCGAATTCTCCCGTTTGTCACGACTTCAGTTGCGCTTTTTCCCTTAATTCCTACCTTTCCGGTTCGGTTGCGTCATCTGGCATTTTTCACATTCCCGCTGAAAGGTGAAAGCTTCCCTTCCGCTGGCCCCAACCCTCTTTTCTAACACCCTACCAGACGGGTTGCAATTCAATTTGCCGTTGTCGAAAGAAAAATTAACTCCATTTATCGCCTGTTCACATGACTTTCCCAGTCACGTGCGCCGACTCCGGCAGAACTGGGATGCTGAAAAAGCAAACAGGAGCAAAAGCGTAGTTTGATGTTTCCTTTCGCTTGCTTCATACCGCATCATTCCATCATTTTGTGGCAGCGGCCTCCATTGCTCACCGTACACGCGCGCCCATCTGTCCGACGAAGTTACTCGCAAGCCAAAATCTCAACGGCGAGCGTCAAACAATTACACAACTTCCGGAAAAAACACACACGCGCGCGCGAGAGAAAGGAAACGACCGGCCTACGAGCCAGGCTGCTCCTATCAAGGTGGATACAGACTCACTTGATTCTCTTTCCATCCATCCAGCGGCCGTTGGGTTGGGTTGATCAAGTCAAGGATTAGAAAGAATGCGGGCGAGACGACCGAAAAGTCAATGAAGCGTTTCGGCAAACGGTCGGTCCGAGTCAGGTTCGATTGACCGCAAGTTTTTCCCCCTCCGGCCCGGCTCGACTGTCCGAGTTTGTGAGGTTATGGCGGGAGAAAAACCTACCCGAAGCGCAGCGTCCCCGTCACGACGGTTAAACGAACCGGACGCTGGATCGCACTGCGAGGAAGAAGAGAAAGTTTTTAATTGAAAAATAATTCAATCTCAAATCAAACCGGGCGCCAGTGTATCCGGACGGTATCGAACATTACACCGGAACAGCTGCTACCGAAAGCAAAACGATGCTGGGGGGAAAGCGATAAGTGTACACTCGACGGACGCTCTGGAGCAAGTGGGCGTGAAATATGCAATCGCTTCCACTTGCCCGACTTCCCAGGAAATCCGGTTTCTTCCGGGGCTGAGCAATTAAGCCGGCTCACCTCTCCGCCGTGGGTATCGAACGATTAAGAATCAATTACGGGAAGGATTGTTACATTTCAACACGGGAGCGACCAGGAGATGATCCATCCATCTGCCGTGGAGCGTCGTTGTACGACGGATCAATGTGAATTTAATTAAAACCAACAATTCTCGCATTAGAGATCGCTCAAAACGAACCATTTGTAACATAAATAAAGTATGCGCACCTTTTTTTCAACCATTAAACAACTGGCATTACCGAAGGAATCCTCCAGGAACGTTTTCCCTCTTACGTTCTAGTACAACGCTTCGTAATGGGGTAAATTTATCAAATTTCACCAGCACACAATGTCATCGCGCTATTGCAATGGATTGGCACGTTGGCCTTGTTCCCAGCTTGCTGCATCCGATGGAGTGCAGGACGGTCTGTCATGCTAGTGCGCCAGCTGCCATCTTGAGACACCATCGCCGGTGACAACATGCACTCAAAACACACGGCTTTCCACAACATCATCATCATCATTGTCAGCATGCCAGGACTGAGTCCTGAGATGATTTTTCCTCCTCCCAAAGCAAACAACTTCCCTCGAGCGACATCTTGGCTAAACGCTCTCACTAAACGGAGTGAGATGAAGCAGCGAAGCAAGATTCAATTTTAGCTCCCTACGTAACCCCATCGAACGGCTGCTTCGTCTGGCAGGAAGTGAAGCCTTTCAGCCGGCAAAGATCGTTAGCGTTGGCGATGGCGGGTGGCGTCATGCAGCACACGTGGAACGCAACACAACCCGCCACGAGTACACATGTACCCGGCCCCGTGACAGCAGCGTGGACTCAAAATGGTTGAATGGCGCGTGGTTGCGTGTCGGTCGGAAGACGGAGATCGGCATCGGGCCCTCCGTGTTACGGGAACTCCCGGGATGCCCTATTTGCACACCATTTGCACTTCATCGTGGAGTGTTGCCATTAACGCAATTTGCTTCAATGTTGTGGTACGCGGCACCGAGCGACGTTGTGGTTCCGGGTTGCTCCAGTAAATTATGCATTTTCCTTCGGAGCTTAGCCGTGTGTTCGCTTTGGGACATGGATCGTCATAATGACCCAGTGGCACGCACAGCTCCAGCAATAGGTCATCCATTTGTCAAACAACTGTCACCGATAGCAGGCAGATAATCTTTCGTCCGATCTCTTCCCCACGGTGGCCGCTTCTGGGGAGATAAATAAATCCCGGAACAAATAGCTCCAGCACCGGCGGTTCTATTTTCCCAACCTCATTCGATCGTCGAGCCGTACGGCAGCTAACTATACCGTTCGGCTTCGGTGGTTCGTTACGTATGGAAATGATGGCGGTGGTAGCGCCAGCGATTCCGAGCCGCGCAAGGATCAAGAAGCAGCGGAATCCAGCACGGTTACCGTGGAAACTAGCGCGCCCGCTCGCTGGCTACGGATGGTACGGGTTTCCGGTAGACGTCAGAGGCGGCTGTTCAGATGAGTTCGAGCGCGGCCCGGGTCCATTGCTCCCTATCATGCCAATCAGACGAAAAGCATATCATTATTTATTCCACCGTGGCAGGGAGCGCGAAGCAAAGAGAAAGAATGAAAAAAAAACTATCGCTCAGCACCACCAGTCAGCCCCACAGGGAGCCCGGGCCTGTATGAAAATTGAACGAACCTTCACGAAAGGATTCCTTACCGTACCGGACTCCCGATCGATTCCGGCTTCTTGGTGGGGAGCAGCAAGCCCGCTCCAGTCTCCCGCTTAAAGCCAATTGGAACCTTACCTCCATGCCGTGCTGAGTCCGTGCTCTTTCGCTTTGCGCTCCTGGGGCGGTTTGGATGATGCTGGAGAAGCGGGAAGAAAATAAGTGAACGTGTAAGTGTTCTTACAGAATCGTTTGATTTCTCTTGCAACGGTTTAAGATGGGTTCAATCGGTGGCGTAATTTGCTGAGATTGGATCGTTGTGACAGGAGTCGATGGTTTCATTTTTGTTTCTTTGAACGTTCAAAGAAAAGATACAATATTTGTACAGTGGATTACATATTTATATTGACAGCCGTCACACGTACGTGTTTGTGGCTCATGCAGAGAAGTAAAAATAGCACCACCATGCTCTTTGAAGATATTTCCGATTCAGTCTCTACCGAGTGTATTAGGTTTACGATACTAGGAACCTTTTAATGAGATTATATTCAAAAAAACACAATCAGAAAACCCAGAAAAGAAAGCTAAGAAGGTGCTTTAACTATCATCTAATATAAATATGATATTTTTTTAAAATTTAAATTGCTAGATACATCAATATAGTAATAGAATGCGTCAAGCAAAAAACTGTTTTAGCATGCTTTGAGATTTTTAAACTATTTTTTGTCTAATATTGTAATATAAAATCGCATGTTATCCAACTTATACTCTTCTCACAATAGTTTTGAAACAGAAATTAGAATTTTGGTACAAATTTTATAGTCAATCTAATTGAAAATATGGTTTTAACACTGCATTGAATGGTTTTCGAATACAAAATTCAAAAATGTTCAGCAGAAATGACTTTATTATGCAAATCGTGCTTGGTATTAGCTATAAAAAAGGAGTTGAAAGCATTGAAAACTGTTTATTGCAATCCATATTAGGCACTACGCATGACTAAGTCCGGGAAACATGCGAATGACCTGATGTCGCTGGTTATACATCACGAATTTCATAAACGGGCGCTTATTTTCTCCCACAGCCAGCTAGAGATCGGATATGAGTGTTTTTTTATTGTTGAAATTTCCTGGAATTCATTCACTCAATCCAAAATCGAACCATGAACTCGGCAACACTATCCGCACCGAGAACCCACACACTTGTCTAGCTCATCGCAACCGAACCATATAACTCACCCGACTCTCCGCCGGCATAGCTGGGTGTTGTAAAATCAATTAAACAGAAATTTTCCGACCGTAATCCGACCGCTAATTAGCGTAATTCCACCAACCCACTCACCGGTACGATCGGTATCCTAGGGGGTTGATTACGAGCCCTACCGCGAACAGCACACTCCATTCTGCCAGTCGGGGGGGTGAGGCGAAATTTCCACTACAACAGCACGGCCGAAGCGCGCTCATTTGCATACCAGCGTAAGACGATAATTTCGCCACAAACCAAAACCACGCGAGGCAGCGCAGTGCAGACCTACATAAATTATGTGACGGCAAGCGTCGTAAAACGCATCACGAAGATACTGGCAGCATAAAAATGGCACTATCGTGTGACCTACTTCCGAGCGCGTGTAGCCTGCGAGTAGCAACCGGGCAAACATTCGTCGGAAAACATCGAACAGAAGTAAACACATTTTAAAGTCAAAAACTTCACATCGGCCCCCGGTGGAAGCGCGCCAAGATGATTACGTCTGAAAATGTGTACACTTCGGGCAAAACAAGCGTCTCCCCTCTTACACCGGCATCCATGGCCGCTCTGGGTCCGGTATCGGGTTCCGGTGAAGCGTCCCTCGCCAAACTCCACCAGCAGGAGATTGACTTGCCAGCACGAAAAATTAACGATCACAGATCATTGTGAAAGTTTTGCCTTGCTCCGAAGCCGGTGACGGTAAAGTTCACGTCTGGTGAACCGACTGGTTGTATGGGTAGAACCGGGTGCCGCCTAAACTCACAGAAACGAACGCCCCGTGCAGCATCCTCGGCCCCTGTAATCCTTTCCAGTTCGGGGCACCGGTGCCGGTGGTGGTGGCCGAAACCGAGGGTGTGGGGAGCCGAGTAAACGAAGCGCCTAGCTGTTAAACAAAGTCTGCTACATCGAACAGTCGCAAACAGACTAGTCGAACGTTGGGGTAAAGCTGGTCAAAAGTTTGAAAATTATCTTCTTCATTAATTTAATTTGTTTTGTTACGGTCAATAGTATTAGATAATTAAACAGAAGTGAGAGAAGCGATTTCAAAACTTAAACGACCTACAGACTTTTAGAGTTTTTGTCCAAGGCGATTTTTTTTTGTAAAATTGTGTAAAAATCATGGAAAGATGTACTTTGAAATAGACTACAACTTAGTAGAACACAATATTCATCTATCACTTCAAGTTTTGATATTATTTTCTAGGACAGGTGATCTTATAGTTACGGAATGTACTGGCGAGCTCTGCTATGGGATAAGCTAAGGAATAATAGAGCGATTTGAAACTAAAAGTGTGCTTAATGTATTTTTAAATACAAATTGCAAGATCTAGCATTCTTAGAGCTTAGAAAACCGTTTCGACGCGAAAAGCTTAGAATCAGATCTCTTAAGAGTTAGTTATCTGTTGTACTTTCTTCCGATCTTGCCTGGTTTTTGAGCAAGTAACAAACTCTCATTACACATTGTCTATTATACTCTCTATTATAATATGACCTACGTATATGAAGTTTTGTTAGGATATCGAAAAGCAGTTGGGATATCGAAAATGATGTACATTTCATTAATGATAGATTATCTCTTTTCCATTAGTGAAGCGCCTAGTTACTATGCTAAACTAATAGAGAGAGTATCATACTCTAGAGGAGGGTTTCTAATATCAAATTTTGTTTCGAAATTCTGCAGTAAATAGATAAATCAGCCGTTTGTTCGAGGGCTATCCACCGTGCAGTCCCGGCAGGTGCCGGCAACAATGCATCGGTGACGTAAAAAGCACCCTTCCACAGCACAACATCAACATAAAACGCTTGGAACGGACTGCGCCTCTGCTGCGATACGAACAAGTTCCGACGGCTCTATACATAGAGTGCGAGGGGGGGGGGGATAAGAGTTACAGGGCATGTGTGTGTGTGTGTGTGTGTGTGTGGGAGCACTGCAGCATGGAAAGCTTGGTAAATGTTTATCAAAGCTCTCGTCACAGTGTTCATTAAAGTGTGAGCCGGAGCGAGCGCGCCATCAACATCCCACTTCAGGTTCGCCAACGTACGCCAAAGTTTGCCAACCGCCATGGTTCGTGCGTTGCTGCCGCCTGTTTATTTGGCTCTTGTGAGTTTTCTGGCAGTGCAACACGTCACCCGGTGGCGTTGTAAAGCACGGAATCGAACCAAAAAAACAGAAGTGCAAGTACGGACAGGTACGAGCCGCCAACAATGAGGAGCTCCATGTAACGTCATTTCTGGACGAAATGGTAGCCCTCGTTCGGAGTGCAAGCTGATATTTAATTTCGCGTACTGAGTACCTTTCTCGGGGAGCACACACGACATGAGCATGCTCATACAAATATCAATATATCTCGTGTAATTAAACGACTCAACTCAACGACGCCGTTGGAGTCTGTGCTGGCAGAGCGGTGCAATAAACTCTTTTTACTCACCACCACCAGCAAGGATGCATCCGTTGGGCAAACATCATTCAAAATTCATCATATTTCGTTTGAGTTGTCAAACCGTGCCCGCGTCTCTAACGTCTCTCTTTCTCTTCTCTCTTCTCTCTTCTCGTTTCCGTAGCCGCCCTGCCGGAGGTGATACAGCGTAACTGCCGGAACTGCTCCCCGCAGCAGGCCCAGAACGCCCAGAAGCTGACGAACTTCCTGCAGACGCGCTACCCGGAGGTGTGGGCGATGCTGATACGCAAGTACGGTGCCGTTTAAGCGCGGCCGGTGCGCTCCTCCGATTCCGTCCCGAACCGCTGCCGGATCGCGAGTTTGAGTGGCCGCTGCCGCCGAAATTTTCACGGACACCGACCGGAAACGTCCTGCCTGTGACACGTATCCTCATCCACCATCCATCGCCAACCGAACCCAAACACACGACGACGAACGAGACGGGGCGCCTTCCCGATGAAAAACGAATTAATGGCCGCTGCACAGACACACATATCCGCCCCCCGGTTCCCGGCGCGTGCGTTCCACCATTCGAGCATGTATAATTAAACTTTCGACCAACCGTGGGAACCGATGCAAAGTTGGCGCACCATCGAGCGGACAAACTTTCCATGCGATGTTTCCGTTTCCGCTTTCGTGACAGATTCGACGGAACTCGCGCGGAAGAAGAAAGTCGTACCGTTTCGATTTCACACTTGATTCTACGCTCCGTTCGGGCTATTTTTAGCGTGCCAAATGGCACACGTGAAAGTACGACTTATACTTACGAATTCGGTTCGCTTTTTCTGCTCTGTGACGTAAACTTTTTTGGGAGTTCCTCGTTTTTTTTGCTTATCTTGTTTTGTTCCGTGTCGGATTGAAGATTTATTCTCTCCCGCACTAGATGGGACTTTATTTTGTTTCACACACAACATTATTTCCATCGCCTACTGCAATTCCTTCCGAACACCCGTTTCCTTCGCATGCCCAAGTTTCCTGTCAGGCCCGTCACCATGGTGACGCCGGCGAAAGGAGCTTACCGACTGTGTGCGCGGCGTACGTTCTGGTGGGGCTTTACTTCTCAACTTTCTGTTTGACATCTGCTAAATTTGTTTGCACAGCGACAAACAAGTAGCAGCGTGATGCATAATCGGATTATGAGCGTGTCGTGCTTCCCGTCACGTCACCGATGCGATGCGACGGACGAAATGGTTTCCAGCGGACAATCGTGACAACATTTCATGCCGTCAGCCGCATCGTCCAAGCGAGCCGGCGAGTGGGAACAGACAGGAAAAGAGATCTCCGAAAGTGGAGTAGTCAACGACGACTTATCACCGCATCGATATCACTCTCGCCAGAGCTAATAATAATGGTATGTGATAGCACCATATCACGCCAACGCGACGGATGTGTTCGCTGCGCAATAGACGTGAACTGAAGAGAAGAACAAACAAAAAAAAAAAACAGAACAACAAACCAGTATTTTTACATTATTAAAAAAAACACATCAATAACAATCCCGAACGGCAAAACAAATAAATCAAAGTGTTAAACAACAAACAAATATCAATCCCTGTAAGGTAGCACTAGTTCTATCGCTCCGTGTGAATATCATTGTTTCGGTACCCTGCGGTATGCTGTAGACGTTTCTGTGGAAGCTTCTGTCGAAGGGACAGCGCCTGGGGCCGGCCCAGGCGCAGAAATTGTAGAAGTTTTACAAGAAAAAACAAACACTCACTCACACACTCAACAAACGAAAACCGAATGCGAAAACCGACGGATCGCAGCATCAATATTTACCCTTGTACCCATGTGTTAGGTTAGATTGGAAGAATAAAGACGATTGAAGTAAAGTAGCAACGTTCGATTCACTTTCTCTTTCGTTTGTGTTGGAAGCATTTTTACTTTTTATTTATTACGTGTATCTCATTGGGATTCTATTGTTGTTTTGGAAAGAAATTTCACGGTTTAATTGAATCAAACACATCCGCAACGATTTAAATCAGCCGGAAAAGCACGCCCGGTTACGTGCTGCCAAATTATTTGAACCTGGCATTTGGGTAAGGCTTCGACGGCGTGTTAAAAATGCAAATTATGTTTGCCTTTTCATTTTGATCTTATTCGGTACTCTTGTCTACAAATACTACTAAAAAAATATTACATATCTAAGTTCCTTTCCGCTTCGTCGATTCGAATTCGTCGAATTTAACGATCTAAATAGGTTATTTATAAATGGATTGAATAAATTATTCTTCACAAACGCTTTGCGCAGAAAACAAAGTATGGAGCTTGTTAATCCATCAGTTTATAGTTTCAATAAAGATTCGATCGTTTTTGGTTGAGCCTCTACGGAAATTGATTCAATAACGCCATATATTAGGTCGTTATTACAGCATTTTTCACCTATTTTTGAACGGTTCCCAGAGTTACATGAATTCGTCCCACTCAATTATGAAATCCTTTCACCCTTGAAGCGGCTATTATGTGTAGTTCAAAGATCGACTTAGAACAAGTCGATACAATTCCTTCGACGTAAGTATTCAATCTGACGCGTTAAACATAATGGGTAAGCCGTGCCTAGAAAATGGCATTTCATGAATGAGTCGAAGAATTTCATGATTGAGTGGGATGAATCTGTGAATCTTTGGGTGCTATTCAAGAACGAATTAAAAAAAACTGTAAATGATAGTGGAATTAAAGTTTAAACGCAATTTTAAGTTACGCTTCGTGTAGATTGAGCTTAAGAAAGGCGACATTTACGACTGTCTCACTAGTTAACGCCCATATCCATCGATTTCGTGTACTCCTCGGAGAACTATTCAACCCAATTAGAAGATGTTCGTCATTTATGGGCCAATTTTCTTGGAATATGACTTGTTTAGAGACTAAATTTCAATCTATTTTTTATTTGAAGGTTAAAAACTACTATAGAAATCATTCACAAAACAGGTGGACCTTCAAACTAGTTTCTTAAAATGGTGCTCTTGAGCACAAACATTGAAAACATATGACTACCGCAAACAAAGTATTAAAATTTTATCGTTCATTGCTCTCTCAGCCCCCCACCGTTGGATCGGTTGCCCAATTTACGAAAGCCAATAATTTGCTACCCAAAACCTTCTGCTGCTGCTGCTGCCATACCCCTAAATCGGCTTAATGGTTACATGATTCAGTGGCTTTACTTTCATTGCTCTCCGGTTCCCCGTAAGCCAATTGGGACGGAAGACTACACCGTACAGCGGAGAGCAAAAGCGACAAAAAAGCACACTATAACAAGATCCTCCCGACCGACCATCGGTGGGATTGGGAAATCTCGAATCCGACCCGCCTCACGGGAAATGTATACGTTCATCGAATGTCACACACGGCAGCGGACACCCACTCGCGCTCTCTAAGCTGTTCTTCCAAAGCAACGGTTGCGGCGTAGTACTGTGGCAAAATATGATGCTGCCTTTCCGACCCAATATCGCTGATAAGAAAAAGAAAGCCCTCTTCGGGGAAGAGAGCCCGGCAGAGAGCTTAACAACACAACCCTGCCACCGATCGATCCCGCCGTGCACAGTAAATTTATTATTACTTTTATTATCCGCGAGCCTGCCAGGCACCGCTTTCCACGCGCCCGTGGGAGCAGCGAACATTCTCGGCAATCCATAAATGCCAACGAATTCTTTTGACCCAACCGGCCGAACCGAACGACCCTGAGCGAGCTTATTGGGCGGCTGGAAGCGACTGGGTTTCGGAAATTGGCCAGGATTAGGTGCGGACAGGGAGAACGTATTGATTGAAATCATCGGCCCGGCCCGGATAAATTGCTGCGAAACCACCCGGTTGCGTATGTGCCCTCCACGTTCTTTTATGCACGTCGATTTTCCACTTAATTTTTGCTCCATTTTTCCATCTCCCGCATTCTAGCAGACGCGAAATATCCGTCTTCCGAGCAGCGAATTGCGTCCAAATTCCCAATTCGCTCCGTTCCGCTGGCGAAGGAAATTATATTCGTTTGTGATTTTTCCTCAATTCAGTCACGCTCGGATGGACGCTTGTGGAATGTGCTTTAGCTTGCGAAAGCATTTCTCCCGGCCCCCAAAACCCATCCACAATCTCTTTAGAAGTGGCGAGGAAAAACTGGGAAAATGTGCTAACGTTGAGTGTTCCGTGATGATTGTTTCGATGAAAGGCCATGCCAGCCTGCCGATAATGATGATGGCGTACGACGATCAGAAGAAAGAACATTCCAATCATTATTATGAGGGCACTCCAGCAATAAGGAAAAAACAGTCGAAATCCTCGTGCGAGGTGGATGAGAAACGATCGCATCCCCTGAAGAGGCGTTAAGCTTTTAAATAACCAGCAAAGGCGCTTTACTTCCAACGTGAAAACTGTTTTATCCCTTCTGTCTTGGGTCGTGTCACATCCGGAGGGATCGTATTCCAATGCGGGAGTCCTCCAGAACACACAACTTGACAAAAACACAATTTAATCCCATTTCTCATCCCATCGCCCGGAAGCGGCCCCAAAGAATGTCCATTGCGAACGAAATCATCCCACATCGTTTCCACTTTCCCGGGAAAACACAAAACACCATTGATGTAAATATTAAATGAATATTCGCCCGTCTCGGGTCTCGGGCTTTTGAAGGCCCTTCCGTCGTCCACGAAGGGTTCCCGTACGGGGCATCGGATTTCCGTACGCAACCCCTTCCGACGACAAAAGCAAAAGGTCCGGCCGTGGGGTTGTGCTCATAAAACTTTTTACTGTCGCTACACGGTAGGGTTCCTTTGTTCGCAGCGCTTTTTGGCGTTCGGGCCAGACGCACTAATTGAAATTAATACTGTTCGGGCACAGGGTCTCGCCGCCTAGCTGCCTTCATATGCACGCACGTGCTGTAGAAGGGCTATCAAATGACAAACACACATACGCACACACCGGTACGGAAGCGGATGTGGGAGTGGGAACAGCCGGTTAATCAAATTTATCCAGCCAACCTTTCGCCGCCCGGTAAAGTTTGGCGTGTGCTTTCGGGAGCACGTAGTGCACGGCACGGAACCATCCGTAATCGCCCGTTAACCGAGGTGGGCTATAAATTCAGCATAATTTATGCGACAAGGGAGGCCCCGGGAGCTAGGAACAACATGTTCACACGACTGCCCTATGTGCGATTGGCCACTGTTCGTATCATTTCTTTATGGACGCACGTGTCTGTCATAAAGTGGATGAGATTTCGGGCAAATTTAATCGAATGTGTGCAAATCTGAATCAAATGGTGTGCCTCTAACAGCGAGCTACAGTGTTCTTTCTGCTCAACAATGTGCGTGCATTGTTTGTTGCGCTTTGTGCTTTAATCCAAACTTAATACTTTCCAAACACGTTTTTGAAATAAAAGTCCTTCTATTCTTCTAGGCTTCTAATGAAAAAGTATGATTTCTTCTGATACTCTTCATGGCTATTCTGATACTATTCTTGTCACTATTCATTTCTTCTTGTCACTATTCACTATTCATTCTAGTGAACTATTCTGTTCACTATTCAAAACAATCAGTTAATCCTTTTTTTACACAAGAAAACCCAAAGTTTTCAGAAATATGGATATGGATCAGAAAACCATATGCATCCAATGAAGCAATCAAACTCTTTGTATTTATTAAGGATTCGAAACACAACAAAAATTACAAAAAGTTTGTCCTTCGCACGTGTTATTACTAATAACGATGGCTTAAGAGCAACAGTTTAGATTTCTTCAAATAATGGAATCAAGCCTTCAAACATTGGATAATAGAATTGCTCAGGGAAAACATCTGATCAAAGCAGTGTCATATTTTATTTCTTCCGTTTTTGATTCTTCGTTTTTCACCTATTCTTCAGTATACATATCTGATTGTACAAGTGTGTGTTTTTTTCTGTCGAGCATCCCTGTCATCCTTTATCTCCCGAATACTTCCCAGAGTCGTTGCGACAAAAATCACCTCCCTAATGCAAAGAGCCTCATTACACCGAACTCGCATTTGTCCGCCTTCTAAATCATTCCCACCATCACGTGACAACTTCGAATGCCTCCCACCTCCAGTGTTTCCTGGTATCCAATCGCCACCCGCATCGCCCGGAAGTGACATCCACCAAATGGGGTGCAGTAAATCTTACCGTCCAACGCCGTTCGCTTCGCCGGATTCGCAATCAACAATTTATAGCTCCCTGGAACCGGTTTGCCGATCGAAGCAGGAGAAAAACGACCAAAATAAAACGCTCCCACTGCGACGGAACGGAAATGGAAAACACTCTCTCACCGCCTGCTGAGGGAGTGTAGGTTTTTTTGTTGTTGTTGTTGGTGCTTCGGACGTTATAGTTAACGTTCGATTTTGGTTGAAGGAGAAAAAAAACTGCAAACGTTCAAACGGTGGAAACGAGCGGATGGAGCTGGTGCAGCAGATGATAGCGTACGAAAATTGAAACATCTCCAATTTCCACAATGGTCCGGTAGCAGACGGGTTTCATCGCAGACAGACAGAAACATCACGAGCCGTTCTGTTCACACACACACACACACACACACACACACATGGAACGTTTTTTTCCTATTCGTTCTGGAAGCCACAACATTGAATGCCATGAGTCGTAAACGATGTTCGTCCTCACTGGCCGGTCTGTCTCAAGAGCCTCAAGAAACTGACGACCGCAAACGACCACACCTCTACACTCACACCCAAGCTGCTCAAGTTTCGAGTGTTGCTAATAAAGAATACTTCAATCCCAAACCGACACCCCCGGGTGTACGATAAAGTTTATCCCATTCAAGGAGCTCGCCCTCTTTACGTACGGAACATGTATTCGAGCACTCACAGGACCCAACGTAACGCAGAAGGTATGGTTTTTCGGAGGTGTCAGCTAGCCGCATGCAGCAATCCGTTCAGCAAACACTTCACCGGCTAAGCACCAGCACAAACACAAACATATTGACACTGATGCATATTTAATCAATACGCAAGACACGGCTGACGCTCCCTTTACGGTGCCTACGTCCGGCTGGAGGGCTCCCAGCCTTCTATTTGCGTTAAGTGACGCTCGGCACAACTATATGTCCAGCGGGACGTTCCGGAAGTTGTGTTCGGGATTCTCATTCACTGGTTCGATGGTCAGCAGCGAGATGAAATGCACGTGCCAGAGCAGGCCGAATGGGTAGAGAGAGGTGATGGGTGCCGTCTGACAGAGAGCTGCCAGCAAATCCGAATGGCAACCTAATGGACACGATCAACATGCTCTGCCAGCATAGCCCGGGGTTATGCGTAAATGCATTGCTCCCAGAGCAGCCTTTCGGTGGGGCATGATGGGTGGTGATTGTGTTTGCACCACGAGGAAATGAACGTTTTAGCGTAAGTGAGTGCTTTTAATTTTGCTTTCTTTTTATTGCCCATGAAGAAAGTTCCATTTAAATGAAACCAACCAGGAGCGTTTTTCAGTTCCTTTTACAGGGAATAAATAATTGATTATAATTCACTCGCAAGCGTGGGGTGTAGCAGGAAACGCTACAATGCACCCAGTTTGGGGCTAGAGGTACTTCCTAGAGGAATCCCGAAGCAAATTGGAAAAGCTAACTCGAATGGAGCGTCAATACTAACAACAATTTGTCGTTCGGCAATCTTGCCAGCCTTCCCATTACACCATTTTGCTTTTCTCGTTATTAATTACCTCTCACTGGCCTTACCGAACCGTCGCGATGGCGTTCGTTACTCGTTACCGATTTCCAATAAGCACCCGGGGTTGATGATGTGACACGAATCAATAGCCCGGGCGCAGACAATGTCGTAAAAAGCACTCACCGAAGTCGACACCTTCCCGGCGAACCCGACTAGTCCAAAGGAAGTTGTTCAAAATAATGGCCACCATCCCGGTCGGTAGAAGAGCACTTGTTTTCCGCCTCATGGGACGTGGTTCGAGTAAAAGAAGCGAGAAGCGTCAACCGTCGCTATGCTTCGCTTTTTTAATTGGATTTCCGTATCACGGAACGGAACGGCTTGCACCAGTGTCGGCTTATGATCTCGAAAGGAATATTTTCATCTTCATTAATCACAATTAATTAAACGGCTTAACTTCTTAACGCTAAACCGTGCCGTCTGCAATCCATTTCGCCAGCTTAAAGTGAGCATGCAGCAGGTGCAGGTTGGAAAGAATTTTCCACCCGACCAGCCGTCTTCATGGCAGACACAAAAAATCGCTGACGAAAAGAAAATCAACCAGGCGCCTCCATCGCACCGTTTTTGGTCCGCCGTTGCGGGCGTCGTCACCCTCGTCCAGCGAATAATCCGGTGAAGGAAGGCAATTAAAATTTCTTAAATTACTTTTCGCCCTTCCCCCGTCATCGTTCGGCCATTCGCCGACCGTTCACGGTGCGCTTTGCCCCGTTCCCGTGTTCGACTAATTGTACTAATCTTTTCCCATTTGTTTTCGTGAACTTTGCGCGCGCGCGCGCGCTCCAAATTGTTCACTAATGACTCAGCTTGCGCTCTTGGCACGGTAGTTTGTTTACGGTTTACGGATTTTTTATGGCCTTCATTATTTATTTTCGGACCCGTGGCCCTCCACTCGGTGCTCGGTGTTGATTCGTGGCGGTTGCCGGGCTCATTCGCTATGCAGTGTTCCTAGGTTTCCGGGGAAATAATTGTCCCGCTCGCAGGTGACCGGCACTGGTGGGACTATTTGGGAGCGCTACGTTGTTCATTCCAAGACGTTCTCGGTGGCGTGCCATCGTCGAGTCCATTAATTCAGCTGTACCGCCCTAATACCGCTCCAAATTGCCATTTTGTAGATGCATTTCTAGGAACGGCACGTTCGGGCATAAAATCAGCATTAATTATGCTCTCCCCTGCTCATTAAGCGCATTTGATGCTATCTATGTAAAATGTACAGAATCATTTCTATGGAATGGAGCCATTCCAGAAGTGAAGGTTGGATAAGGATATTAATTTAAGCATTATCTTGTTTAATGGCTCAGTATACATAAATCGGTATTACTCGGATGACTGATATAACACATCTTTTCCAACATCAAAAATTATAATCATAGAAAAATGTAATTTTGAAAAGATTTCCTTATAAAAGCCATTTCCCATACAGAATCCAAACTTAGACACTTTTAATTCTACAATCTCTCCGAGCGAAGAATTAATGAAATTGCAATTTAATGTCCCATAGCACGAGGCGCCATTTGCATAATTGCATTAAAGTATGTTTCTTGTACAATAAACAGCATCATTCAGTTGTAAAACAAAAACAATTTTCATGTTCACTTCATCCACACGCAAACAACAACATCGATGCGGATTTGGTGTACTCTATAAAGCGCATTAAAATTCATCACGCACCACTTGCTCGAAAGAATGTAAAAATTGTGGTTGAACGAGTTTGAAATTCAACAAACTACATTTCCGATACCACCGACCGTCCCCAGTCGCGTCGGATCTTACGGCGTTGGATGTATTTTTCTTCCTGCGGCCACTTCTTTCCCAATAATACGGAATCTAAATTCAATCAGATGCTGCTCACGTACCAGAGCTTGCATGAGACAGACGATTGAATCACCCGAGTTACCACGCACAAGTTACGGCTGTTTTTGCTAGCCCCAAAAGAAACAGGCAGCTTTCTCTGCCGGTGAAATGGCGGCGAGCAAATAACAAGCAATAATTTATAGCCGGAGGATGTACAAACACAATTTTGAGGATTCTACGTTTCAAATGGCATAAGAGAAAGAAAAAAGATAGCTAGATTGAGCTATACATAACCTAGAAAAAATATTTTTTCTATCTTTTTACAAAGAATAACACCTGTCTGACTGTTTCCATTTTGAGTTCTATTCCACTATACCAATTGCACCTATCTGGGAACAAACGAAACGTTTAGTTTCCAGTCAGCAAAAGCTTATTTTGCTGAGAGCGATCGCTCGCCGATTGAAATCTGAACAGTCTTACAGCGAGCTGGGGATTCAATGTTTGGCTTGCAATCGAATGTGCGCCTCGGAAAAGCGCGATTCCGAACACTATTTACTCGCTGTCGCAACAACATCGAACCACGTCGTCCGAAAGGTGTACTTCAACAGCAGCAGTAGGATCCTTTCAACAGTCGAATGTTGACGGCGTTTATTTCACTGGTTCGTTTTCCCAATCGAAAGCAGGTATCGCGAAAGAAAGAAAAAAACAACATCACCTACTACATCATTCATTCGGTAGGTAAACTTCCGTTTTCCTTCGTATCCTCGTTTCGCCAGGCTGTGTAGACTTCACAATAATGCTCGGTGTTCACCCCGGAGTTCGCATGTTGGTGTGGTTACGTGTACGTGTGTTCTACACGCTACTGCAAGCTTGACATTTACTACCCGATTGTATCTGGAAGGGGAAATAAAGAAAAACCTGCGAATCCTAACGAAGCGAAATCAACTCCAAAGCTGCGTTTCGTAAATGGAGTGCTTTAACGCAGTGCGGCAGTGGCATGGGGAGAGCAAAAAAACTAGAAAACCATCCCGACCAAGTCCTAGTTCAACAAGAAATTCACTTCCGGGTGCATTTGCAGACAAAATCAACAAGCATTGTTGAACAACCGTCGGTGAAACGAGCCATACGGATGGTACCGAGCATCCGGTAGCTTCCGACATCCGGCCAAAGTAAGTAGAAGAAACCGGCTGAATTTCGAATTGCGTGCTGGCTGGAGTTGTTCTTACTTGAACGTTTTTTTTTGCATTCCACTACCAGCGAGTAAAAATAAAGAATGCAAGCGTCCAAGTGTTGACCGGGAGATGGAGTTGCTGAAACTTTCCGAAAAAGGCTCCATGGAGTGGGTGTTGTCTTTGCGAAGTTACCCTTACGTCCCTGGAGCATTAGCTCTTCACAAAGCAGGAGCAACATATTTTCCACCGTCCGTGCACTTTTGCACATTATAAATCCAACAAGGTATAGAAGGTTGGGTGGTTTCAAGAGTCTCTCAGACACTTATTTCAATTTTGCTTTGTTCAATCTCTTGTAACCGACGTTAAGCTTACATTGATGTTAAAGTAGCTTCTGTTAGCTTTTAGGGTTAGGACATTCTTACTACAGTTTTTGAACTCTTTTATTTCTGAAACATTTCACGATAAAGTCCGTTGGTACAAGAATCTTAGACTTCTAATAAAAATTGGATATAATCCTCGTTAAAGCACATCTCTCTTCCCGCTCCAAAACCTCACAGACGATACTTGGCCGCACGCAGAATCGGGAACCGATCGCCGGAGCACGTACCTCGGAAGTCATCCAGCGAAAGATCGTTGATCGAGATGCCACCCAGTCCCTTCGCCTTCACGTACGCCGCCTTGTTGCCCGCACTCTCCGGGTCTTCGTACGACACCCAGATACCGTCCGCACCGATTTCATCCGGGTTGCGGTACGCGTACGGACCGAACCGCTTGGTCGGATCGCCGATCTTGCGCAACGGATACTCCGCTCCCTTCAGGTTGACATTGCCCGGGTGCGGCAGCTTCGCGCACACCTCACCGAAGCTATAGAACCCGGGAATGGCCGTGTACGGACCGGGAGGCGATGGACCGTCGGCCGGAATCGGTGGAACACCGGTAATGCCCGACTCACCCACGAGCTTCCATCCGCGACCGTACGCGGCAATACCGACGACGATCTTGTCCAGCGGCGTACCGAGCGTGTTCCACGCCTTCACCTTATCGTCCACATTGTTGCCCTGCACGCGCTCCGTCGGCTCGTAGATCGGTGCCGTGTAGTCTCCCTCCTTGGGGTTACGCTCCGGCGTCTGCTGGTCGTACGCGGCCACATTCACGTACTCCACGTTGTCCTTCAGCAGCGGGATGTCCAAGAAAATGCTCTGGTTCACGTGCGGTAGGTGCGTGAACCCGATCTGGAACCGGTCGTGCACGAACGCGTTCTTCAGATCACGCACGAGCGCCGTAAACTCCTCCCGATGCTCGTCCGCCTTCGGATCGAGGACGCTGTCGCCGGTAAAGAGCTTCTTGAATCCGTGCCACACCTTCCCGGTCCAGCCGCGGATGCGCTTCGGCTTCGTCTGCGGGAACTGCCAGGCCAGATCGAGCCCATCGAACTCGTACGTCTTCAGCAGCGTGTACGCACTGTTCACGAACGCCGTCCGCGAGCCACCCGACTCCAGCAGCGTCAGATACTTCTCGAACGGCTTCTCCTCGCCCAGATCGTGGTAGGCGCCGACGCTCAGGAACACCTTCAGCCCGGGGTAGCGCTTCTTCAGCGTCGTCACGGCCCGGTAGTGACCCTTGCCCGAGTCCAGGTCGAGGTCTTCGTTCAGCGAGCGCACCCGGTACGTCTCGGCGTTTATTCCCGCGTAGCCGTAGATAAGATGCGTACAAAATGGCAGCGCCAGCTCAATATCGGACACGGTCACTTTGCCTAGACCTGCAAAAAACAACGCACACACACAAACGCACACACACGGAATGAATATAAAATGAGTTTTAAAGCAAGTAGGGCGATTAAGTGATTAACTGTCATGTCAATGAAGCAACTGCTACGGCACGATCATCATCATCTCGGCAATCATCACAACTTTTTCAACACGCTCCCGCTGATAAAGGTCTAGCCTTCAGTTCCTCTATCAGCACGGCCAGCACGAACACAAGTGCCGTTAATTAATCACAAATCTGCATCCAGAGCGCGTACTCACCTTCCTTCAACGAGCTGCTGCCGTCGTAGTAGCAAAGCACTTTCGGGCCGGTCGTTGCGTTCTGTGCCCGCACGGTCACTCCAAGCAGCCCCAGCACCAGCGCCAGGACGCCTAACCTCACCGACCACATCGTTATCAACAATGCACAATACCGGACGGAGCGACGATCGAACTTCTGGCAACTTCCACGACCACTAGCGTAGCACTGATACGAGGATCCCGGGTCGGATCGGCTCTTATAACGACTCGGACGCCTGGGACGCTTATTCGAGCCGATGAGCTACTCCAGGAGTGATCGTATCTCGCGCGATCACTCACCGCTCGCTCAGCTGCAGTGAGATGTTCGAGAGTTCCACAGAGTCCGAGAACGGCAGCATCTTCTTCCTCTACTAGTGGTTTAGTTGTGATTCTCACCTCGAGGTCAGTTTGCCAGTGGACCGGTTTTTGGATTTGTTTTTGGATGGCGAGATTTGTCAAGCTCTGTTTGCTTCGCACGGTCTTTTTCCTCTTCGTCTATCAAACTTCGGTTCAAAAGTGGTACGACCTCCGGGTATGATTTATAGTTTTATTTCGTCTTGATCAGATCGCATCGCTTTTGATAGATTAGACGGGTGGTTCCAGTATCGCTCCTAAAATACTTCTTCTGCCCCTATAAACCGGCCATAAACATGATTGCTCATTTATTTTGACACCGGTTTGAAGATGTTGTTCTGCTGATTTGCGAACGAGGGAGCCAAGCGGATGATAATGCCGGTTGTTTACGTTCGCTTTCTCACAGGGTGCTTCAATTGACAGATTGAAGGCCCCGGGTGGGACACAACAGCTGATGATCTCACTAAATTGCAGCAAATCAGTGCTAATATTGCTGGTAGACTAGCTTCAATCATAATTTCGTCAAAACTAACACATGACACTACTACGAACTGAGTGAATTATACAAGATCGCATCGCATCCTTTCTCCGAGAAATAAACATACGGAATGGGATTCACTGTTTACTTTTATTCAAAAACACATCTCTATCATCTAAGCACGTGGAACATACAAAACAAAGCGCTCCTACCCGCGCAACCTACAGCCGGTACTTGGCGGCACGCAGGATCGGGAACTTCTCGCCGGCGCAGCTTCCGCGGAAGTCATCGTACGACAGATCGTTGATCGCAATTCCGCCCAGGTTCTTCGCCTTCACGTATCCCGCCTTGTTGCCGGCCGTCTCGGGATCCTCGTACGATACCCACACGCCGTGCTCGCCGTTGCTGTCCGGCAGACGGAACGCGTACGAGCCGAAGCGCTTGGTCGGATCGCCCACCTTCCGGAGCGGTGCCTCGGCCCCCTTCAGGGCGGTGTTGCTCGGGTTCGGCAGCATGGCACACACCTCGGCCCAGCTGAAGAAACCTTCGGTCTGTGTCTGGGGGCCCGGATTGGATGGGCCGTCCGCAGCGAGCGGCGGAACGCCGGTAATGCCCGAGTCACCGTTCATCTTCCAGCCGCGACCGAACGTGGGGATGGAAACGATCAGCTTCGAGGCGGGTGCGTTGTTCGTTAGCCTGTAAAGGTTGAGCAGGAAGCTGTAGTGACAAGCTCTCTCTCTCTGAAGCAACATCCGGACACTTACCAAAGGCGAACCTGCCCGTCAACGTTGTTGCCGGGGACACGATCGCTCAGCTCGTACAGTGGTGCCGCGTGGTCGGCTTCCTTCTTGTTGCGGGCCGCCGTCTGCTGATCGTACGCGGCGATGTTCACAAAGTCCAGATAGTTGATGATGGCCGGAATGTCCATGAAGATGGACGAGTTGACGTGCGGCAGCACCGTAATACCCAGCTGGTAGCCATCCGACCGGAACGCGTTCTTCAGCTCGCGCAGCAGCGCCGTAAACTCCTCCCGGTGCTCTTCGGCCTTCTCGTCCAGCACGCTGTCGCCGCTGAACACTTTCTTGAACCCGTGCCACACGCCACCGAGCGTCGAGCGGACCTTCTTCGGTTTGTTCATCGGGAACTGCCACTCCAAGTCGACGCCATCGAACCCGTACGTCTTCAGCAGCGAGTAGACGGAGTTGATGAAGGTGATGCGGGCCGCGCCCGACTCCAGCAGCGTCAGGTACTTGATCGACGGCTCGGAGAACTTGTAGCCACCGAGCCCGAGCAGCACCTTCAGCGACGGGAACTTGCTCTTCAGCTGCGTCACCGTGCGGTAGTTGCCCTTGCCGGTGTCCAGATCCAGGTTCGGCTGGCGGCTGACCGCTTTGTTCGTCTCGACGTCGATCGCGGCATACCCGTAGACGAGATGCGTACAGAAGGGCAGCGCGGTGTCAATGTCAGCCAGCGAGACCTTGCCCAGTCCTGCGGAGGAGCGTGTTGAAGATCGAGTTTCAGAAATATACACGAAAATATGTCAATACGGATGGGCGTGATGCTTTTAACGTGAGCATGCACATGGCACCGCCGGGACCGCCCTTATCTGCCGTTCCACATGAACCCACAGGAGGGCAGCCGGTTCAAACTAATCCAAACTCGGTGAAGGTTATCGGTGGTGGCTGCTGAATCTCCTCACCCGAACGTGATAATCACCGGCGAAAGTAGAGCCAACTGCGGTCGATTTTTACATCCTCGTGTTTCTCTTCCCTCTTCTTCTTATCATCCCATGCATTACCAAACGCACGCCACCGATAACGAATGAAGTAAACAATCCAACCGGCAAAAGAAATCCCCTATTTTGTCGCTGACTTTTGAATGTTCGTCTTCTTGCCCAACACCGAGACAAAGCAATCGAAGCGCTTTGTATGCTGTGCAAGCGTTTCACGGTTCTTACGTAACTTGCGGTGATTCCTCTGTGCAAATCGCACCGGGAGTGCTCTGTTTACTAACGGATCGGGGTGTGTTTCAGCTTCAGTTAGGAATATTCTAGAGGATAGCTCTTGTCGCACTATTTAGAGGTGATAATTGCTTGCTTGTGGCCTCGACAGTCGCATCTGTTAGTCATCTGACATTGACGTTGCAAGCAAAGCCTTCACAATGTTAACATATTCGAAACACAACGATGAAACTATAAACCAATTTTCTTAAGTACTGTATTCTCGCCAAGAGCAGTATGGTACTCAATTGTGGAAATAATTACAGCTTGATAGAATCATCGTAGTACATATACAGCAGTAGCTAAAGACTCCGAGCAATCTGCATAAATTTAATTACACTTTAAGTGTTGTTCATTTATATCCAATTTGCACAGCCACGTTGAAAACCAAGATCATTGTACACGTGAACGAGACAGAAATGCTTCGTTGTTCTCGTGTTTCGTATCTTCTACTGATGCTAATTTATAGTTTTTCAAATATGCAAACTATTACTCATCAACGTCAACTCAAAACCATCCGCATTTCAATCTTTATTGAAAGTTTGAATTTCGTTTACCGCTTCCCAGCTTCGCCTTCGGCGTCTTTGCTTATCTTGATCGTCGAACTACCGTCCTCCAGACCGGCTAATCGTGCAATCAGAAACCGCAACAACAATAACGATCCGTCGTCGCATGGGGAACAATTGAAAAAGGTAAGACCGGTGGTGAGAGAAGCGAAAACAATCACACCATTACCAATTCGAGGCTCGTCCTCTCCGTTCGCACTACCACTACACGGCCGGCCCGGTGGCCATAAATCGGTCTAGGTCAACACCATGACATCACCTGTGGCGTGGTGCACCCGCGTTCAGTCTACACACCGGTAGTGACGCCTCAACCGGTCCGGTGACCGTGACTTACCTTCGATCAGGAAGTTGGCCGCATCGTAGTAGCACAGAACCTTCGCCTGCTGCGACCGCACGTACTGGCTGCTGGCCACCAGTAGCAGCAGCGTCACACCGAGTTTCTTCACCCACATCCTGAGCGACGGCGAGCAGGACAGCACGCACAAACCAGATGCTTCACAGTTGCGCAATCACACACTTCACCGATCAGACCCGGCGAAACAAAATGGTCGAGTGCCGGCGGACGCGGTTCGTTTTTATAATACACGGCGCCGTCGTCGGGTTGGATCTCACCGGCTCCCTTTCCGGAGCGCACCACGGGTGTGATCTCGCGAGAGGAAGAGCTCAGCGCACTCGATCTCGTCAACTGTCACCGGTGCGCGTTTTAAACGATCGTTGAAAGCTTGAAAGCTCCGCGGTTGGCGTTCATGTTATTCTTTTTTATAAACGTCAAATGATTCTATGAAAAGAGCAAAACGAAAATCAGTTTTAACAGATAGAAAATTAATTATTGGTTGCGTTTGAATAGTTTCTATTCTATCGTAATAAAAAAGGTGAAATAAACGAAAGTTTTACATGAGCTTTCAAGAGAGCTTTTGGACCTTCAAAGTAACTGAAACTTTTGTATCAATCATTTTGTTTTTGGTTTTGTAGGTTTTGTTTTATAAAATCCCTTTATAACTAAAACGGCGTAAGCAATTCCCCAAAGTATCAGATGTGCCTGATGTAATGCATGTGTGTATCATATAATAAATCATCCACTACTTCTACTCATTACCATACAAGCAGCTTATTGACCAAGGATTCACCATCCGTTTAAATCCCCCTGCAGACAACCTCTAGAGCCAGCCGGGAAGCTCAGGAACAACAAGGCATTAGGACTCACTTAACTACTACCACTATAGACATGAATTACTAATGACTCGTCCTGTAAAGACCACCTCATCGTCACCGTGACAACTGTTGGGCAGCTTTTTCCTAAGCTTATAAGCCCGACCATACCGTCTCCTTCAGCACACTCCCAGCTGTGTCCGGTGTTGTAAATTTATTTACCGTCCGAGTCACCGACAACTTCTTGCGCTGACAAGTACGACAGACCGAAGCGAATGTAAACAACACCAAGCGGTCCCATTTCCTCCTCCCCAGACGGGTGCAAGTTTAATAGAAATGGAATAGGATGTAGGAAGCCGCATCGTCCGCGCCCAGACATACAAGGAGTTTTTTTGTGTGCTCGTTGGTCTCCGCTTAGATTGCATAGGAGATAACACCTTCCGGGGGAAAAAAAGACTTGTTTAGGGCGTTACTGTCACTACTACTAGTACAGCGACTGTCAGACTCACAAGGACACGTCCGATCGACGATAGCATTCTTTGTGTGTTTGTCGGGCGCCCGTCCGACTGCGAAACGCATTGTTTGCCCTTACCGGCAACGAGCCGATGCGTCTGCACTGGGAAGTTGCACACACCACCACCAGAGCTGTACGCCCATGTTTGCGACGCGTAGCTTCTGTTGGAAAGGATATGAAAAAGGCGGGGGGACCCGGAAGAGAGAGAGAGAGAGAAAAAAACACTCTCATGTTCACATGCATGCAATCGTTAACCCACCGACGGAACGTTTCTTCCCGTGGGAATGGGTAATGTTTACACACTCGGAACAGACACGTCTATGGTCGCCGCAGTGTGCAGCGGTGTGGTGAATGGCTGCGTAATTTTCTGGAACGTGTCGGTTGCACTGAAACGGTAGGAAATTGAATACTCGCCTCGCTCGATTCCGGGAAAGCCCGGCTTCGTGCTGAGGATTGGCTGCAAAAGAAGCGGATACGTTTTTCCACCGAAACCTCATCAATGTTAGATCCATAAGCAGCATGCAATATTTACATTGAACGTTGAAAAGGCACTCGATAATATTCGCTTCCGTGATTATACCACCTGCACTTCCAGTTGAGTTGCACACGCATCGGAGTACTCTAAACGTTTTTTTATTATCAATTCTGATGAAGAAAATCTAATAAATTATGGCTCTTTACACTCGATATCATTCCGTTCTGCTGCTACTGTCGGATTCAGCCGGTCAAAATGAGTATGAACCTTCAGAAATGCATTCTACACAACGTTCTCCTTTCGATTGAAACGGTGAAATCTCCTACTTTTCTGAAGCAACAGCTTTCCCTATTGCGATTTCCATCCTCCATCTTGTTTTGTAACTTCCGGTCCCTACCGCCTACCACTTTTTCAGTGTCATTTCACACTGCCGGACGACCGTGCCACTAGCAACAATTATATCACATTCTTCACAAGCACTGCTCCTCCATCGTCCTTCCAAGCTCCTTCCAATCATCCGCTTCCTCCAGAAGGCTGCGTCCCTTCCGTCGCTCTGCTTCCTGCTCCACTCACAATCGGCCGGTGGGATGAAGCCGGAACAACCGGCACGCCTCGCTTAGGATCGCTTGTTGAGCTTCTCGTACTTGCTCTTGTAGATACCTTCCGGGTCGTACTTGTCGAGCAGTTTCTTCCACTCCTGCGGCTTACGGTCCTCGAGATGGGCGATTACCTTGCGGGAGCTCGTCCGCTGCTTCTCGCTGCACTTCTCGCAGTTGGTTTTCAGCGCATCGGGAAGCGTCTCTGTGGAAGTGATGCGACAAACGGGAAGAAATTAGCAATGTGTAGCCGATGGTACCGACGCATTAGCCCTCATTCCACCGGTGCCCGGGTCGTGGTATAGCAGAAGAAAAGCCTGACTCTTGCCTGCTTGTCTAAGGTGCTTTCTTGTACGACTATTCCGCACGGGAGGGATTAGTTTTTGCGACTGTCTGCTTTTTTGTGCGCAAAAAACTCTACTGTTCCCCCTTTACAAGATAACAATGAGTTCGTTCTGAAGAAAACGTAAACAACTTCAAGTGGAAGCAATCTCCTCGAACGACACGGGCAGATCCATTCGGTGGAAAATTTCAACATCCCGAAACATGCCCCCCAACCAGCCCGACTACTTACTCTTCAGCTCGCGGCCCTCCTGCGTGCAGGGTCCCTTGTCGAGCAGACACTTGAGGTAGTTGTTGAGGATGCGATCGTTCGACAGCACGCGGTCCACGTCGATGTTGTCGAACTTGTCGGTGTACTTCTGGGCGCTGGCCAACACCACCACCATCGCCAACACGGCTACCATCGTCAGGTGCTTCATTGTGCTGAGTTGTCGCTGCAAAGATTATCGTCTTCAACATCCCGAAAGTAAACGAATGAAAAGCTCAATTAATATTTTCCTGATGCGAGTTTGCTTTGAAATGGAATTGATTTTTTAGTTGAAGAAATTGGTTCGTTAGACTTTAGATGAATCCGCATTGATTTTGAACTTTTCATTTAAAAGGCACTACGATTAAGTCAATTCAAGTCTTTACTTAGTTGATTTTGATAATGTAGACGTAGAATTTAAACACTATTTCATGTGTCACGTATTAGATAAGCTTTCCGTCTCTCTTAAACCTACGTAGTAGTAAAAGGTACTTCATCATCAACATTGCTACAAGACACAGATCTTTAGCTGGTTGTTTATCATCGTGCACTATTACGTAGCGTATAATTGCAAGACTCTGCTGAGCCGAATAGCCTTGTAAGGTCATCAATTTCGAAAAAGTACATTCAGTCCCACATTCAACGTTGCTAAATTCTGTTTTTCAAAATTCCTCACCAACAGAAACCTCAGGCAGCAATAATCGTAAATTGAAACAATAAACAAAAACAAAGCCACCACCCTTGTTCGTCGTGCTCATCGCGATTACAACGCACAATGTGATAAAATTCCAAACACCATAAAAACACAGACACACACACACACAGCTCATCACAATTCCAATCACGGCGCGGTGGGTCGCGCAAGCTTTTTCTGCTTGGACCGGGGAATTAACGCTTCAGCGGTTCGGAGCACCGAAGGAAACGGCTCCATTCTCGAGCGACTATTATTCGAACGACTACCTTGCGCTTCAAGTTCAACTCGACACAGACGTTGTTATCGTTTCCAATTCCGGATCGCCGACGCGCTCCGTTTTAATCATCTTCGAATGGAGAACGAATTCATTTAAGCTGCTTTTTTCATTCATTATTATTATTTTCGCAGATAGGCGACCAGGCCCTTTCTCGGGCATTATCGAGATCGCCGGGAGTCTTCGGGAGCACCGAGTATGGTTCTCCTAACGAGATTAGATGATCATTAAAGAATCCTACCGGAATCATCGCTCCGTCGCTGATTCAATCCAATCTGTTACAGATGCTGCCGGTACTATTATAACGCAAGCAGGGAGGGAAGCCATTATTGCATTAGCATACCGAAATGTTTCCCAGCAGAATCGGGGGGTGCGCCACGCCACGCGGGTAGAATTACACTGGTGACAGGCGCGCGTTCTGCGCTTTTTCGCCAAATCAAATTATCGTCCGCTTTCTTCGACCGTGACAGCGCGCTCGGGTTCGGCGGAGAAGCGATTTTCCTCTCCAGTGGCAGCGGTAATTAATGTAAATCCGACAAATTACCCGAATTTACATCTTGTCCTTGGCGGCGGCGCGTACGCCCGGGTGTGGTAAACATTCCGTCAGGTCGCACCGTAAACATGATAAATCGGTTCCACTGGCGACAATTTTCCAGCGCCAGGCGATAATGAATTGGCGTTTTGCAGCACAAACTGTGAGCGATGTTTTATTTTCCGTTGCTGTTACAATCCTCCTTAATCAAATTACTTCGTGGAAAGCATCCGACACCGTGGCAGTATAAAAATAAACAGAAAAATGCTCCAATTTCTGGAAAATAAAAGCATTCACCATTCCACTCCAACTTTTCTACAACAATTTCCACAACTTTGCCGCGAGCAAACTGGGCTCGAAATCAATTTCGCGGTTCAATCCGGCCGGAACAAGGTACGCAGCAAAATGAGAGTGTATGCGTATGCGTAAACAACTCGGTACAACTCAACTCCATTAAACGATAACACACGGTACCTCGCGGCGCGCATAATACACGCGGCTTCCGATTGGCAAACTCGATTTTCCAACCGAATAAAGTCTAATCGCGTGTGGAATGGAGGCAAATTGGCCCAGCCCCAGCCCAGGACGCGTCGCGACGTTGTCGTGACTGCTCGGAACCGTTTAAACCGGGCAGAAATTGCCGTAAATCGATTCGACCGATTCGAGGAACCGGGTCGGGATCGCATTTCGGAGGGTTCCTTGAAACGGAGGTGGTTTGAAAGGTTACGGTAGGTTCTTCTGGAGGCGAACAGCCTAATGCAGTGGAATAAAGAGTTTTACTCGTAAATATGAGATACCAACATGCCCCTTTCTTGTGCAAGTGTCAAAACGAATCCGAAAAATAGCTAAATAAACAACTATTGGAAATCCTTATTTTAATTAAGATAAGGATCTTGATGTGTGATGAAAAGCCTTCCGAAATCGTTGGAAAAAACATCCATTCTGAAAACAGAATCCAAGGGAAGACGTTGGAATGAAGTGTTGAAAATCATTTAATTGGAATAGGTACTCTTTTTGAGGATACAGATGAAGTTATTCGTCTGTAATGTGTAATACTTGTTGATTTGCATATCCTAAAAAATATTAGTTTAAATTTATACACATGAAAGCTAAAATAGCTTCCTAATACCCGAACCGCTTTCAACCGTATCGACCTAAAGTTGAAAGGAATCTCAGCTGCATGCATCGAGCAGCTCGGCGTCTCCGAAGCTTCGTATGCTAATTGCAGTTCACATTACTCGCCACCTTGACTCGCCATCGCTACCCCGCCATGACCACTTCAAGGGCCTTATAGGTAGATCGAAGAAACGCATCGACGCTTCGAAAGCAAGCTAATCCGCAGAATAGCGTGTTTGACGTATAACGTTTAGCTCAATCTCTCTCTCGCTCTTAGTGTATGTGTGTGATGTGATGGAGCAAATACCAGCGGGTAAATAATGTCTGGTAATTAATAAACCTGAAGTAACCGAGTCAAAGGTTAACAACGCTGAGCTAACGCTTCGTATTCACTGTCCATTATGTTTACATCACGCCTCCAGGCAGTACAATATACAAAGTGGCATGAATTGTTATATGTTCCTAAATAAAAATCTTATCTTCTCCATAGGATTACTCACGCCAAACGCTACATCGAAACGCGCTCCAAAGCGTGCCTGAAACCCATGAAAAAAACCCCAACTGAAACAATGCACGGTGCATTCTGCGGCCTTCCAAAACAATAAACTACAGAGCTTTACACCACCGACCGACCTTTTTCACGCCTTTCGACGACACAAAGACACCGTTTCTTCACACGTCCGCGTCCTGGAAAACACGTCGCGCACACGTTGGAGACGTGTGGAGAAAGCAGCAAAAAACGACCAACCGAAACTACATAACACCCCATGCGGCGTGCGGCAGCTGACCATGACACGAACTTGGCCAACATTGCCGGGCTCACTTTCGGCGGCGAACCTGACTCATCTGGCTTCCTCTTACGCCACACCGCGACTCGCGGCGGTCTGTTATCGCACAACCTGATGGCAATGGCGACAGGTTGTCTAATAGGGCCGAGAGGACAACGAAATGTGGCAAAATAATTAAAGTCCCCGTGCGTGTGTTACAAAACTAATTTCTTGATCACCTTCCTTCCCCAACATGTTCGCAATATAAATATCACACACTGGCTCACACACCTCGAAGAGGACCTTTAGCGAAAATAAAGGCCTACTTGCGCATTTTAATTACGACCGTGCGCTCGAGGCTAGCAACGCCCGTCATGCATTTGCAAGCGAGGTAGGCACCGCCATTGTATGCACCGTCCATTAAACATCATAGCTGGCGGCGCTAATTCCTTCCCATCGAAGATATCGCCCGGTAGCTTGGAGGCTCAGCGGATTTTTGCACTTCCAACACAGGTTTCGGACCTCCCCAACCACTGGCGAGCTGATCCAATTTCGGTGTTTGATGTTAAGGTGCCGGCTCACGCGACTATAGCAAGACCCGCCGCAGAACCATCGACCCAGCAGCTACCAGCGCCCGGGTAATTACATAAGCGGCTGATGTGGTCGTGCTCCACATTGCTGTGGAAGGCACGACATCGATCTCGATCTCGTCGGACCGATGGAAAAAAGCGATTAAAAAACACCAAACCGCAAGTGCGCGTTCACTTCATTTCCCTGCGCCCCGGCGATCGGCTCCGAACTGTGCTTTGGATACGACATCTCTCGGAACGGATTGGCACACTTGGGGTATAAGTAGATCGGATTGCATACAGCGTCGCAGGCGGGCAGTTATGGATTATGAAATGCTTTTAAATGCAGTATTATGTCACCTCAACATCTCTCTCTCTCTCTCTCTATTCGTGACGGAAAGCTTGACCACTTGACTTGACTTGACTTGACTTGACTTGGCTTGGCTTGACTTGACCGAACAGAGGACTTTCCATCGTAAAGACACAGAATCGAAACTGCACGACACTACCCTCCCCAACGGAAGCCCCATCCGCTGCGTCACACATGGAACGGCGTTCGCTCTCACCTGGTCTGGATGATGGCCGCTGTCGCTAGACGGGCTAGTTTCACTTTCGTTTTCGGGCTGGAGAAAAACTGAACGGGGGAAGACGCGCGCAAACCGCTCCGTACGCAACTCTCTATCGGTCACTACTAAGCGCTACCGCCGGACCGTACCGATGTTTTTATACGTTCCACCACCACCACCACCATCAGCGCACCGGGGGTACGCGCGTTTCCGTAGAGGGGCTACCCAGTGCAGGTGGCGCACAGTGGTGTCCGATCGAGTACACGAGAACCGTGTACCCGGGTTGACTCTCTGGTCGGCGCGCACCATAAACATGCCCAATGGCGCGCTATGTTGGGCACGTTTTGCCACGCTGCTCAAAACCGGGCCGGTCCAGTTACCCTAAACATGGGTAACGGGCTAATGTCACGCTTAGACCTCACGCGTGCGTGTGCGTGTGTGGGTAGCAGGGTTTAAGGTTGATCGGGCCTCACCTAGCCCTAACGGAGGAAAACGCCGTACTGGCTAACATTCAAGAACTCGCCATCCCACAAATGCCCGAAATTTCTCAGCGTCCCAGCTGGACGAAAGTGATCGAATTCTCGTACAGTGATCGATCTGGTGGTGGAAACTTCTAGCTGAATGATGGATGAGAGTGCAACGAAATAGCGCCGGCCCGTGGTGTGTCACTAACTGGTTCTCGGTCACATGCAGACATGCAGCGCGTGCGGTTTCCAAACTGGTTCCGCGAGTGTTCCCAGCGTGGCGGCTGACGAAATGGTTACTGCACCGGTGAGGAGGGAGGAGACTGGGCGCTCTCTGCAATATTGCAGCATAAAAACCCACCCACCACCACCCCCGGCAGCGAAGAGTTCGTTCACTTCGGACGGGTTTCTTTTGGGGTTTTCCCACAGAATTTCCGTGTCCCACGTGCAGCCGGGATTGTCTCCGCTCACATGCCGCTGATGGAAGGCAATAAGAACTGTCAAAATCGATATCGATCAAAATAAGATGGATTGTTTTGGAAGCATCGAAAAAAAGTGCCGATCCAAGCAGCCGAGTCATTGTGTACACTCTAGAAGCCATCAGGAAGGCTAGTCATTAGGAACTCATCGGCAAGTCCCGCAAGTGCGCGCTCAAGCATCACTAAACGTTGAAGTTAGATGCACCGAGTCTTCACAGCGGTTTACACAGCAATTCGAAATGTCGACAGCATTTTTGTTGCCTCAAACCATGTGGCTCATCCACTGAAAACGTTTGTCTCGTGTTTCTCTGACGACATTTCACGTGTTTCTCTTGGATTCTTGGAGCCTAAGAAATTGTAATGGCTGTAAAATGTTTTAAAATCATTTTAAGATGTATTTCTTGAAAATGTATACAAAACAGCGATTCATAACAAAATAAAAAAACAATATGTTTTAGTTCGTTTGTCTCCATTTTGTTTGGAATCGATTTTGTTTGAACAACAGTGGTTTGCAACAATGATTTGCAAACCTGTATTGATGTTTACAACCCTGTAAAGCTACTTAAAGCTCGTCTACTCATCGGCGCGGTCTGTGCACTCGAGTATAACCAAACATTGCAGTCAGATGCACCGGGTCTTTATTCCACGAACACGGTGTGCATCACATCCTCGAACTAATTAGTCATGACGATCCAAAGCCCCTCCGGCTCGAGGACATAGTTGTTCTCTACGCCTAACGAGCGTCATCCCTACGGGTAGCATCCATTCAATACTTCAAACGTATCAAACGGTTGCGGTTTCTTTGAGCCTAGCGCCTCTCATTAGCGTGCAGCTCGATTCTAACGCTGCGGTAAGGATAATCCACTGGGACGCTCTAGTTTGCGTTTTGAAGCACGCATAAAAACCGACGCTCGACGCTGTCCTCGTCACGCCATCGCACAGACGCTCCGATGTGTGTCGGTTTATGGGCTGGTTTCACCCTGCTACGCACCTTCACACCAGGCCAGGAAGCTAGTTCGTGAAGGTCGCACACACCGTCACATTGTCGCTTGGCGCCGTGAGGATGCGAAATAATAGGCTCACTCAACTAAAACACTACGGCTCGCGTAGTCAACTGACTGGAAACTGTTATTCAGGCCGTTTGATGCGGCAATTCTTCGTGGACGCTCGTGGGATGGGTTTTTATTTCGAAAAGCTACACAGGATTAGGAAACGTGACGAACGTCGCGTTGAAGGAGTTAGTGCTTTTCAATTAACCGTGCCGTTTGCCAAGAGCACAGTATCGCCGAACCAATTAAGCAGCGCCGCAAGTTAAGGCTTATGATACCATTGCTTAACAGCGCGTTCGACGGGAGCCTCCGTACGCACATTAGCGAGATACAAGCCCGGCAAACTTCCGCACACACAAATCAAATTAAACTCAAACGATCAATTCCATCTCCGCCCGGGCTGCTGTGATCGGCTTCCTGACAGCGCACATCTCCTGCCCGCGTTGTCACGGGAAATGACATTAGGCTGACGCTTTTAGTGGCTGAGGGGGGACGGCGCGAGACGGAGACGGAGATAAATCACTTTTCCCGCGCTTCGGCCGCTATCATGCCGCAGTGTAGGCGAGGGCGCAACCGAAATCTGATTGTCTCAAGCTGTCGGAAGCTGTCGCTGTGTGTTTTCTCCGGAAGACCTTCCCCGGCAAGCCCACCCACGGCACAGAGCACAGAGCATGCCAAATAATCCACTTCCCTTATCCGGCCGGTTTGAACTGACAGCCGTTTGACACTTGGAAGTATGTGACTGTTTTTTTTTGTTTTGCTCTGCACTGGAGGGGGTCTCTGCGGGAAAAGTGCGTGCCTGTGTGTGTGCGTGTGTGTGCTTATTGTTATCATCATGTGTCATCATGTTTTGGGAGCTCCCTGGAGGCGCACGGAGTCGAAGCCGGGGTTGAGTAACTTTTCCAATTCCTCCTCGACTTCGACTGTCTGCACGGGTGGGTTTTTCCTGTTTTTTTTTGTTGCTTCTGTTTCGACCCGCCCTGCCGGGGAAGTCAACTGCCTACGGCACGTTTTTATGTGTCGCCAAAACGGTGGATAAATATTGTACCATGTCGGCGTGTTTCTGGCGGTGGATTGGCCCGCGGGTGGCCTCGGCAAGGTTACCGTTTTGCGGGTGTGTGTGTGCGTGCGCCCTTGTGCGTGCGGCTGTATCGGTTCCATCTGCTGTTCGGGAATGTGAGGGGGGGGGGGGGGGGACCGGGGGGGGGGGGGGGGTGAACTGGGTGGTCGGTTTGGAAAAACCCAAATCGGCTTCTCGACTTTTCATTGCCTGATGGTGCAGAGTCGCACCGCGCCTTTTGGGACGGTGGCTACATGCGACGAGGAGTATCCGAACAAATCGGTCGCTTAAAGTTTTTTTTATAGAGGCCGTGAAAATTCCACCATAAATTTAACACCAAACGAAGCCTAATGGACCGGCAATAAGCCAAACAAGAGCGTTTTCGTGTCACAGATTTGTGTCTTAATTGGATGGCAAATGGCTCTATTAGAGGCATGTGTGAAATGTGATTTATTGTTAGTTCTGGCATTTAAAATAATAACCTTAATTTGATGTTAAAATCAACAATAACTCATTTTGGATTACATTTTATTTGCTAATAACGCGCTCATTTTAATTAATCGATTAGGTTACATTTATCAATGTAAGAGTTTATTCATCTGAATGAATAAATAATCAAGATGAGCCATCGTAATCACCAACTTCTTGCTAATAATACTTATCATTCGCTACAACATTTCCAACCTATATCGTTCATCAAATCTCCTTGCTCGTTATGTACGCCAAATCGATTGGCTCACGGAAATGGATTCATTTACACAAAATAGCGAAATCAGGAAAACCCCAACGGAAACGGGAACGAATCATTCGCTCCGTTGTTTGCTTCGCTCATCAGCGCTGCTGCGACGCACTGCCCGACTCCCCAGCCTGTCTGTTGTTTTCCGTTGCATTTCCCATTTTTCCCATGCACTTTCCGCGTGCCGCAACACACACACACACACACACACACACGGAAACGTTGGTTCTGGACCACACACGCGCCCCAGCAATTGTACTATTTTGTTAACGATAATTATGCGGCCCGGGTTCATCAGTGCCATTGGTGAATGCTAATGCCTCATCAGCCGATTGTGAGACGGGGCCGTTGATGAAAGTCGCCGCACAATGTTCGTCTAATGGAACATGATTCGACACGTCCACACGATGCGTCGAACGATTGGGCTTTTATTGGTGAACAATGAAGTCGGCATGATGCATGAGTAACATATTTTACGACGACCGAGATGCCCATTCTACTGGAGTAATTTCCGAAGGTAGAACTCATTACCCTTTAAACCCACTATTGATGTACGGAATTTTCTTTGAATAAAACACAAAATTGAGAAATAAAATACTAGCGCATCCAATCATGGTGATGATGCAATTTCATCACCATACCTACATCCGAACCCTGATTATGGACAGGCCGCTGCCAGAGCCGGGATTATGGATTTTTCGCTCCGGTTCTCCCTATTCCGGCAGACCGGCCATTTTCCATCACACACTCGCCGCAATCTGCAGCACGGTCTGATAAATATTTCATTTCCCCTGTGTGACGCACACGGCTTGCGCAGGATCTTTCCCCCAAAACGTCCAACCGAACGAGACGATTTGTAATCAGATGGATTTTCACAATCTTTCTCCCCACATGTCCACCCACTGGAAAGGAAGCCAGCCGGCGAGCGAGCAGATATCGCAAGCTTCACAGCTCCGACTAGCGTGTACGAATGCAGTCGAGCTGACAGGAATTTCAATATGTGCTCGCTTTATTTTTTGTGGCCGTTTTCCGTTTGCATGTCTTCCGCCGTTGCATCCGTGGCACGGTCCGCAGTGCAGGCTTCATCGTAAGATAGTTTACGGGCCCTCTCCTGCGGCAGACAGTAGCGCCTGGGCTATGCAAATCCCACCTGATGGATGGAATCTGTAATGGGAAACGCAGACGTACTGAACAAAAACATTTTCAGCATCGTGTGTTCTATCACACTCGTTACACTCACACATAGGCGGTGATAAATATTCAACAAGCAGTGACGGCTGTTTTCAGCTGTTCAAATGTAAATATTTCGAATTTATTTATTTTCACAGCATTTTTTCATTGTCAAAAGGCATCACTTATTTTCCTTTTGTTCATCTGCAATCGACAATAAACGTTCTGTTGCTGCTCCGAAACTTTTCCTTCACCTTCACCCGATCGGCAACACACTTTTCCTGCTGCCCATCGTCGAGACGCTTTGTCTCCACTGCCGTCCAATTCCATCGCTTCACGGTCAACTATGTATGCATCAGCGAAATTAAGTTCTTTTCGCCGTTTTCATCTTTCTGTTTTTTCCGTCCACCCCGTGGTAAGTGAAACGACCGTCAAAATTCGGTGAATATTGCTCCGCCGGTTCGTGGATCGCTTACTTGCGAAAGCGACTGCAGCTTCCGAACCATTTCTTTCACTTTACTCCTTGTGTAACCCATCAATTTCGCTGTTCACTTTAATTTGCGTAATGGAAGGAAACTTTGTCCTGCGCGACAATCACCTTCAGTCGCGGATCGAACGCGAAGAGGGATGATGATGGACTATCGTGTCTGTCGGTAAAAGTATCACAAAGAAAGACGTTGCACGGGGTGCTTTGTGAGATTTAATTTTTCAGCTTTGCGATCGGGGCGCCATCTGTACCACAGTGTCGGAAGCAGTGGCGATCCGTGTAAACGCCGGTGCGTATGCAATCCGCATTACACGAGCCGAATTGTTTCGAATTAATTGAGATACTACCATGAAGTGGATTAAATAATACATGTTTTGTGAATCTAGTGAATCTAGCGAGAATTTAAAATAAACATATTGATTTTTATACGTCGATATTCGGTTCAAATATTGTTCGTACTTTTTCTCCCTTTCACTGAAGTGCAGTGTTCGTGCAGTGTTTGGTTTGCAAGAGAGTATTAGAACCAAAAATCAAGGAAATCTTATCACATATTAAACTTGAAACATCACAACTTTGTAAAAAAATCCCGTAAAATATCCATAATACTTTTACAACATTAATTATCATCGATTTATATTGCTTTTCTAGTGGTGACGCTTTGAGATATGTAGTTGGGATGTATGTAAGAAACGTGATCGTGGAGACAATTACAAAATAAATTTATTGTCAACGTCCCATAGACGAAGACAACATTTGCAATGTAATTCTCTTTCTCGAAGTTGAACACCGTGCAAACACTTTGAGATTTCAAGATATCTCGACAAAAGTGGTGGCGCAATTATAAAAATTATCGAACACAATCGTGACAATACAATAATTGTGTTCTTTCCCACACCTGGAGGAATTTTACAAAGCAAGCGATTCATGTGAGCCGACATATGGGATTGAAATCGATTCATAGTAACACGTGAACACCTTTTCCGTGAAACCTTCCGTCACACTTTCCTCAATGGCAGGGGAGAAGAAAAAAATCACCAGCAAAGCACTACACATTGCCGTCCGTCAGATTGTGATCTTCCGCTTCCGTAGCCGGTAATGGAACGAGCACTTCAGGTTTATTTGATTGCTCGGTGGCTTGCCGGTTGGCTGGCTGGCTGGCTGCCACCGTCGCTACCAACCGACGACTATCAGCATCGGGCGGCGCAACAGGAGCCGACTGACTTTTAGAGTTATGAGGCTCGGCACGAGATCTCGACCGCCCTCCGGCTCGTCGACAAATGTGCCCATGCGAAGAATGAAATATTTCCACCATTTTCCTCCCTCGACGGCGACGAATAAAAGAACGAGAAGCACAACAAAAGTGCGACTTGCACGAAAACTTATGAGAGGAAAATGAAACATTCAACTCGGGCCTGTTGAAACGCGCAGCCTCAGCGGAGAAAGCAATACACGAGTCTCACTATGATTTGATTGCTTGTGCCTCAATTTGTTGCTCCGTCTGCTCCGCAAGGATGTAATTTATTTATTTCGTTTTCACTGTAGCCACACTTTTGCTCGAACTCACTGCTGCTGGTTGCCAACAAGCCAGAGCCTGCTGACTTGATCTTGATTTTTGAAATACTACACACGTGCCCCGACCCAGCCCAGGCTGCATCCGGCGGTGGAGCAATCATCATGATAACACTGTACCGTGGCAACTTTTCCTTCGCAAGCGATGAAAACGGGGGGTGGAAATATTTTAGGCAGTGATGCACCAAATCAGGTTTTTTCTGTTGGGGACAAAAATCTACAGGGTTTTCCTGGTTAAAACGGGGATTTTTGGGAGATAACTTTATCAAACTTTTCCGTATGTCATCAACAAACTCTAACTGCATATCAATGTACTCATCCGATATCAGAACATTCAACACAATTCATCAGAATTAGAACGGTCTGTTGTGTCAACATCGCTTGCTTCTGAAATTGACGGACAATCCCTTATTTTCCTAGATACAGTTAAATGTGGCTAGTTAAGTGATGGATGCGCTTGTTTTCCTGGTCGATACCTACCAGAGATCTATTGCTGATTAATGTTCTGATTCTCACGATTCTTTTGTGAATATTGATCACAATGCAGTATAATACCGAATGCAGTACGAGTGAAAACGATCTGGAGAAAAAAAAACCGCTTAAAACCTGAAAAGTAAAATACTTTAGATGGGGTTTTCCCCCCGACCGAACATCACTGCTTTTGGGATATTAAAAAGAAATTGTTTCGCAAGCACGCCGCCTTCATCGCAAGATAAAGCGATACGAAAGTGTGCAAAAGTGGAAGCCATTTCTTTTAGCATGTGTTTTTTTCTCCCTTCTCGGCATGATAAGTTATCTTTATTGCGGCATTTTGAGGGTTTTCACTTACTTGTTCGTGTGCGACGTGTGATATCGAATGAAATAGTCTCCCTTTTTCACGATACACAATTTATTTATTGAATTATACGATATGATATAGTTATAATCCATGAACCTTAAAATTCACCCTGTAGTATGTCATTGCTTGACGCGGTTGCGATTGTACGCGTTGCCTTATAGGACGTTGCTTTTAGGGAGAGTTTATACAGACTGTGCGTATGACGATTGGAGAGTGTAAAGGAATATGCAATAGCAAGGAAAATAACATGACGAATAATGAAGAGATTGTTTCGAACACTCAACTACACGAAGGTACACATATACAAATTTTATCACTCTACTCAATCACAGAAGAGTTGCTTGATTGTTCGGCCTTGCGGGTGGGACGCCACCCACCCGGATGAAGGACGCACGTGTGTTGCGTCCGGGAAGGGAAGAAAATGCGTTCTACCTATTCCTATCTCAAGGAGGAGCTCAATAAAATCGCCCACGAAACGCCCACGCGATATCATCTGCTGGATCATGAGGTCAAGCTGGATTTGGGTCGGCAAGGATATGCATGTCACGGTTGGGGTCGCCTTCTAATCACACTTGCACACGCACGCAAACACTCTCACACACACGTACGCATATACGCTGCGAGATAATATTCTACTGATGGAAAACTAATGCCTAAAACGGCAAGCATTCTCACATAATTTCAACACACAGCCGCACACACTGCCGGTTCCAGCCGGTCCGGCTAGGATCTGCGCAGGGCCCGCTGGTGCGACTGGATGTGGCTCGTGACCAGCACGTCGACCGTTTTCTTCAGCATGCCCGCGATGGCGTCCGCCGTGTCGGCAATCTTCGTGCCGAGCTGGTTCCAGAGGCCCACGATCGGCAGCGGCTGCGGGTTTGCGGCCTGCGACGGGGGAACAAAGAAATGGTCAATGATGCTGTCCGGGGTGGCCGGCCCACCGTACGCGGGTTCCGCCGGGACGTAGTAGGTGACCGGGGGCAGCGCTTGCGGCGGAACCCTCGGCGGTGCCTGGGGTGGCAGGGGTGGCGGTGGTGGTGGCGGGGACGGTCGCTCGTATATTATTGTTGGATATTGTGCTTGTGGTGCTTGTGGTAGTGGTATGGGTCGTTGATGTAGTGCAGGTGACGGTTGTGGTGGAACAGGTGCCGGTTGTGGTTGTGGCGGTCTTTGTGGTTGAATGGTCGACGTCCTCGTCGTGTATACGGTACGTGGTGGTGTTGGGGGCGGTGTCTGTGGCACACGTGTTATCTGCGAAAGTGAAAACGGTGTTGGTCGTGTTTACGGGGCCAAACAGATGTGCTATGTTTTTTGTTTTCGTTTGCTGTTCATGGTGGTGAGTTGTGCGCCTGTGTAATGTGTCACTGTTATAGTCCACTTTAGTCGATAACACTACCGAAAATAGCAAGTCAAGATATATAGTGTACTGACAATTGTATATTCCAAGCCGTCTCTAGCACTTCAAGTTCGTTTGAGTTACTCACAGAAGTCATGGCAACCTAGATTGTGGACAAACTCTTGCGCATCAATCAAGCTAATGATTTCATTACATTAAAACTCAAATATTAACCAGAGTATGTTTGGAATGCACGTGGATGACTATCGAACATTGTCTTGTGGCTCTAAAAAGACCGCACTGCAGACATAACTTCCCGCCCAAGATACTTACAAATCTCGTTGTAGTGCGCTGAGTATTCCTGGACGTCGTTTGACGCGTGACCGGTCTCGTCTGACGGACGGTCGTGGTAGGCCTTGGCGTGGTCGTCGTAGTCGTCCGCTGCACGGGAGGCGCAGCAGGCGCTGGCGCATACGAGGGTCTGGCTTCATCGTCACCGAATCGATTCACCACTACCGGTGGTGATGCCTGTAGCAAAGAAGAATCCAGTTACATGGAGCATTGTACGACGCTGCGGTCTGAAATATCACATCACCCTGCCATCCAACCACCTGCAAAACCAGAACCTTGGAATAGGATAGTATTTTCTTTACAGAGGTGGCTTACACCGTACCAAGCTATAGGTTTTTCTGTTTTGCAAGTCAGCTGCTACAGTGCTACTGTTCGCGAGCGATAGCGGAATCGTCCATCACGTAAATTCAATCACACTCAAACACACGCAAACGGAAGCAAATATCAATTTCACTCTCAGCATAAGCCAATGTACCGTGGGGAGTTCATCAAACCGATCGCCGATAGTGGTAGCTGCCGGACGCTGGAACCTCGTTGCCAATGGGTTACCCAAATTTAGATCCCCAGCTCCAGCGACCGTCTGGACGACGACGGACGACGGTTCTTGCGCGCGGTCCGCTTGCGTTTGTTGTGCCAATTGTGGTCCCAGCCATAGTGGAGCTGCCGGAACTTCGTCTGGCCGTGCCGTACCGAGTGGTGCTGCTGGTGCGCTCTGCTCCAGCGCCGGTGCGACGAGCGTGGGTTGCGGAGTCTGTTCAAACTGCGGCCGGGGAGAGGGTGGATTGGTGCAATGGTCAAAAATGCATGAGTAATTTTGCTGCACACATCCGTTTCGGCGTTATTGGTGCAGTGCTGTCGGTGCCGATAGGTGGGTTAGAGGGAAGAAGGACAAAGGGCGCGCGAACAGGATCATCTGTCCCGCTGTGAAGCTCATGCGTGCGATCATGCGGGAACTATTGGTGCTTTGTGCGAAGTTTTGCCCCGCGACATTGTTAATTAATTCTACCACAAATGAGCTCATCGTACCCCCAGCAAACCCCGTTGCAGGGGATGCCCGGGCAGACTTTAATTGCATTCCACGCAAACATGATTATAAAGCGAAGTGATGATTTTTAAATGACCCATGCACTCAATTCGATCCACTCTCGGATAAAGCCATGCATGAAGGAGCGGGTGCGAGAGTTTCTGCCGTTGTGCCACTTTTCAGCGCGTCTCGCCGAGCGATAATTATCGAATTGTTATTCACACCTTGCCGGGGTCGTATTTATCGGTGCGCTTCCAGTTGCGAACCGTTTTGTAAAGCGTTTAAACGGTGCAATTTTGCTTTCCACCCAACTTGAAAGCCGTTGGTGGAAATAAAACCTGCATTCTGCTGCCACTATTGCGCCATTCCTTTCGTATGCAGCTGCAAATTCGCATGGCAAAAGCTCGCCTTCCAAGCAATCGTAGCGTGACTCGATGCATCTTGACCTAGATTTTCATCCGTTAGATCAGGGGTCGGTATACTGTTTTTTTAGGCGAAGTGCTAGCCAATCCACGAAATAAACCATCGGAAATTACTTTTTTTTTAAATTGGTAATTTAAACGGATTCAAAATCATTTAGAATACTACAATCTAAGATTGTTTAAGTTAAATGTGGTTTTGCATAGATCCATTTCAGAAAAAAAACCTTAGTAATGTTTCAGTATAGAACACTTCAATTTACTAACAATCAATTCAAAGGATCAATTCAAAAGGATACATTTAATTCAATGTTTTCATCAGGTTTTGAACAAGCTTGCTAGTGGTAGTTTCGAAGAAATATACAAATAACGAAGAGGAGGATGATCTAGATCCACAAAACAATGTTAAAGCCGATTTATTAGCCGATCGATTTAGCTCAACGAGCTTTTGGAGGACTTGTGTTTCGATTATTATGAGTTTCTTAATGCTTGATTTGTCAATTTAATATAGATGACAATTTTACCCTGTGCATCCTTCAAACATTCTAATGCAATAGCTAAGACAAACAAGTATATCTGCTACAAATTATATTTTCCATATGCACTAGACGAAAACAAGTTTTTTTTTAAACTTGAATTGCCTAGAAGGACATTGTCGAACCCTGCGTTACATGGCAGTTGCATGTCGACTTAATCATGACCTGTCGGCTTTGTTCCTCATGTTTACAGTTTGAGATTTACTATATTGAGGTTTATGAGGTTGCCTACGATAAAATTTGATCAGTGAATCGCAACAGCAACATTATACAGAATTAAAATATTTGTATAGTAAGGCTGTAAATGTATGTGTTAAAATACAACATAAAAACAAAAACTGCAGCATAAAACATAAAAAAGCACAAGATAAAAACATTGACAAGCGTGAATGCCTGTGGCTGAAAAATGAGTGCATGTAAAGACTATAAAGGCTTTACTATGAAAACCTGCAAAAATAAACCTTCTGATGCTCAAAGCGGAACGCACACTAATAATAATCCATCAACGTCATTCGAGGGCATGAATAAAATTGCGATAATGAAATGCACAAAAATATCATTTCGTGAGAACAGCACCATGTAAACGCCATATCAACCGATCGCACGCTGAATGGCATTATCAACCCGCTTTGTGTGCTCGTTCCCTACCCGTGGCTTTATTGTGGGCACTCGTGATTGATAGTAATTAAAACATTTACACCGAAAGCAAACATAAAACCCGACCGTCGATTGTGTGCCGTCGCGCGTCATGACTTCAAACGGTTTTCCCGGCTTTTTCCGAGCGCTGCTCCTGCACGTTACGGTGATGCGTGCAGGGAGTGAAAAGTGGTATCGTTCGTGCGGCTTCCCGGGGACAGGATGCCGGAAATCGAAAACCATTGTGTTGGCTATCGTGTGAAATGCGAGTTAATTAAGAACTTCAGCCATGTCAAAGCCAACGCCGAAATATTAATAAGGCGGCCTTTCATCGATGTCCTCGTTTTGTTGGAATTCTCATTACAATCTCGTATTTCGGCGGGGTGGAGTCCTTTATTTCAGTCACACATTGAACGAATCATTATCGATTCTATTGTAAACATGAGCTTTTGCTTTCATTAATACTTCCCACGTGACACGGGGAGTCCTGGTTGCGATTGCAATAGACCCATGAATTGCGCCGACTGCTCGTCCGTAATTCCCGGGGATTACAGGCGTACAAAGCGCACGATCCAACGTCATAACTCACATCGCAACCCGTGGTCGAACGTCGGTACAGCTACTCGCACTAGGAAATGCGGAACCTATTCGATATCTTGCCAAACATTCTCCCAACATTCGGTGAACGTGTAATGGACGTCACTTGCAAAAGCTTCCAGTTATCTCGGACCTAAAATTGCTGCCCACATCGTTGGTTTCCGTGGGCTAAATCGTAAACAACCGCCGCTGCTATCGTGCTATGGAAATGACAACTCTGTGGATGGGGAATGGCTATCCCGTATCGACCCGCGAAGCGAACCCACCGTTGCTACCCAAAGTTTGGTTAGAGGTTAGAAAGCTACAGCGTGTCAATGGTTACTTGTTTGTACTGTATTTGGTATCCGATGTCTTTCACGCACACGCACCCGTCGCGTGCCTGCTCTTACAATCTAGTAGTCTAACCATTACCCTAAGCGTTCTGTACACATCCCAAACAGTCCTGCCACCTGGCAGTGTCCCTACAGTCGACCCAGTGTTACGTGGACCATCCAAAGCGTTAGCGAGCCACCGTTAGTGATGTTGAGATAGTAATTTACCGGTACCGGTACTACGGGTCCGGCCGTTGCCGTCGCGTTCAGCTCGGCGTTGCCGTCGTCGGGAAGGTTGTTGCCGGCACTCGCACTCGCCACCGTACTGTCTGGTGGGCTATTCATACTGCTACTACTACTACTACTACTACTATCGGTATTAGGGGGAATGGACGCACCGGGCGCCATACTGGTGAGTTCTAGTGGTCCCGAATTGGAGGTACTGGTAGTGGAGGTGGTAGTAGAGAAAGTAGTACTAGCGGAAGTAGTGGTGGTAGTATTGGTTGTGTCGGTAGTGGTAGGGAATAAAATTTGTGCTACCGGTGCCGGGGGCCTAGGTCGTTCGGTCGCTGCCGCTACGGCTGGTGACGGTGGTAGTGGTGGTGGTGGTGGTGGAGTTGCTGAAGGAGGAACTATCGCAAGCAGCGTATTCACATTGCCGCTCGGCTGGCCGGCCAGCGTCGGTTCGATCACTATCGCCTGCACGTTGCTGCTCTGTGTTGCGGGCTGTCGATCGAGGTCATTTCTTACCGGCCTGTCGTTGCCACCACCTTCTACCGTGCTACCACCGCCGGATGAAGCACTGCCGGTGGTTCCACCGTTTCCACCGATCTGGTTGAACTGCAGCCCGCGCAGATACTCCTCGAACCGGCGGTTATACTCTCCCGACGGGTCCCAGCGTTCGCGCAGCGCCCGATACTGGTCGGGATAGTCGAGGTACAGCCGGGTGATGATCTTCAGGGCGTTTTCTTTCTGAATCGGCGAACAGCGGGCACACTTGGTCCGCAACGCTTCCGGCAGAATGCCTGCAACGAGAGAGTCGACGATCGGATTACACAAAAATCAACATTTGTAGCAAAGCAAGCCAACGAAAAATGACCTTCTGGATCAAACGGTCCAGCGAGCTCAGTTCACGATCGATCATCCTTCCAGCACGCGGTTAACTAATCACCCGTAACATCATTTGTTATTATCCGGCTCATCACTCAAACGCTGATGAAGCTCGCAGCTCAACTCGGAAAGGTCTACAACCTAAACGAAGCCCGTCACTTACCCACTCGCAATTCGTTGTGGCCATTCCATAAGCGTGAAGCGTGCAAATTGAAAGATTTTTTAATGAGTTCACTCCACAGATGGACCCGTGTGGACCATCGCATGAGATTCTAGCTTCGCGATGCCTGAGAACTTCGATTTTTCTCGTGCGTTTTTTAACTCAAAAAACCGCAACGGTTCCCATATGAAGTTGATTGACAAAGCGGCCAGAAAAGACACGGCCAGTCTCCCGCCTTTATGACGGATGTCACTTATGATCTTCTCCTAATAGGAAACAGCCTTTTAGGGCCCACAAAACGTCACGGAGGAGTGCTAATACTTCGAAGACTGTTGCCGGAGGAATGTGTTTCAATTGAAACGTGCTCTTGCGTGTTCCTTCCTCCCCGGGACACAAAGTTGAGTTCCCATACAATGGGATTGTTTGATGAGCAACTCTTGAGTATGCTGGCATCCGCAAACGATACCGCGAGCAGTAATTTTCTTAATTATACGTTTCTCCTTCGATTCGTGACGTTTGTCGCTCGGTGGTGAGATTCACTCGATGGATCTAGATAATCTATGGTTGGATGTCGTATGAAACATCAATTTCCTTTCATGTGCTTCACCATTTCAAGAGCTCTACCTAGAACTTTTCAATTAACAAATGTGTATGAAAATATTGAATGGAATCTGTTCAAACGAATTGAATTCTATTCTATTGAAACTGTTCATTAAACCTCATTCATACTGATTCATTTGTATCCCATTTCTATTAGGTGTTTGATTATCCTCAAATTAGTTTCAGAGAATTCATATTGACATTTGCAAATTCAATTTGTTATTTCAGAACGACTTTTCATCCTAAAATGATTCACTATCTTTTGAAGTACATTTAACGAGTACTGAGAACGCCCAACAGTGCCTCATTTCAAGAATAATTTGAAGCACATTCGTCATACCGGAATTATAGGAAACAAATCTACTGTTAACACTCAGACGTGCCTCGAATCCTCTCCGATGCACATCACACCGAAAGTGAGTCAGCCTCGGCACTTCGATTCTCTTCAGGGATAGAAAAATCCATCTTCCCATCCCCACTGTCCGGATTTCCTTACGTCGGGTTGTGCCGAGAATACATTAAATTTCGATTTACACGTCTCACCTCACCTGCAGCCACGTCACGTAAACCAGCTCAACAGGTTCTCGCTTTGCACATGGCACACCCAACCAGAACAATGCACCAACGTGCAACAACGTGCTGCAAATTTGAAATGCACCGAGCGCATAAGCGAATATGCAAATCCAAATCCGTTCCGGTGCTGTCGATGGCGGGGGTTTGGTAGCAGATGGAGACCACCATTTCCTGGTCCTTTTTTGTGTTTATACTCTCATTGAAATAGCTTGAAATGTCCTGTAGACCCTGCCTGAGATCTGTTGTTTGATACTTTCTGAAAAAATAGTCAAAATGTATCAAACAAGAGTTTCGATGGCTTGTTGCTTCTTCAAGTTCTGGATTGTACGAGATATCTTCTATATAGAACAACTTTCTTGTATTAACTCACAAGCTTCATCATGAATTGTTTATTGTTCGCACAGTCTAGCATCTAGCCTTGACAGTACTAACACCAATACTAACCTAACACTGAGCCATAGAAACTTAAAAACATAGACAGTTCTCCTGTTGTCAGTACTTAACAAGATACAACAGCGAATATGCCTGGAAGGTGCGTACAAATGAACAGATTGTAACTACTTCTACTTCAATCCCTTCAAACTCCAAAGACGCTGTCGCTTGCCATCACCATAGTAGTTACAACAATTAGAAGCCTGTAAGCCTTTACACATGTATTCATGTTCCTCGGGCATGCACTAATTCGCTACATTGTAAGATAAATGATTCCAACCATTCCAACGCACAATGTGAGCTCCGCTAGAAACCCATCCCTCGTACAGCCCTGATTGCGTTTCCTTCGTCCACAAAGTTCGTGCGACCGATGCAATCCCTAATACCCATCCACCGTACAAAATCACCTTTATGACTCAATCCGTAAGGGCCGGAACGGGCCCGGTCGTGCGGACTCTTGGGTGGTTCGGTGCGAAGGTGAATTGCAACCTCAACCCAACCGCCTCCCATTAGCCCGGTTGATAAAACACTTAGCCAGCAGGTTAACCACAAAAGCTAAATTTGTGCTTAAGGGCCCTCCCAACGCACACACCACTCCACACAGCCCAAGGCGCTCAATCGATAGGACTCTGCTCGGCTGCACGATAAAGAGCACCTGTGAATACGGATCAATTTCGCACTCAGCCCCGGGAACCAGCCCGGTTGACGCTCGTGTGGATGCATTTTGCTCGACGAACCAGCCGCTTTAGTGCTCCCGGGTGTTAGGGTCCAGAAACCCGTTGCCCTTTGCCAAATGCTTCCGGCCGGTGCGAACAACCAAAAACCGGACGGGATGAATAAATAATCGCTCCAACGGTCCGGGCCCCGAGCACCGGCTTCTGGAGTGGTGTGCGCTAGATGCGCCAACGCTCGGGAGGCTTTCGGCACCAGCTCCCAGCCAGACCGAGAGCGGTTTTGCTGTCCTGTTTTTGGCATCGGGAACAGTGCAACAAACAGAACACACTCAACGGTTGCTCGGTTGTGAAATCATCGCTAGCCGGTTCAGCAGCAACATTCCAGCAGCATTGAGGGATGACACAGTCTACACTAGTGCCATGTTTAGCACTCACGTCATGTACATCAGATTAATCACGTCGACGCACGGAATCGTCCGGCGGGGGCAGCCGACGGAAACGGTCACCCCACTGGGTGGAAGACTCGTTAATGCTGACATATAATACTCACACGGTGTCCGTGCGCTGTCGTGCGCTGCAGCGAGATGCACCTGGCTGCCATTGAAGGCACATGATCGCGCGATAGCGGTACGGCCGCGGTTTCACATTCACCCGGCCGCATACCCGACAACTTAGCAGCATTTGCGAGCCACCATTGTGTGGCGGCATCTTCCAGCAACAGGTAACGCCGCGATTTCCATCAGAACCCGTTTCCGACAGCGATGCCACGTCGTGCCGCGAGATGACGCTCGTAAATTACCATTTAATGTGAGATAAAATTGCACGGCTGCAGACTAGAACTAGGGGCAATAGCGATGCAAAAGGCTCGCACTGCGACAAAAGCGATTCGTAGAGCAAGTTTTATGCCGCGTCTTTCTTTAGTGGCTGTTGCACGCGACAGACAGAGCGAAACTTCGGAGTCAGTGCAGGCAGTACGCACATTCCCCGACGCGCCGATAGGTTAGCTTTTAATTGCGCACCGCTAACCACCCACCTCTCGGGGCTAAACAGGGTTAATCATAATAAATCGTTCGCACCGACACTTTTGCCCCACGCCGGTCGACTTGTTAATGGCACCGTCAAGAGGTTCCCGGTGCTAGTGAAAAGCAGCGGAAATAATTTTCATCAAGAGCGATGTTTATGACTGTTCCTAGAGAATGCATCGAATTTTAATCACTTAACTCACGCCGCACGTTGGGGCGAAAGCCGGTCAGAAGAATAATCTTCTAACTAGCTAATTATACTAACTCGATTTTGTTGCAAAGGATTACAGATCAACATTTGAAGTCAACAGCATTTTCATTCCTCAAGCAATGTTTTCCATGCCCACTGTTAATTCTCACATTTTAATCACAATCATGTTCAATAAGCTGACACGTTTATAGTTCCTTATTTAGACATGTGAAATCGAAACTGTTGTAATTTCATTTAAAACCAATATTGAGCATATCTCAATGCATTTTATACGTAGAAAAAGCTACCTATGAATGTCTGTACTTCAAAAGTAAAGCGTCATCGGTTGTCCAAAAACATCCTTTGTAAAAAGACCTCAACTCAGTAGGTATCTAACATTTTTGTGGAAAAAAGCCTCGCGAACTTCGCCCTTATCGACCAACATCGTTTTTGAGGATAACACCCAAGCCTTTTATCCGTCCGAAAATAACCATGACCGCAGTATCGCTCACCGTGCGCCAACTGTTCGATGTTGATTAAATTTTAACCTAATAAAAAATGAACCGCTCGAGTTTTGTAACTCTATTTCGCACTGAAACTGAAGCTCCTCCTGGAACTGCCGGTCGATGAAGCGATACACCGCCATCCCGTATTTTACTGTTTTCATTTGTTTAACCCCATTCCAGGAGGCACCACCGGCGTACGATGCGCGTTTAATACACAGCCCTCCACGGCAATCCCGCGGTGTAGCTTTAAAGCGGGTGGGTGGCCCGAGTTCCGCTCGATTCCATCGCCGACGGCCTCAAACAGCAGCCTGTTTGTTATTCACTTTGCCTCCAATTACATATGTAAAGAGGGTTTGCCTCATCCCCGCTGGGAGGAGTCCTCCGCGTGTGCGAGAGCGCACGGAACCCCAGGACAACTCGAACGACACACTGCGGAGGCCACCCAACCTAACCCAGCGCTGACGAAGAAGGAATGGCTCGTCCGGCAGGTCGTGAACGCGTGGACAGCACGGGCTGACACGATCAAAGTAAACAGAACACCGCAACGACAACACACCCCGGCGGTGCTGTGTCCGAACCTCGCCAAACTTTCTCTTTAAGTCCGCAGTCACGTCCCGGCATTGTCACCTGCGGTTCTCCCTGAGGAACCCCCTCTTCCGCCCTCGTCACAGTTATGTCGTCTACTCCGGCTCACGCCTCGGACTACTTCGGGTACGAATGCTCCCCGGTAGTCCGCGAGCGCAGCTTCATGCATATCCGCTCCGTGTGCTGTTATTTTTGCACCATTCCCGCACGCCACCAATCCTTCGGGGAGCTGTTGTTACGATAATCTTGTTAGCGGGAGACTTCCTGCTAACCATGGCACGCACCGGCGGGAACGGATTTATCTCACACAAAACACAAAAATATGAACGCACACACAATGCAAAAGCTCCACTTCCTCCAACCTGGATCTCCAGGATATCCTGAGCTGGGGGGGAAATCTATTTTGTTATCTTATTTATTCCTCGTAAGTTTTGTAACACACGCTCCTGCCAGCCGGGTCTTACGAAATTTCACCCCACAGTAAAAAAAAAACGACAACAGCGCCATTCCTTCCGCATTCCAACCAAGGACCAGCCCGTGCGATAGAAATATGATAAAATAAACAAACAAAATTTCAACCCCCCGGGTGCCCACAGGCCGTCCCTTGCATACAAATCGCCCCCGTGAGGTATCGTATTTTACAAGCCCCGTACCCCAAAACGGCGCCTCTCTCCCTCTTTAATACGCCATTTCTCTTCTGTTTTGCTCCGGGAAGCTTTCCTCCTGCTTTGTCCCCAAAAGCAACACCTTTCGCTACTCGGCTCGCTGGGACTCGTGCCTGGGGGGTGGTGGCGGTGGGTCTACCGTTATATTTTTGCGCACTTTTTTTTGCTGCTGCTGCTGCTGCTGCTATTGGACTAACAAACACGGCGTAGTATACCGTCTGCAGAGCGTGCCCGGCCCGAGAGAACGATGGGCACGATTCATCGGTCCAACGTTCCGACGGAAGTTATGCTAATTAGTTGTGATCCATTTTTCTTCCGTTCGTTTGCCCACCCGGCGGGAGCGGCTGCAGATGTGTAAGGGGATACAGCGCACACACACACACCCATATAAAAAAAACCCTTGACCTTCGACGGTCAGGCTGACCACGGTGGGCACAACCGCACACGAAAGGGATAGCAGTGATTTGTTTGCATTAGAAAGTACCCTTTTTCGGCCAGTGAAGCGTTAGATCTCGAGAAAAGGTATGTGGTGGCTTTTCCATGCGCCCTTTTTCCACACTGATAAGGAATTCAATCGTTCTTCGGATTATCCTCGATCGAACGATGCATTAATCCAGTGGGGCAATATTTTTAGAACGAATCCTTCGCTGAACCCCTCCAATAAGCTACGATCGAGGATAAAAGCAACCGCCATCATCGATTGGGGTTTACTTTCGTAATGCTCGTCCTAGTGGGAAAGGAGTTCCAACCCATGTGCCCAGGCACGGTAAATGGGTACAAATTATCCGGTCGCTCTGTGCCTCGGTGCCGACGGCGCGACTGCCATTAGAATAATGACGAGGGTGACGGGAATTAAATACCTAATCGCTGCAGGTGTACCTGATGACCCTACAGGGCTCCAAACGGTGGTCGTGGAGCCCGCAAGGCCAAGGACGCCCGTAACCACACAAACACTCCCACGCGGCCGAAGCGAAAGTATATTGCTTTTTAATCGTCCGCCGTCTCTGCGAAGGGAGAAAACGTTTCCTTTCTCTTGCGCGGTAACATTCCGACGCTAGGAAGGGGAACCGGACCGACCGTTTCGATCGGTAATTTGAGACGCTCAAAACAATGGCTTTGCGCCAACTGCCGAGGGGGTCAATGGAGCTGGAATGGCCACCAAGTTATGCGCACGCCACGATGCGTTTTTGGCTGGTGGAATTCGATTTCGCGCTTCATTCTGTGTGTGATCAATACATTATGAAACGGTTCTAGTGGGTGCTTCTATTTAGAAACTTAAATATGCGGTACATACAGTGAGAACATTCGGTTGTTATGAAGGTTATGTTTTAATTTAAAATAATTTGAAATTCAAATAGGGATGAGTGCTTCGATTTGTGTTGAAGGTTCTTAGTAGGCTTAAAGAGATTCGATTAAATATAAACGATGAGTGTCGATTAAATATTGACTTGTGTAAGGCTCAGCTTTCAAAAATCACAAATCTCGCCTAAAAAAACTGTAGACTTTCAGAAAAAGTCTACACTCACAGGATGAAAAACAAAAATATAGCAAAAATGAGTCGAATGATACAAAAAACCAACTGACTCTCAACAAGAATCATGAAAGCTCACAAAATAATCGAAAAAAGAAAAAAAACTATCCAATAGATTCGAACGTTTCCAAACAAACAAACACGTAGTAAAAGAGCAAAAAATAACCACTAAAAAGTCAACCTCAAAAGCTTAGAAAAATAATCTTAATTTATGAAAAACCTAATAAAGAACCAACGTCTCAAAAGAGTTTAAAGTCCCAACGAAAAACACTCGACAAAACAGTGTTAAAAATGAATAAAACTCACTTAAATTGGAAATCTAACTAACATGAAAATAGTATTGAACTCAAACTTTTAGTTGAATTACTTACTCTTTTACAAATAAACGTTCTTCAAATAGGTACTAACCATTTCAACTCATGACTACTTATAAGCAATTGTTTAAAACAAAACCACGTTTAACACACATTTCAATTCGATAAATTCGTACAAAACCACTTATGGCTGCCTATGTGTGTACCGCAAGTGCCATTAAGTGACATTTTATGCAAATAAATTGCATTGTACAGCACTTTATGTCAATACCAAACCCACCACTCGGCATCTGACCCACGCGATACCACAATCAGGTCAACGAGCAGAGCGGAGCCAACGATCCCTCCGAACACACACTCGCCCCGTCGCGTCGCCACCGATCACGAGTCTACTAACCCAAACCCAAATACTTACGCTTCAGGTCCTTGCCCTCCGGTGGGCACGGTTTGCGGCTCAGCAAACAGTCGACGTAGTTCGACACCAACCGATTGCTGCCCAAAATGGTGTCAATGTCCAGGTTGTCGTATCTGAAACGGCAGAGTGGGCAGAAAGAGTCAACCGGGGCGTTATTGTAGGTCATCGCGAGTCAACAAGCGTGCGTTGCGCGAGTGCATTAGAAGAAAGGTGCGAAATGGTGAAAGATGCCGTCCCGCTCGACCTGCAGGAAGGAAGGTGGTTTTCGAAAGAACTGCGCCGTACGCGGCGAGATTGAGACCGCAGGAGCCGGCGCGGTGATTTATGGTCCATCGGTGCTACGGTTCCCGGGGCAATTAATCTTCTCCAGTGCAGCGCACTAAAAGTCAAACGGCGTTCGGTTGGGCATGCATAAATCAGCGGAAAGGAGGGCTCCCTGGCGCAGTTAGCGCTTTAAAATGCCTGGGTAATGAACAATTTATTAGCTAAACATCGTAAACGGTGCACCCAACTTGCCACTTAACCATTTAGGCACGATGAGGCACTGAATGTGCGTTTGCAAGCGTCCCGATCAGATAAGATGCCGGGAATGACTCGGTTGGCAAACACCTGGCAGTGATATTGCTGTGTTGTGAGCTTATCGCACTATGGATGTATCCACACATTCATCTATTTGATGGATTCATTATCACGCACACGCAAGCTGTATCAAATTGCAATTGTTCTCCGCTTCCTGATGCCAACAAACAAGTTGATTTCTAATGTGCCTTTTCGAGTTATATTACTAGAGGTCGGAAAAACTTCAGAATAGAGTTTGTTAGAACAATTTCTTATAATTTTAATAAACAATATTTCTACTCAGTGTGGTAAAATGAAGTAGATTAGAGTTCACCGGACAATTGATACTGCTCCAACTCTGAAATGAGTTTTACAAGAAGAGCATAACTGGCAAGAAATGGTTGAGATTTGAGTTGAAACTTCATAAACCTTTACTGCCATACACTCCCCTACCAGATAGAATCAGCTGGTCACAGAGCACGATGTGGGCCCAACATCTAGGATTATCTAACGCCCATCTTCGTGATACACTCCACCTGACTCGCCTTCATTCGCGCACGCGTTGGGCTCGACCGCGAATAATGAACTCCCTAATGATCGCAACGCCTCTTATAGGATATTAAAATTCTGCCAACACACGCGACGCGACGCCCCGAAGTGATTGGCAAACACACTCGACCGGTGGGATTCTCCCGAAAAATTTACACAACCGGTACGCACCAAAAAAAACTCGTTTTCACCGGGCATTATGGTCGGAACGGTCAACATTCCGGCGCGTCTGAGCGGGTAATTCACGGCGTTTTTTTGTTTTGTTTGGTAGCGATTATTTTAGGAGCATCCATAAATATATCGGAGTGTGAAGCCCGCGCGAAATCGCGAAGAGGATGATCGGCACGTTGTTTGCCGCTTCACAGTTCACAAGAGGTACGTGAGCAAATTTATCAGCAGTGCAAAGAAAACATCATCCCCGCGGTGCTCCATGGGTCAAGAAGATCGTGTGCAAATCAAACTCAATTCAATTTGCCTTTCGATCAACCACAGACACGCGGTGTAATTGTGCGATCTGTTATCTGCGCGATCTCTAGTCGAACACTAAATGCAACCACCGATTAGATTTGCTTGCTTAATGTGCTACAGCAACCGCGTGGTAAACCGATTGATGAATGCAATTATGATCGCGCATGGTACGGAACACGTGACCGATCGGTAATTGCAGGCCCGGAGCATCACATTCCTGGGGGGCGTCTCCGATAAATATAAGAGGGTCGATATTGTTTCCCCATCGGTCGGCAACTGTTGGCGGGCGAACCCAACTGGCCCAATTGACGTGCGCCTCCCGCAAATAAACGGCTTGCATTCATGTACAACTGTCATTTTTTTCTCATTCATGCATTCTACCGATTCATTACCGCACCGTTCTACAGGGAGCAGCTATGACCGCACTAACCTTCAGACGTTGCCACAGAGGAGTACAGAGGAATCGAAACTATGCAAAAAAAACCATTCCCCATATGTTGCGTTAATAAATCGTTTCATTTTGTGGAGCACACGCGAAGATAATTGTACATCCCAGCTGTTTGTTCATCAACCGGTTCAAATGGTAACCCTCCGTGAGCTGAAGATCGCTACCGTCGATTGTTCAACCCATCAATTAGAACCTCCCCGTGTTCGACTCGGAGATGTAAAGCAGATAGTCCTTCCCCGAACATTCGTCAACATTCGAAATGTGCTTTTTGACAACTCGTGCCCGCACAATTACCACCGAAGACATAGAGGCGCAAACAATCTCAAACCACTTCCTCGTACGATCACCGAGCTGAACAATGGTTGCTGTTGGAGATGACATCTGCTGCACGCCGAAACGGAAGCACTGCAAGCCCGATGGGGTCAAGGGGGTTAAGTGTGTACTGACTACTGCGACTACTGACAGCGCTGTCTGTTTGCTCGAAGTCAACGATCGGTTGACGATGATCGCCCATTCACCACGCTGGAGATACATTGTACAGGCGTCGAGCATGTACTTGAGACTCCCCAACCAATAACAAAAGTTGATCGTAAACAGAAGGAAGTACGTCCGACTTCACGTTTGATAGAGACAGCAAACGGCAGCTTCGCTCCGCTCGAAAGTCACCCGGTGTGGAAACCAACGCACGAATGGACGCACCTTGGGTGGGGTGTAAAGGTCAGTAAAAGCCTGTTCGGCAGCATTAGCGTCTTCGAATCTTCGATCCGGCAACCATTTGGCACTGTTGCGGTCAATATTTGATTGTTTACCAGTCGATCCGTTCCTCTCTCTCTCCGTCTCTCCAACTCTACGCGTTCGCCAGGGCCAGCGTAATAACTTTTTCGGTGGTTACACTTCATCTTTTTTCTCGGTCCTCTCGCTCCGGAAGAACGGTCGTCCGTTACCAAGCCGGGCAAGGTCCTCCGCTAAAAGTCTCTCTTTATGAGGAAATAGTGTTTCGTCGAAACTTGCCCCTGCCAATTGACCGATACATGGTGCTTGCAGTAATAACGACATCGTCCGTACGAGATGCACTCACGCGAGACGAGAATGCATCCGACTCCACGCGTCCACTACTTGGAAACCGGTGTCCTTCCGGACAGAGTGAGAGAGATAGATTGAAAGACACGTGCGACGTTTGGGCTTTGTTCTTCCGGAACCACTTTGCCAACCACTTCAGAGCGAACAGTTCAATTTGAAACTCAAACACAAATCCGTTGGAAAGTCTTCTAATTCTCGAGTGCAGCTACTCACCTTGTGCTGTAGAGTGTCCGCGCCACTTCCTGCGACTTGACGAAGTTCAGAAACGCCAGCACGGCGCTGGCGAGCAGCCAAATTTTACGCATCTTGCCACCGGTAGCCCTCCACGGGGAGTGAGACGCTGGAACAGGCAGCACACTTCCAGGCTGCGGTGTGTATCTTGCCACACCCGTCGGAACTTGGGGGTTGAAAGCTCGTTGCACACCACACGTCCACAAGTCACTCTCACATACCACAGCACGGTGAGCGGCGGCGTTGTGGCGTTATTTCCCAGAATAAACACTATTGTCTCCTATGATCGACTATGGGGCCTTAGACTCTGCTTTCCATAAACACACGTGTTTCCGCTGCCGCACGGTAGAATCGGTAGAACATCCAGCACGCACTCTCACCGGACACAATCACAATCGCGGCGTGTACAAATGGGGTTTGGGTTTTTCCCTCCGACGCACTCTTCACGTTTGCTATTCGAATCTTGCACGAAGCTGGAATATATTGAAGCGTTACTATGGTTGTAGTCGTTCGCGCGCTCGCCACCGCTTTACCCTGTGTCACAGAAACGAAACGCAGCTATGGTTGTATGGAAACCGATCTGGCCGTAACAACGTCCGTTCCGCCAGTGGCCTGCCGAACTAGTGAAGAGTCGTAAATATCCACGGCAGCTCCAAAATCCGATTCGGTCACATTCGATAGGCTCGATAAACGGTCTGCCAGTGGGCCCAAAATAGGGCGTTACACTTGCCCAGGACACCCGGGACAGCCTTGGCTAAGGTCACCAAACGCCGTAGCGCTCCAAACATGCAAGGTGGCATTAGGACCGGCACACGAGCGCCGTACCCCGCAATCGAGAGATAATTATCGCCAGCCGAAACGTATCGTTTTATAACGCCAGCCTCACCTTCCCCAGGGCCGGTCCGTTTGGGAAGTGGGCCTTTCTAAAGCCTGCAATCACGGCACCTGCCACCGGCTTAACCATGCGCTTCCATGTGCGATTGCATCACGGCGAATGCTAATGGACGGTGCTTGACTGGCCATTGTTGCAAATTCACGCATTCTAGCTGCAGCCGACTCCGCAAATCGACGGGGCGAATTTCGCCATACCGGAGGCGGTCCGTTCCGTTCTTGCTGGCATATTGCTTCTAAGCGCGAGATCTTGCCTGACATTGGTGGTTGCTAATAGCAACCTACCAGATCCATCTGATGACGAATGATGACGGAATGATGGAAATAGGAGGCCATCTACTTATGCATGTTTTTTCCATCTCTGCTATACTCGCCACCTAGATCAACTTCTTTAAAATGGACCATTTCTTCCTCTAAACCCTCCAGAACGATAGTGGGACCGTTTCCTTGACAACTGGTCGCACCACTATTCGGCGATGACAGCTGGCTGTCACATTCCGGTCAATCAAGGCCGTTGCACGTATCGTTGTGTGTTCACCTCCAATTACTCCACCAAATCTCTTTCCAACCGGCCAGAGCTGGCTTATCGCAGCTCTCCCCGTACCGTCGTCAACCGGGTCCAGCGATGACGAACGTGTGCATAATTAGTAACGCCATCCGGTCCGGTCGTCAAGGTTGCGCTGCCATGCGATAAACAGAACACAAAAATCAATAGACAAACGTCACCGGGGACGGCGAAGGTGCTTTTTTTGGAATCGCAAAAGCAACCCAGCACGCTTCGTGAAGAAGTCTGCGAGTAAACATTCGACGAACCCAATATTCATGGTCAGCGATGCGAATTATTGGATGTACTATTCGGTACGGTTTATTTACAGAATATGCATTATATCTGAGCAGTGGAGACACCGATGCCATCATTCGGGAGAAAGCCATAAACAAACTGTCGTTCAAGTCATTTTTAATCACCAAATCGAATCCGGACGCAAAAATGTGTCACCACGAAATTAGCAAATCTTATCACCGAAACTTTCCTCTCAGGCTCCGGCTATCTCATTAATCTCAAAATATCTTTTCGCGCCTGGCGCCAGCGGAAGATTGAGTTCGTCTCGAGGTGTTGCGAAAAAGCGGAGAGCCGGAAATATGATCTAATCACCGACCGCAAAGTTTTTCGCGCTGTCCTGCCTTGCAGCGAAAAGCTTAAAAGAACACTTTCTCGCTGGGTTTGCGAATTTATTATTGATGGTAAGCCATAAAGGCAGCCATTGCTTCGGGATAAGCTAAAAACAGGAAACTTTTTTATACGATATTTTTTGTGAGCATAAAAGTAGAAAGCAAACGTCGGCTTATCTCGTTACCGATTGATGGATGGCTTTTGGGGTTATGAAAGTACAAAAAACTCGCAAAAAAACAACACATCCCTTCACGCTAATCAACTAACAAAAAGGTTGCCCTGAGAGAATTGGACGACAATAGAAAAAAAAATATGTGTTACTTAACGAACAGTCTGGAAGGAAACCGTTCTCGCGCTGGAGCACGCACAGCAGTGCTAACCCATTGGCAAGCATGTAATTTAGCACACCATCTTCACCTCCAACACTTATCCTAAACGAACCGCACACACACACACGCGCGTGACTGACAGAATTCCCGCGGGAACAACCCCTAGTCGAAGGTGTTTTCCGCCCTAATGGCAAACAATTTGTTCGTGTCAGTTTTCGTACCACACCGCACGCATTTGACCTGCACCGGCCATCTTCTTCCTCAAGAAGAACCGAAGTGGACCATTGTCTTTTTGTGCTCTCTCCTCCTCTGCAGAAACGTTCCCCGTTGACCAGACCGGACCGGGTCAAGCGTGATTGATGAGCCGTGCTTCATTATCTGACCACAATCACCGTGGCAGCCACACGCCTCAGCCAAACCCGAATTCGATCGATTGACCCTGGGGACTCGTGACGTTTTGGGGCGGTGTGCTATGCAAATGGGAGCTAATATTGGAAAGGAATCCATAGCGTTTCGCCGCATCGCATTCTCGGACGATACGGACGATTGGAACGTCAACAGGTCAACTGGAAGATGGTGCCATAAACTTTTATTAATTTATTGCACACCTTGCGGCGGGGCCTGAAGTATTTTCACGAACGAGCTAATTTCAAAACAACACCAACTGCGTACATTAAGTCACCCATGTGTGGTGCCTGAATCTTGATGGCGCTGGCTGGTGGCTCGTTTACGAAACTAAGTGACAACCCCGGAACACGGAAGTCTAGTGGCTGGGCTTAGATAATTGTGCATTCGACGACCCAGCCAAGGACGTGGACTTGTAGCCTTACGGAATGCTCGTCTCATTAGGATCCATATGGGCGTTCGGAGCAGTCAATTGGTAACAGTTACACGACATGAGCACGCGTAAAGTTCGCCTCAGTTACGTTGTCCGTACTACCTGTTACTTTACAGAAATAAATCGAAAAAAATCAACAGACAACCCCGCGTTCCATTCAACGGCTGACACGGGAGTCTCCGTCTCCTACCGAAGTACGCACGGTTCGTTACACAACACACAGCCCACGAGTTGGGCGTCTGCCGATTCGAAACAAAACCCTTCTTACAGCCCCATTTACATCTCCCGGAGCAGCTCCACAAAATAACTCCTTATCGCTCGCTCGACACGACTGGTGGCAGCCTCCTAACCTCCGGCAACAAGACTCTCATTTGCATTTCAATTTCAGCGCCCGGTGCTTTAAGTGCTCATTACCATAATTTCCAATATCTGCTCTCCCACCTCCTCCTCGTCATTGTTCCGGGACATCGTGTACGCGGGGTGCAACTTTTCGGTGCTTCCTTTTCGATTTGGGGCGCTTCAGTTCTCTTTCAATTATCATTATGTTTGCATATTCTTATGGCCGGCATGCAGGCTCGGAAGTAAAGTTTAACGCCGAAAGTGATTTCTGAAGAAAATGCGGTAATGGAAATTTTAACTCGGTCGTGTTTTAGCCAGCGCAATTCGTATGCATTACAAAAGGCGTGTATTTTCAGATCTGAAGCTCAAGTTTTGTCTTTGTTTGAAAAGAACTTGTTGAGAAACGTTAGACTATAAACTAGTGATTGCAGCTTAGGTCTTTTGTTTCGGCGGAACCAATGTTATCCACTTAATAGGCAATTAAATTGAAATAAAACACATTTACGAGCGCTTCTGTCTCGTATCTTCTTCCTAGTTGAACTTGAACCTTTGTCGATCGAAATCTATTTGATGAGAAGATGAACCAATTAGCGACCACGCCAAACATTAAATGCCGGATCGCTGGGTAGATCTAGAACCCTTTCGAAATAGCTTCTCATCGACGCCTAGACAAAGATCATCCCGTGCGCTAGTGTGCACCTTGAGGGCCTGGCTATAAGCTGAGCTTCTTCCAAGCTACCTCATATCGCATCATCGCCCAGAACATCAACGGCTGCGCGGTATCAGGGGCGCTCTAAAACATCTCGAACATGGCGGCAGCACAAACACGCATACACGCTACACCTGAACAAAAGCCCGGCGGCTTTGCCAAATCGAACACCGCTCAGCTACTGGGGCGCATCATCGGCCCGGGGTGGGCCATGGCCACACCATCAAGGTGCGTACGCCACCGCAAAAGAACGCACAACGGTCGTTATCGCCGAGCCGCTGCAACCTCTCACGCAACACGCTAGTGCGTGCCCGTGAATCTTCACAGCGGCGCCACCGATTCCCCCTCAAATCGCAGGTTTTGCTCTTGGCCTTCCGGCGGTGGCCACGGCCGTCGTCCTACTGCTAGATCCGCTACCAAGTGTGCCGTGTGCTCATCGCCCAATTTCGAATGTTCGAACTTGTGGGCGCCACGTTTGGTGACAGTGACATTTCGTCGAGCACCTCGCCGAATGCTCCGCAAGGCGTGGATCTCTGAGGCGTGATCAAGATCAAGTTCAGAGTGTCGGCGAGAGAGAGAGGCAGAGAGGGCGCGCAGCGGTGCGATCGCTTCTCGACAACCTGTTTTCCTTCTGATAGGTTTTTTAACCTCCATCCGCTTGACATATTTCGGCAGTCTGTGTGTTTGTGTGTGTGTGCCGAATGTGTCACGCCAGCCCAAAAAACCTCGACACCATCGAAATTAGTACTTTACGGTCGATGATTAGAGCGATCGGGCGGTAGTCTGTTCGTGATGGAGTTGTTTTTCTTCTTTAATCTGCTTTCTTGCTCTTCAGATGGTTTGAATGATTGCTTCGCCGCACGCCGTTCACGGTTGACGTTCGAAGTGTCATTAAGATGCGATCAGAAATCGTGTTGATCCGCTTCGTAACGCAGTATCGAGAGACGGAAACATAATAGATTATCGCGAATTTGTGGCACGGCAATGGCAGTTTGTGCCATTAGTAAAATACGGTAGCGCAGTAGTAAGTGAATTATAATTATTAGCTTTAGACGACACGTTTTAAGGAAAACCGGTAGCTTGATAATGATAGTTGAGAAGCTGATTGGAAAGAGGAATAGTTTGTTTGATTGGCTTTCTGCTGCTTTCTATTATAATAAAGAATAAAGTACAATTATTAGTACAAACTTTTAGCTTCTGTTTTCTGTTTAAATTTAGGTTGAATTAGTTTAGTAACCAAGCCAGTAAAACAACTGTCAATATAAGAACTAAAATTTGATTGTCTTTAAATAAACAATAGAGTAAGGAGATTGAAAATCTACTCCTTCTTCTACACGATCTACGAGAGAATATTTACTCTTCTTGCAAGGAAGAAACGGTCGAGATGAGATTTTGGTTTCGGTTCTGTCCTGTCGTAGCCAGCAACGTTATCACTAAGCCAAAAGGCCCTCTTCGAAAGGAAAGGGTTAAAGTGGAAATATCAAATGCTCCTGCGAGGAATTAGAAGTTTTCCAGACATCCAACACATCTATTGCTGATAGATATCAACAGAATGTTTATTTTCTCACACAATACTTTTCAACAACCGCTTAAGTTTATAACAATCTTTCTTATTCCAATGATGTTCATCACATTATACGCAATTTCTGTTATTATTACAAAATGTGTTGAAAAATCTTCAAAAACTTATTTCAATCATATCAGAACAGTTCCTGGTCAACAAATTTTAAAATTCAAATTGTATTGTATGTATTAAAGTGCTGAGTTGAAAATAATTGAGCAGGAAAACCATTAAACTGAAACAGAAAAGGTTGTGTTGTTGAAAAACATCGTCAGAGAAAAGGGAAATATTCTGTTGCCATGAAATATTGACGACATTCTAATTGATTCTGATTCTTAATCTAGTTGTAAAGGAGTTTCTATCCATGATGACCAATTAACAAGAATTCTACGAGCTGCCAATCAATTCAATTTAATCGGAAATAATTTATTCCTCAAATATGCATATCAAACTGTATTTGAAATTCAACATATCGTAATGTTAAACAGCGCTCCTTTGGACCGGCGCCGAGTCGCATTAGAATCAATTGAATAGCATTGAGCATACAAATTGCAGACATGAACCAATGAATTATCAACATGCTAAACAGCGCAATGAAGCGCTGCAACAAACCCTTCCGAAAAAAGCGCAAAAAATTAGGGCAAAAATCAAAATAGCACTAACGCGGTCGAATTAATTAACCCTCGGTTCGCAGAACCGAGACGCAAGTGCCTCTCAGGCCAGCGCTCGCGTCTTGCTCAGCCATGAAATAACAGCTGCACCGAAATCAGGTCAATGTTTATCTTACCCCCCCCCCCCGCACTCCCCTCTCCCTCTACCAACATCCCACCAATATCATCGACGAGCGTGGCGCACAATCTTTTCCACCACGCGGGGGTCACACCAAAATAATGTGCAAATCAGTAACCAATAACACGCTTCCCGTGGCGAAAATCTCTTCCGCTATTTTCGTGTGTTTTTTTTTTGCTACTATTTTCGGGGCATGGGAGTAGCCTGCCCGATTGCTAATCTAATTTATATCACATCGCTAATGGGAGGAATGGGGCTGGAATGGTTTGGAAAACGCGTACACGGACGGCGAAGTGCGCCGAAACGGTTTATTTTCCGTCACGCACCACTGCACCGGGCCGACCGTGTGGGAGGTGGGTGGCGAGCACGTGAACGTTCCCATACTGCACACTGAGTCAGCAAACAAACACACACACACAGACACTCTTTGGCACGTCGAAAAAGCTTCCTCCTGAAAAAGCTCACTCACTGACTGGTTCGTTTCGTTCTGTTTTCGATGCGCTGTGTTGCGCAATGCACCCGCAAGTGCAACGAGACGTTCTGACGTCTTCCCCCCCGGGAACCGACACATGTTCATTACGCTATTTGACATGGGAGGTACACTTGATGCCACGCTTCCTATATCGATCCATCGAGCACGGTTACGATCCTTCACGAAGTGGCGCATTCCGCAGCCATTACGCACGACAGTTACATTCGGGTCACACCTTGCGCCGGAAAAGTGGCACACGCTCTATGCTAGCACGGAAGTACTTCGTACCCGACGTGAGGGCAAACATGCCCAACTTCTCACCAAGCAAGCAAAAACACGGCACGGCACGCTGTAGCCGCGTACGTCTGTCAACAATCGTTCGACGTTCACTTTCCCGGCGGTTCAGCCGCGACGATCGACGAAACCCACTCGATCGCAGCACGTCGTAAACGCTACTATGCGCGACGAACCTTTGTGGAGTCGCTCGGAGCCGGAGCCCGATCGAGAAACCAGTCAAAACAACACGCGTACGCGCACGGTGGGGAGAGATCGCCGCTCGCCAGGACGGGCTTGCGGGTGCGTGTGTGTGTGTGGAGTTCGAACACCGACGACCTTCTTGGGCGAATTCGCACGCCGTACTGATGCGCGACGTCCGGTTTGCGCAAAGTTTTATTTTACCGGCCCCCGTACGGGGTGTCCACGCGCGAGGATGCATGGGTGTTTTTTTTGTGTTTGTGTCATGAGCGGAGAGTGATGTGTTTGTTTTGTCTTCTTCTTCGTATTTGTTTGTATTTTGATCTAAGGAAACTTCTAGTCGCGGCGGCTGCAGGAAGGATGCTCGCAAGAGGAAGTGAGACTAATTTTTCTTCCCAATTGCGTTTCCGAGTTCGAGCCGAGCGTGCATCTAGAGATGAGTTTTTTTGTGGTTTTCTTGCCTCGGTTTTGGTCGCTTTTGCGGTAAACGTGTTCGGCGTTCCAAAACGGCTTAGGGTTTGTTATTGTTGGGTCTTTGCACCCGAAGAAGCTTAGCTTTTCGGTGGGGTTTGGGTGAGGTGCCATTTGCTGTTTCCATTTATTGTGGTATGTTTTTTTAAATTGTTCCATAAACAATAGGTTCAAAGAAGTCCTCAAGATACGTCGGTTTGCAAACAAATGAGGTTTTTTTTTGTTATTGGTTTAAAGTTAAAAGTTCTTAAAAACATTTTGAAAATTATTTTAGTTCTAAAAATTGACAAAAAATAGACGAGACTATTCAGTCATATTATAAAACACATTTTATATATTTTGTATGCAAAAGGAATACTTCAAATTGCATTAAAATTATAGAAATATAAAACAAAGATGCCAACGCAACAAGAATAAAGTTTTCAATCATCATCGGACTCTATCAAGTCGTTTAAAGAAATAGACTCAAAAGCAAGTTACTCACTAGAGGCAGAATCATCCATTTTTCTTTTCATTCTTTGCCTGAAAGGCCTGTGTTTTCTTATCTGTCGCCCTTTTTTCTCCAGGTGACCCTTGAAAGCAAAGGTACTTACAGTTCGGACTGTTTTGTAAGTGAAACTGAATTTATTATAAAAGTGATAAATTATGCGACATCTGCCTTTTATATACATATATTTACACCGTACTCTTGACAATGACCTTTACGCGCCTATTTTCCAAACATATTTATGAGGATCGATCTACATACAATACTCTGCAATGCTTTCCACCATCTCACCAACATAACCTTTCGAAGGGCTTGGGCCGTTGAGGGTTTGATACTGCTGCATTTTTTATAAACGAGTCAGCCCTTGAAAGCTTTGTGTTGCATCAGCTTTTTAAAAGGAATTTATTTTTATCACAAGTGAGTCAAAAAACAAGCAGAAGGTAACCATAAAAATGTGTGCGACGTTCATTCGCTTTGAAGATGTCAGCAATGCCGAACCGAGACACGGTTACCTTGATTTGCGTAAATTCACTACTCCTTACGCAAACAATAATGAATTTTACTAGTAAAAAACAAACGCTCGCGCTGTCGTGGAATGGTCAAGAACAATTTTAATGCTTTCCATTCCGATTAAATGTAATACTAACGGTGCCGGGGCGCTCGTCATCGAGTTTAATTGGACGCACAATTATTGACGGCAACATTTATTCTTTTACGCCCGCCCAAAACCGATACATGGGTTGCACGCAAATATAAAGCCTTAACACTCGTAATGCTTCCGAATGACAATGTAATCGGCGAGAAATAAACGACAACACAAAGACGAATGGGCTGTTTGTGTTTGGAACAAAAAAACGATCCTGCTCATAACATCCCAACCGAAAGTCGATCGATAGGTGCAGCTGTACCGCGAAGTATCAAAAATATCTCACAACACAAGCACACGACGGTTTTACAGCGAACACTGTGCAGTGCAGGAATGCTTTGATCGGAAGGGAATGTCATAAAAATAGCAGCCCAAAATATATTGCACTTCCGAGCGCACGATAACAGCCGTTCGCCCTCATTCGAACAAACCGTCAGAAGTCCTGTCTGCTCCGTGCCGAACGGGTGGTTTGCTCGTTATCCATTCCAGCAAAGTGCAATTTATGTGTCGAACATAACGCACGCTTTACAAAGTTTTCCACAAAACGGGAAAACTCGTGCCCGAAACGATGCATGCACCCCGTCGAAAAGGGTGCGGGAGCTCCATAGCTGAAGCCTAAAATCATAAGCACAATAAATTGCATTCGTATGGCGTTTTTTGTTGTATTCGGTTGCCCCACATTCCCCTACTAAACGAAAGCCTCTTCCGTACGTTTCCACCTAGCTTTTGAGGCGCGAATGTTGCCTGTTCTGTGTTTTGAAATCGATTTCTCTATGAAAAAACACCGCCAAACGAGTGACGGATCCGGCATTGATCCGGCAGCACGAGAATGCTCGTGTGGGTGTTCGCCTGCACTCACTTTCCTTTCATTGTGTCGCTGCATTTCCAGCTGCACGCGTCCGCAGGAAATGGGATCCTATAAAACAGAGAGAGATAGAGAGAGAGAGGAACAAAAACACAAAAAACCGTGGAATATTTCACTGCACGTGAAAGGCGAACTTTGTTGGTCCGTTGAAGTACCTTGGCGCGGGTCGAAAAATTCGTATTTTGTTCGTACTTTACTGCTGCTTTTTTCCCACCCCCAAACAAAAAAGCACGGAAAACAGACGACGACAGCAATGTGGCCGTACTTCGTGGTAATGAAAGCTGGCATTTTACAACAGAGCGGTTTTAATTTGTGTTTTATTTCGAATTGGGGTTTCTTGTTCGAAACGATTTTGTTTTCCCCGTTCGAATGCGTTTGTTATTCAAATACCGATGGAATTCGAGCCAACAACGTCACCTTTCGTGACACGGTGTAACAACAATCCATACACCTCCCCACCGCTGGCCATCGGATCCGGATCCCTGCCGTTATCGGAACGTTCACAGCGCAACGCGTTCCTGCCGCTCTTGATGTTGATTGCATCGGACGCATATGTATAAAGCAAATATCGCAATCTATCGCGGCGACTGGAACGGTCGCCGGTTGAATATTCATCATCGCCCTCAACACCGTTTGCCATTTTGTTGTCGCATCTCGCGAGTCCGGTTCCATTTTCCGGCATGCATCCACGACGCGGGCGATGGGACGCCAGAGCGATGGACGCTTGGCGGCAACGAAATGCGGAAACTAATAGGCCACACCGAGCCGCACGAACGGTATTTGTAGCTGAGACCGTTACGGGAATGGTTCGACGTCGCTGTGAAATGTTTGATCTATGCTGTCACGCGGGATGTTTGGTTTGTTCTGTATCGTCTATGACAGAACATGATTATTTATCGTTCCGTAACCGAAGCGTCGTTGGAAAATGTCACGCTTGAGGATACGCGTACCGCAGCAATGTTTAGATTTCTTGGAAAAATAATAGAGCGCAGCGTGGAAACGATTTCCCAGAAAAACCCTATAGGTTATTTTTTCTCAAGTACTGTATGAAGCCGTTCTCACTGTGTGTTTCTCTTGCATGAAGATTAATATTTTTATTGAGTGCTAAAAGGCCTTTGCTTTTTTTATCCGTTCCAAAGAAAAATGAAGGAACTTGGCACGAAATGCGGTTTTAGTTATTTTTGCATTAAACTCACATGTATTTTCTTACAAGACGAACGTATTGAAAAGTATCTATTGTTGATCAAAGTAAAAAATACATAGACATTCAAGAGCATGTGAGAACTAGTACAATGTAGTACATCCTCCAAAAACACTTAAGTTACAGATAAAATATAAACAAACAATAATATAAACAAACGCGATTTACTTCCACAAAGCTACTAACCATGTTACTAAAGTTAGGTTAAAATTATATTTGGAGTGTTTTTAAAGACATCCAACAGCATACAATTAAATCTCAAACAGAATTTCACTAAAAAATGATATGAGAGTCCTATGCCTTTAGATCTGAAATCTTTTAGAAGTTCTCTCCTTCTTTTTCTTATCTGGCCCGCTCACGGAACTCTTTTAGAAGTTAAATGTTTCAAAAATATCTTAATGGTTTATTACTAGTCTTACTAGAGTTATAAGATAAAACGGACCCCAGGATATGAAACCGGGCACAACGACCTGTCGCAATTGGAAGTTTCGATTAAAAACTTTTTGAAAAAAAACGCTCTTACCGTCTCATTTTGGGCTCATTTCCTTCTAGGAATTACAAATCTGTTTGGACTCGTTCTCGAGCCGAAAATGGGAAAAAGTTTCTAACGAAAAAACTGTAAGCAATATGTATAAACATAATTTATTATAGTTTACTTCAAAAGAAAGATACAAACTTACTCGTGTACCCAATACTTTTCAAACCAATTTCAACAGGGAATCCTACGTAGTGATTTACCTTTCATGTTATCTAAAACCTGCCTAAACCTGGCTCGCTTCGTACGAGAGATGACCCAACCCACAGAAGGAAGAAAAAAAATCACAATTTGCTAACGATTTCGGCAGATAATCCATATCCGTTTCCTAACCGTGAAAATGGTTGCATTTCAACGAAGGCAAAAAAGCGGCAAAAGTCAATTAAACTCGACTCAATCATCGTTCGGGTACTTCGGGCTCGATCGTTATCGCTTTCCTAACCCAACCTCAACAGAACGGCATCGCGAGTGTCGGATAGACCGCGACTAACTAGAAGAGAGAGAAAAAAAAGTTACACAGTTACCGCTATCATTCCATTTCCGGGAGTCTGGACGCAATGCCAATTAAATCTTTCGGTCACAGCAGCACAATCGGGGTAGAAAAAAACGGGCTGGAATGAAAAATGACTTTTCGAAAGCACCGATGGCCCCGTGGGAAGCGTTCTATCGGTCCCGTGCGATATCCCTGCAACCGGAATCGATAACGGACCTCGGCACACTCTCCCGCGACCTCGATTTCCCGGTGCCCCGCGCGCCTTTAATGGGTCACGCCAGCGGTGCCCGTAACGCCCGTAACGGACACGCGCGACGTACACGGCGTGATCTAAAAATCGGGCCGACATACGCGCGCCACCTAGTGGGCCACCGTGCAAGATGAATGGGTGCATAAATTGCGGTGCAGCCCAGTGCACCAAGCGCCGGCGGCCTGCTGGATGCGGATGATTATTTGCTGCGACATTAACAACACGCGGGTGCGTGGGTTGGGCGCAAAATGCGCGACCCATTTAGCGGGTCGCCTTTCCTCGAAAGGGTGTAGAAGGGTGGCCATGTGTTTGTGCGCTGCAATCCACGGTGAAAGTAAAGCCTAATGCCCGCCCTGACACGAGAAAAATCTATTGCCAATGACACCGTGACATTCACGGTCGATAGAGAACGATGCTATCTAGTGATTTATAGCGTAAAAAATAGAAATCGAAAATCTCCCGTGTATTTATTTTCGTCTCCGTGCTGTTTTTTTTTCTCTGCACGCACCAAATTATGAGCAAAGTTCAAGCTCTGCGGATATACCGCCTGTAATCACAGACCGGCGGATCATCCCGACCAATGCAATTAATCTCGTCTAAGCACACCGAATTGCCATTGTATGCTGTCAGAAGCACATCAGAAGAAAAAAAAAACGCCTCTATTTACGTTTTCCCACTTGATCGAGTTTGACCCTCCTCCAAAACAGCCCGAACAGATGGTCAGAAAAAGAGCCGTTCGCGAAGAATCTCGTCTCGAGTCCGTAGTCCATTTGCGTCATCGTCGATCGACTTATGATGACTGTTCGAAAGAGGAAGCGCCGCGATGGAAATTGTGTGCCGGCCGAGGGGAGAAGTGATTCAAATGAAACGCCTTATCCGATTGTTTCGATTTATTTACCCTTGGATGGGAAGAGCAAAACCACATCGCTGATCGCTTGGAAAGAATGGAGAGCAGGAAAAAACGGCTCCAACCACACGAAACAACAACGCAAATGTCGGCTCTTGCAACACCAAGGTCAGGAAGTACTTTCGTCCCGAGAGCCTGGTTCGCTGATGTTCAACTTCACACTTTCACTGCCTGCTGTACATCCGGAGGCACGTCACGTCGATGACTTTCGGACATCGGTGATCTGGTTTTTGAAGTGTTTTGTTCAAAGTCGATGTTGGCTGATTTATGTAATCAGTTGTTTTCGTTACGATGCCAGTGGAACAGGGGAGAGAGAGAGAGAGAGAGAGAGTTTTGGGAAGGTATCGATAGTAGGTCGAAATGTTCAACGTGTCCGGGATCCCTTCCAAAAAAACGCCAGCTGGTAAAGTTGGAGCTCTTAAGTTCGACATTAGTTTCCCTCTCGGTCACGGGCCACCGAGCGTTCACGGAAGTGCAGTTTATATTTGTCGTGCCTATGACGTGCATTGTTTTCTGCAGATATTTGTACATACGTACTCAAACAACGAAGCTGGGATGAGATCACTTTCGTCGTTCATATTTTAAAATGATGCAAGATGCACATCCAGCATACAGAACATCTACTCCTGCCTGTTCCATACAGCTGTTCTAAAGGCAAAAAGCGAAGACATTTTTTACCCATACGATTATTACAGATGGTAAAAGTCCTCTTATCCTTAGTGCATAAAATCATAGTTAAAAGCTAGAGCCAGATCTTATACTTTGCATTTGGTGGGACCAGTTTGGTGTGATATACTACGAGCTGCTTAAATCTAAAGATTCCATTGAAGGAGATCGATACAGAATGCAGTTGATGTTTCGATGTTTCGATGATGTTTCATATATTTCGAGATAACTTGGATAGGCTACCATTGGAAGATAACTTGGATTGGCCAGGATCGCATCGAAACACGAGTAGTTTTTAGTTCGCGTCATAAGATGTCGAAGCTGCCAAAAAGATAAGCGAAAATTGTAAACTATACTCTTGATATTACTGAAATAGATGAATAGTTTGATTCCATACAGTCTTTCTGTCCTCGTACACTCTTCATTTCATTTTGCGAATTATTATTGCGCAAGCAATCTTCACTGGCATCAACCCATTCGACCGTAAAGGTGGCTCTGCTCATAATGAAAACGCACCCAGCATCGCCCCGTCCAAGCCCGTCTAGTTAAACATTTGCCCACGGCAAACTGTCCACTTAAGTAAGCCACCCGCCCCGGTGTGAGCGACGCATTATGCGACCACACGGGAGCTATCGAATCGCAAACCGTACAATCGTCGCCCAAACAACCCAACCCCGAAGAGCTCATTGTCCAAACAGCACCCGAAGCAGTTGCTTCGGCTCCCGCGCGCTGGTAGTCCGCTGCGAAACACTCCAAGCTTTACATACCTTCAAACACTTCCCGGGACACGCACCAGGAAAACCAGGCGAGTGTGCTCAACCTCTGTTCCCGGGACACTGTTTGCGCAGAGTGCCGATGATTGGAGCATAAAACAAAGCATCCACCTCCCACGTGCAGTTTGGGTCGTCACCGCTCAAGAACACCGTCCCCTCCGTCAATGCACGACACGCGGACAAAAATGTTCTTCCCCCGTGCCGTGCTTTGTTTACCGTGGCGTGTCAGCAAATTTCGCCCCGGGTTCCAAGAACCCAAGTCCAAAGTTCGTCGCCCAAAGACACGATCCCGACGCCGGACGCTCGTAAGCTGCGTCCCGAAATACCCGGCGAGTGTTTGCCTGCACGCTAAATACACTTCACCCGTTCGAGTACCAATCAATGTCCCGCTCGAGATGGCCGGACGGATGGTATTCTAGTTTCGGCTGACAAATGGCACCCCGGTGCACTTGATGGATGGGCTTCGATCCACCAGTGCTATTGAGTCTCGTTGTCAGCAGGAAAGAAGCAGCGTTTGATTAAGTGGCACCCCGTGTCATGGTGACGTTTTGGAGTAGTACGGAAATAGAACTCTTCGGTTTCAAAGGGTTTCGGCAGAGCAACAAAAAAAAACTAAGACCCGGAAGATGGTGTTCTGCCGGATCCAATGTGGCCTATCCCTGAACAATCACCCGGATGAATCACTTCAAGCTCTTCGGTCGTTCGACAACAAAGGGCATACTAATTGAATCACATTCCCATAACACGTGTAGCTTTGTTCTAAAGTTCCTTCAGAGGTTCCTTTTTTGTTTGTACTACCCCTTACATATGTCTGCTGATTGCGACGTCGATGTCACGATGCTCTGCTGTAACGAGTACAATTTCAGAATCAGGAATCTATCTAATTAAGGGCACCCTCCCGGGTACCGCTACGCAGCTGCTGGGTTCCATATTCTGTTAGATAACCTGTAATTTGTAATTGAAAAACCTGCCCTCCCCCGGCAAGTCTGGCATTTACGGAGGATGATATAGGACGTAGCTCAACTGGCTGGCGGATGCGACTTACGTCAGCGTCGGATATTGATGAACAGGAATGAGATTCCAATCGGACAGAACGCTGCCAAAGACGAACAGCACAACATGGCAAAGCAACTCCACAGGCCGCTCACTGCAGCGAGGCTACCTGATCGATCGATGGCTGGATTTTATTTTCATTAGATCGCATTTTCGCACCCTTGCGCGAAGAAGATCCATCAATTTATTAATAACCGCAACCGATCCCTCACCTTGCGCCATTTGATCGATCCGTTTAACGTTTCATCGGGTTTATTGGAAATCCTGTTCTCTAATGGTTCTTTTTCATATTCTGCACCTGCCGCGCTAGGAAGCACACGTCATGCCACTACAAACACCGCCAGAGGAGGAGCTGTTTTCGGATCATCTTTTAATCAAGCCTGGTTGCCTTTTGTGGAACTCGCTGGAACTGCAAACTGCTACACATGACGCAAGACCTGAGATCCTTTCTCTCTCTGAAGAAATCACAACCACACCGTAACCCACAATGACCTCTCGTGCCTCGGTGTCGGGGCTCGAAGTTTTGTTTTCCTCATTCTACCGGTGGCGCCCGGTTTCTGGCCGATTCGTGTGGTTTCGCAAACGGTGCTCTGTGGTTAAACTGTGCTTTACGAAAAGTTGACCTTAAGTTCCGCTGCAGCCCAACGTTCGGTCCCTGCCCGAAGCCTAACCGCAGCATTCATGCACCACGTGACACCGCATGTGGCAGGATTTTAGTGGGCTCCACGGTATCATGGGACCGGTTTTTGTAAATGGGGAATAAATAACGTCGACAACGACAACAGAAGTAGAAGAAAAAAACATCCTCATTGCCATACGCCCCAGCAGTGTGCAACAGGATCTGGCGGTGGTGTATTCAGCAGCAATACCGGGGCGATTACCATTTCACCTCACATCGAGGTAAATGTGAAAAGCCGGCGAATTGAATTCTTCTTTTCTCGCAAACAAGCTGACAATTGACAGACGGAATGGACAGGTTTTTAATCCACTTGAACGTGATAAATTTGAACAAGAACAATCAACTCTGAACCCCTCTTGAACACGAGCGAGGTAATAATAATATCAATTTTAATCTTATTATGTGTTAAATTGATTGAAGTGCACGCAAAAGAAGCTTGTCTCATGCATGTGTGAAAAAATTTGTTCTGCAGAGTTGGATCATTTATTATCTTCTGTTAAACAGCGTACATCTGATCTGCAAAAGTTCATTATTCAAGAATGTACTTTAAATGTTAAAATCGCTTCTTCCATTCTTCAATATTTATCAAACGACTTAAAGATTGGTTGTGTGCTCTTAAAGAATCAACCTGACACAATGGGTGAAAAATACTATAATTGCATCTTAGAATTGGACTCTGCATCCTTGATGTGATTGATATCTCACGTTGGTTATGCTAATTGTTGATGGAATTGTTCATTACAGTGAATATGGATCTTCATAGTACACAAAGTCACATGCCGTATACAGCTGGCAATTACGGCGACTTTTATCTCAGAAGGACACCTCGTGCGTCACATGATCCGCTGCAGTGGACGTTTTGTTTTGATACCATAACATCTCCATCTCCCAATCTGCAGACGACCTTAACCCATTTACACATCTGTGCACAGCTCAACGATGCACAAGCGTACCTAGCGCGTAGCATGCACAACACAGAATGCATCGAAACCGTGCACATGATCGATTGATTGAAACGAGCTACCTCGAAGTGACAATTACAGGAGCATCTATTCGCAGCCGTAGCTGGCACACCAACCATCGGTGTGCGATAATTGCCGGCTCCCAGCCGAATCGTTCCGTTTCGATCAGGCTGAAACCGAAAATTAGATTGACTTTGAGGCCCGAAATTCGAAATTGCCGACGTTGACTTGCTGTGGCACCGAATGGCGGACCGGAAATGAGGAAGCGGCCCGGAAAGTTTGCGGTAGCAACGATTAACTTCACGCCGATGGTTCCTTTTCGGCCGCGCGGCGCTCTTTCGGTGAAACCGCTGACACTGGCACACAGTCGTCAGGCGCAACGCTGGATGCTGCTTAACGGAGGGGCCATAATAATTATCATCACCATCTTCATCGACCACGCATGGGATAATGATGAGTGTAACCTTCCCCCCGGTACGGCCCGATTCGTATGAAAGGAGATGAAGATTACGGTTCGGAAATTATGGCTCTATTACGAGCGGATTTATTACATGTTTTACACTCTTCTGAAAGGTGTCACGTGCCTGACATCAGGCGTGCAGAATTTTTGTGACCAGCTTTAGTCAATCGTTGAATCAAATTCAAAACATGCGCGTGTTGTTTATGTCCTTCATTCGGCCCGCTATTTGTTATTGAATAGTTAAGGTGATGGTTAATTTGAGCTCGCGCTGGAATAGTTTAACAAAGGCGTCTAATTTATACGAACGAACCATATGTTTAATAATGAAATTGCTGTAAAACCACTAAAATCCTATTATGTGTGAGGTATGCAATGTGCATTACACTTCACAGTGGTTCATTCGTGGACATGGTTGAATTTGTTTGTCTGCTCGAAAATGTTTAATTACGGTAGAATTCGAACAAATCTTGAATTATTAAATTCATTAAAAATCTAAGCACACACATTTTTTTTTTCAAAACTGAGCATTCCATTTAATTCCAAAGCGTTTTTCGAGGCGAAAACGACCAATCGAGAAATGCGCCTTTGGATATGCAACCCGCTCAACAGGCACAATTCGCCCCAAATTCGTTTGTGTTTGCTGATACTCCAATTCAACCGTTTGTTACTGTGCAAATAGACGTAGCGCGAAATTTCTCGCTGAGAAATTATTCATTAAAAAAATGCGCCAACCAGTTCAGTTGTACTGTTTACTATTTGTATTCTACTATTTTATGAGTGAACAAGTTTTCGGAAGCTGAGTGAAACAACACCCTTGTACCTGTTCTCTATTCGAATGTTGCAGTTTTTGTTAGGCAGTACAACAGTTTAACAGCAACGTGAATAGGGTGTTTCAGTATCTTCAGTAGCCATGCTTTTTATACATTTTTAATTTACTTATAAACTGAGCATTGGTTGTTGTTTGTTTTGAGTTTGTTCTTTATATAATTTAAACAAGGAGAACAATTTTTCAATCAATTCAATTTATTTCATCACAACCATTAATAGAAGAAAAAATCAACTCATGACATGATAGATAACACATTATATCAACATATGGTAATAGTATTCACTTATTTCCTACATTAAATATACGCTGCATTCAGTTCCTTGAAGTGCCATCTTCTTCAATTGCTTGAATCTTGAAAAATGTATTTGTTCTGGAAGATGTTCCTGTGAAAAAGAAACAAAAAACTATTACGTTAAATTTAAAGAAAATATTCTACAAAGTATCGTCACTGTCAAACGACGAATGCGGTGCCCACCCGAAACCAGTTTGAAACCAAACTCAAGCCGCGTTTTGACGTCAGAGAAGGAGCGTCTAAAATTGAGCGCTCGAAATTACACCGAAACGAACGGTTGGACCTTTTGCGTGAAGTATGCTCAATGAGATGGAGCTTTTTTTTTGTTTTGCTCACGTCCGTAGTCATCGCATTGCTCTGCTCCAGCCATGCAAACCGCAACACGCCTAAGCCACACGCTTATGATTGTACCCGGGACAATGGGTACTCGTAATTGCCGCTCGCCGATAAATGGCTAAGAAAAAAAAGCACATCGCATCTACCATACTTTTTAACGATCGAGTACTTCTGGCTCGGGTGGATGACGAATACGTTACTGTGGCTTCGGATGAGGCTCCCGAAATTGAAGTGGTTCTTTTTTTTCTTTTGAGCCAAACGTTCCTGACCTCTGACGGTCAAATCAATGATAAAGAGGAAGAAGTCTCTGAGCAGTTCTTGAGCATGCTTTAAGATTTCTCAATATTACTTAAAAATTTATTTTAATATTTTAAGTTGTAACCTCAGAACAAATCTATTTTAAAAATGATTCCCACTCCTTTTGCATATTGGTGCTTCTTCAAACAGAAGTATCACCGAGCACAAACATTGACGATTTCAATTAACTGTAAACCCTACCTACAGCGTAACATCGATTGAAACGTTCAACACGCTGGTGGTTAATTGAGCTCCCAAACACCGAAAGTCAATGACACGGATCGTAACAGCAGCACGCGCTGACTCGACAGCCACCGCGCAAATGGACTAACAGTTATTTTAGCAATATTGCAAACCAAACACGTGCTGATATCATCTGCGATGGAAACAGCATACCGATTTTTTTAATGGCTGGAGTATCAAAGTCTCTTCGAAAGTTTCCATACAACAAAAACGAGGACATCCGGAGAAGTTGAGAGTAAACAGTACTTAACAACACTTACCTCTTGCAGGTTCTGATATCATCCGCTCAGTCTATACACAATCGCGCGAGACACTCGTGCTGGGTCGACTTTCCTGTGCATGTTCCTTGTCGAGACGTTTCGCGTATGGCCACAAAGCAAGGAAAGGCAGGTCCTTCAAGGTCGTCCACCTATTCTCCCATCCGGTCCAGATGAAGACGCCGTAAATGCTGCTTCTCAAAGTGCCATCGTGCAAATAGACCTGATGGGAGTACGTTTCCTGAATACTTTCTTCACTAGTCAACCCTTTCCAAATACCCACCTTTGGGGGATTCACCAACAAAGTCGAGCCCCCGGAGTGACGGCTCGTCCTCGATGTACTGCGCCATCACGATCCGCTCTCGGTCGTGGAAGAGGACAAAATTTCCCAACACCAAGCAAAGTAACACCAGCACTATTCGCTTCCCGATCGTAGCCATACTATCCCGCGAATCCTGCTTTCTATCTGTCAAATATCGAATCTTCGCCACAGGTAGAACACGTTGTCTCAACCCGCCGCACACACGTTTACGACGCTTCGCTCGGTGCGATAATCAAACGCGAACTGAACGCGTCCGCGTCGTTTGGCACAATTGAGCTTCCCTGTTGTGCGCTTCCTTTGCGCGATGCGTCCCATCTCGAGTTGCGTCTGCCCGTCACTGTCACGGGCGGGGAAGAGATGGACGATAGAACTATGTGTGCGTGAGAGTTTTTTTTTATCTTTTTTTTGTGTTGCTCGGACGAATATTGGATGACAACAAAAATCACACCTCAAACCGATGGCCCGTTTGCTCCGTAAGGGCCGGTGGAGTAACACACAAACGAAACATCCACCACGCCTAGGCGTAAAGTTTACTTCCAGCACGAGACGGTCAGCTGATTTGATTTGCGCCCGCGTTGCAGTCGTCCATTGTTGCATTATCATTTAAATTGATGATATCTCCACTTTATAGCCACCGGTCGTCTGGAGCGGATCATTCGAGAACCTGCTTGATAAACCCGAGATCGTGTTCTTAGATCGCGTAATACGTTCGGGAAGTATTGCGATCATTGTCACGAAGTCACGATGTATGAAAACTTTTGACATTCCTTTGCATTGTGCGTTTAAACTACATTTTAGACGAATTAGTAGATTTCATTCTATTGATTCCAAGTTCTGACCTTGGTTGTTTATGTCACAATCGTCTCAAAACGCACATCCTGATCGTGATCCCGATCAATTATGCTACCGTGACTATGCCGTTGAGATACTTTTGCAGTAGGGTCTGCTTCACGCGCTTGCTCTGAGGTACTTAATTTCAAACATTAGCATTACTTAATGTCGTCAATGGAGGCAACGTGTGCTACTGCTGGTCGCGTAGACAAGTAGGCGTGTACACAACATCTGACAAGCATCTGTTGTGGTCATATCAATCAACAACTGTCCAACTGCTAACAAGTTCAGACAACGTGCCGTACCGCGCGAAGAAAGTCACTAATCAAAGCTCATGAATGCCTGCCGTTTGGGTTGATGCGGATGGTATGACCGCATGAACTTGAAATTGGTTCTGATGTAATGAGATGAGCAGTATGTTCGTTAAGTGATAAATATGAAATTAGCTCACGTTGATCATACACGTGATCATGTGTAATACATACTTTAAAGATTGCATCCATGTTATTTATCGCTAATCGAATCGTTTTAAAAATAATAAAAATATCAATAATATTCATTACAAAAATCTTCAAATCATGAACCCAATCATGAGCAAACATATTCCTTGAAACAGAGAAAAGGAAAGTAAAACAATAAAATTTCTTATCATTCGTATGATACAACGACACAACGTCCGAAATATACCGAAACTTTATCCGTCATGCTTGTTTGAATACCAACTAGCGTGCATTCGACCAGTTATGCGGATTGCATACATCGCGGCTGAAGCCAGGTATGTACAACCCCTTTCGACGTAGGGTGCAGGAAACTTAAACTAAGAGCAATTCATGTATTGTGGATTGTATTCCTGTCAAAGGATCAACGAATCAAAGAAATAGGGATATGGATGGATTATGGATTCATAATTCAACCACATCGTCGAATTTGTAAGCACTGTTTGGGGAATAAAAAAAACAAGACATAATCAGCAATTTGGCTTCATAACTACGTTAAAACTTGTCCACAAACCGTGATCAATTTGCGAAAGGGGAACCAAGGTGATAATAATGTTATTGCTTATTACGAAGTTATTTTCTTTAAACCATCCCCTCATCTGCGTGCACGAATGTTCAATCGATTCTCCGTTTATGCTTCCGGACGTTTACCGGGCGCCCTTTCGTGCCCAGCAATGGATAATTCGAATAAGCAATGGATAATCGTTTTCCTTCCTCTATAAAACTACTACCAGCGGGAAAATGTCACTGTTAGTTGCGTGGAAAACTTCAAAGTGAACGGGGGTGGGTCACTCCGTAGGCGCGTGAAAGCGTAGTGAAAGAAGAGAACGTTCGTTTACTCGGTGCAATGGCGCACTTCTTGATCACGTTTCTCCCGGTGGCGATCATGTGCGCTGCGTCGCGTGCCGATAACTACGTCACCAAGTACGACAACATCAATCTGGGGGAAATCTTCAGCAGCCAGCGGTTGATGGATAACTACATGAACTGCCTGAAAGCCGTCGGTCCCTGCACGCCCGATGGCCGCGAGCTGAAAGGTAGGCTGAGGTCCTCCCGGGAGAGCTATCTTCGCGCCCCAATAAACCGTCCTTGGTTTTTATCGCCCACCAGACAACCTTCCCGATGCGCTGATGAGCGATTGCGCGAAATGCTCCGAAAAGCAGCGCGTCGGTTCGGACGAGGTGATCAAGTTCATCATCGCCAACCGGCCGGACGATTTTGCGATCCTCGAGCAGCTGTACGATCCGACCGGCGAGTATCGGCGCAAGTATCTGAAACCGGACGAGGGGGACGAGTCGGCCGAGCAGCACGCGAAGCCGGAAGAGCGTGAGCTATCGTCCGGTGGCGATCGTGACGACATTGAGACCGAAGCCCACGCAACCGAGCATATCTCGTCGGCTTCGTCTGTCCGTCCGTCTCAAGATCATGATCACGGCGAGGGCCAAACGGACGCAAGTGAAAACTGACCCACCGAAACCATGCGCCACCGTTCGCTGCTTTCAGTTTGCGTGTGCAATAAGTTCCATTGCGCACGACGGTCCGCCTGGACGGACGGTGGTCACACTAACACACCTTTCCTACAGTATGCAATTTCGACCACCAATCGCTCTCGGCGGACGCCAGCTGACGACGAGTGCAGTCCGTTCGATTGATTCGAACAATTTCCATCTAATGGCCCACCGCACCGTCATTAGATTCGCCGCTAGCGCGCTTACGTGCACGAGCGATGCAAGAAAAGGTCGTCGATGCGTTTTCGACGCTAAAAGTCATAATTTGCCGTTCTTCTTTGACCTCCCGGCGATCGATCGGCCCGGCGCGTAGCTGCTACTAGAAAAGTGTTGACGGTTTCGAGTTTTTCACCCAGTCGCCATGTAGCGCCGACGCCGAACGAACGGGTCGACCTCGTGCCGATTCGGTGGTGTTGGTATCAAAATGTAATTTTCCTTCGCTAGAAATAAAACGGTACAGTTGGGCATGACTCATCGGTGCTCGGATTCAATGCGAGAAATAAGAGAAAAAAACACATCCCACCACTAACTGTCTGGCCGAATCGAAGCGGACAAAACCAGTGCGCGCTTGGAATAGTAAAGGACGAGACGAGGACCCGTCATCACCATGCGCCATGTGGAGCAATTTATGACGGCCAAGTCGAGAGACAAAAACTGGGGTCAAGCAATCAAAAGCACACATTTGCAGGCAATTTGGTGGTGACACAGGCTTCATTTTGATTAGCTAGATATCACAGTTTCGAAAGGGTGCAGCAAAGGATGCAAAAAAGCGCATATCGAATTTCTTTTGGCTCTCGTTTATGTGTCATTTTCCTTTTGCCATATATGATACAACCGGTATCCGTATGTTTTTTCTACTTATTTCCGTTTCATTCCCTTTCGTTCCCGCAAAAAAACGTTCTGTTTATCTTATTTTATTTTCTTGTTTCTGACCATTATTAATTGCTGTGTTTGAGCTATTTAAGTTCAATTAATTTTCTCCATGGAAAGAGAGATTGTAATTTGTATTTTATATATTTTTTGATATTTTTTATACGTCAAATTTCTGTCAACATTGAAAACAAGCCACTGTACTTACAGGGTCGAGCTTACACACAGAACATTATGACATTTCGACAATAATATCACGTGTTGTAGTAGTAGTACAAGTATGTGACGTAAGTGCTGTCATGTTGACAGAAGAGTATGTGTGATAATATCCAATGTCCTAGAAACGATCCAAGCATTGATAAAATTAAACGAATTTTGCAATGATTTGCGTGGAGGCTCTCTGAAAATTTTGCTCCTTGTTATTTCTGCTTTTTTATACTCTGAAAAAGGGTTCTAAGGAAGCAAATGTTATAGGAAACAATGCAATATCTGGATCGTGATCGTCTTTTCTTTACAGAAAAGTAATTTTAAACAAAATATTATAAAACACGATTATTGTAAAAAGTTTTGAAAAATGAAAATGAAATAAATGCTTTTTAAACTACAAGGAAACGAGGATTGATAGAAATTCTCCATAGTTTGATTTCATACTAAGAATAATTACTAAAGTTATCACTCACTAGGTATCTCACTAGTATCTCGGTTGCCTTGACAAACGAAACAAACGCTAGTAGGCCACACTCAACGATTTTGACACTTCTGGCAGCAACGTTTTACTAATCTCCGTTAAATGATCCATCTATTCTCTATTTCATATCACGAGTGTTGTTTGCGACCCACATTGACAGTTGCGTATTGATGCATTGGTTGCACAATTACTTCACACAACAATGGCACCCAACCCACAGGCGCACATTCTCAAACCATCGTGCCTACCTCATCCATAATAACGACCAAAGGTCCCCCTGTTTGTCCTCCGAAAGCAAGGGTGTAAAACATTTCTCAACCCAACGCGCTCGCCAAGCTAACCTTCTGACCAGCGAGACGCGTCGAGATCATTCGGAACCCACCCATCGCTCTGCCCATCTCCATCTCCCACAATCTCCGTCCAAGCCGACCACCGTTAACGTATAACAGCTTTCCTTTTTCGGAAGAAAACGAAAGCTCTCTGCGGCCGCGTTCGCCCACTTGCAGCATCGATTGCATCGTCTGCATCGGATGCACCATTGTTATTATTACCATCGCCACCTCCCAGCCTCTCCACCTCGGAAGGCTCTCGCGATGCTTGGCAGCGTGTAACCGTACGCGAGCAAGAGGAATGGAAATGTCAAAATTGTGCACAAATTATACGCATTACGCAAGACGTCCCCAATTGGGAAGGAAATTGTGGGCTTGAAAGGAGCTCGTACGAGCCGTCTGTAATAGGTTGGGTCATAAATCAATCACGAAATTAGGTCAACAGTGCGATAGGGGACAGATTTTCGGTCACAATTGGTTTAAACATCACAGGATGCGCAATTCGGATAAGATTCAAGCAGTAGATGTTACCAAATAGCTCGCTTTTTATGTTAAAAACTGATTGTTGTTCTGTTGTATTTGTGTACTGATGAAGTTTGTAAGATTGTAGTTCACTCAGAAGGCACAGCTTCACACACACAGCACGATCGCTGCGAACCGCGGGTCCTGCTTGCGATCGGAGGTTGGGTTTTCATTTAAAACAACATTATTAACGCTTCATGAACCCATAGGATTCAACGACTTTGTTTGCTGCACTCGCAGTCGCATATCACATCACCCAGAACAGAAAGGGCCCACCCGAACATCTTCGTCCCCACGGGCGACGGCGAGAGATGTCCCTCGGGATGTATGGCTTGGAAGGATCTCGATCTCGCACGCCGGTGGTTTTCGTGCTCGAGGCTAGGGTACCCCCCGGTGTTACTACTACTGCTGGCGGTTCGGCTGAGCTATAGACAACCTATTAGAAGTGTGTGCGTGTGTTTGCGCTGAAGGGCGGCATCCGGGTTTGCTGTGTACAGTTTCCGCTCGGTGTGTTCCGTTCGTGGCCGTTGGGTCCGGGTATCGGGGAGGGCGTCCAGCGTGACTAGACACTAAAGAAAACTTAGCGTCCCACACCTTACAGGTTGATGCCCTTCTTCTTGGCGTCCTCGCGGTACTTGTTGACGTAGATGTTCTCCGGGTCGTACTTCTTCTGCAGGTTCTCCCACTGGTCCTTGCGGTTGTCGATCAGGTAGTTGATCACCTTCTCGGTGCCGGTCTTCTGCTTCTCGCTGCACTTGGCGCAGTCGGTCTTGAGGGCGTCCGGCAGGATGCGCTTCAGCTCGTTACCGTCCGGGGTGCAGCGGCCCGTATCCAGCAGGCACTTGTAGTAGTTGTTGAACAGACGGTCCGACTTCAGGATCTCGTCCAGATCGACACCGTCGTACTTGGTGGTGTACTTGTCCTGGGCGGCAACGGCGGCAACCAGGGCCAGGGCGACAACGATGAAGAATTTCATCTTTGCTGAGGGTGTTAAACTGTGCCGGTGGGACAGAAAGGAAGCTCGAATTTATTCCCAGTGTTTGCGATCGGTTGCGCGTGCTATATGGTTCGAGCGGGAGCTAAAGCCTCGTGTCACTAATCAAACTCATCGCACGACGAACCGAAAGGGGAACTTTTGCCACACACTGCCTGCCTTCTAAATTATATATCATCTACTCGATCGCTCCCAGTGTGCGAGCCACGCGTTCAGCTGACCCGTATCGTTCCAATGCAAAAAGGGCAACATACAGACAGTGAATCGTGCCCTGACAACCCGCTAACCCACTGATGTCACAAGCTACCCTTGCATTGTGTTAGCGAGTGACTTCGCTCCTCCACGAGGCCGGAACTACAGCTTGATGCCCCTCGGATGGGATCGTGGCGGCAAATCTCGGCTCAAAGATGTCAAGCCGGGTAGGGGAGCACACGATAAGTGATGAGTCAGCGCCAGTTGTCGCTGATGGCCGAGTGTTTGTGTGACCGAAGTCCCGAACAAACCTCGCAAGTACGGGGTGAGATTTTCAAGAAATCAACGAATGCAAAACAAACCGCCGACACCGACACGAATATGCCTAGATCGCTCGCTTTCGGTAAACAAGGCCCCGTGGAATCGAGCAAATGATGTTTGTGTACACATGTGTACCTATTACATTATCGGGTGTACTTCGAAACATTGGAGAACTAGTGGTCATTTTAAGGGCGAATCGTGTGATTTCAAAAGTGACTTTCTAACTGTATAAATATAATTCATGGTGAAAAAGCTAGCTTCTCAAATGACTTTTGATTTACAAACACAGTTTAAGCGTTGGAAAAAACTAAAAAACTTGAAAACACTATCATCTCTCCATGCGGAAACCGTTCCAAAACGAAAGACTTGGTCGGTTTTTACAAGTAATAATTAAAGCGACGAACCCGCTTTTGTGAACAGCTTGCGGACTTGCGTAAACCGTTCGACCGGCACAATTATTACGCGCACAACCTCACACTTTCCGGTATTCACTCCGCTAGCCCATCGAAAACGTTCATCCCTTTCACCTAGATCCTACCGACTAGCACGTCGTTCTAGCAAGATATTCTCGCCGAGCTCGTTGCGTTTGCAAATTGGAGTCGTAAAGTTATCGGACAATCGGTAGGCTTTTACTTGCTCCTTGCTCCCTTGTCTACTTCCACAATTCTGGAGGGGTGGGGGGGGGGAGATTCACCAGTTCTGGCAAGACAGTACTTACCGTTTGGATGGAACTCGCTTGTTGCTCACCGAATACAGGCAGAAGCCAAACTGTGCCTATCTGCGGCTCTGGAGCGAGCTTATATACCGAACGAAATTTCGTTCGCTTCCCGTGCGCGCCTATCCTCCCGGTTCGACGCGGCGTCATGCTCCTTCGTGCCGTGCGTTTTGGTTGTTTTGTTGTTGTTTGTTTGTGTTCCGCTTTTTTTTTTGTTGCTTCGCCCATCCGCTGGACGTTCAGGCCTTGGTCGTGCGCGACGTTTCTTCCCGCCGGCTTGTCTGCGCCGCGCCAGGAACCAACCGCCTGATGGATTTCGGTTTGGCAATTCGGCTCGTGTTGGCAACTCCATCCCCCCCCCCCCCCCCCCCATCGCTCGTTCTACCGTCGTCCAGCTGATCGTCCTTCCTGTTTCATCTCACGCGAGGCTCAAGATCGCTTCTTCGCTGCGGTCCGGGCGTTCGAGTACTCTTCGCGCGGCAGTGGCTCGCCGGTGGTGACCGCGGAGCCCGCTGAGTGGGCTGAAGTGGTTTAATTTTATTTATTTTCGGACGCACATCCACGGCGTCTCGTATTTGGATCGGTGGGCTCGGTGATGGGTGATACTCAAGAAGCCTACCATACGCCCTCGGATCTTCGGTGTCCAATCTTGCCCGATCGGTGTATCTTGTAGGGGCGTACATACACACACACACATGCATGCACACATACATAATTAGCATGATCAGCGTCACGGCGTGTCTTGAGAGTCTAGCCCGCGCGACGGGGTGACGGAGAGACGCACATAAGTACTCAAAACCGTGCGCGGTTTATTGGCGGAGTGAAATCGTGTACACTTTTTGGACGATCAGTCGATCTGCTCGTCTCGCAGCGCCCAGATCTGCCGGCGCTCGATGGTGGAACCGGTGATCAAGTTGCAGCCGTCTCCAGTTACCCGAAAACCAGTTGCCAAACGGCTAGACTATTAGACAAAACCAGCCTCACCCTGGGGCGAGATATCGGCAAGCGTCCGCGTGAGGGAGTGGAGAAATTTTGCAGAACGCAATCGGTCGTCTCCCACCGGGGCTAATCTTCGAATGTCAATCAAAATGGTACGATTAACGGTCAGCCACACGGCTTAGAAGGAACTTTCCGGGTGTTTGTATGTCTGCACGCGTAACGACTGGTTGTGTCTTGCTTCCTGCTGTATCTTCTAAACTGAGACCCTCTACGGCGGAGTCGAGGTTGCAGGAAAAGAAAGCAAACCGAGATCCCGAAATTCGGCCGAAGATATCAATCACACGCTCTAAGGACACTTACTGGTAGAGAAAGAAATTGGTGTCCCGGCAACGGAGGGGTGTCCGATCCAAGTACGTCGTGATTTAAGGCTACAGCATTCATAGCTGAAGGTTCGTTCGTGTTTTCGCCCCGTTGATTTATGATACAAACGATCGGATCGGAAACCATTGGGTCATGCTGATACAACCGCACACCAAAAAGGAGGTCATTCTAGCCTTCTCGTTGTTCGTACAAGATCACCCTTGGTGTACGCCCCGAGAAGGGTGAATCAGTTGTTCTAAATGCGCATCGTTTGAAAGGAAATGAGCCTCATTACAAAAAAAAACAAGTGGGTAGCAAAGGTAGCATTTTCCACCCATCCCACGAAGTCACGTCAACCGTAGCCGTTTTCGAGGAGATAATCGAACCGTTCGCGCCACCTCAAACGCCATAATTGTGGCACCTTCGTAACGGCTGCACTTGGTGCCACGTGCAGCCGGCGTGGGGTCAAGTAAACGATAATTTTCCATCCCACCGGCGACAACCCGGCTTGCATCCATTAACACACACCCTCGCTTCGGGTGTCTTATGGAAGTGAGGGAGGCTTATACTACTTTTTGTTTGCATCCCAACGCTCTCGGTTGAGGTAAATTACACCGGCCAAACACAGGACTTACAATTAGCACTTACAATTAGCACAATCTTGCGGCCTATTTAGCACACTTTTCATACAGATGTGACAAGCGGCGGGCATTAGTCATCGTGCTTGGAGGGAGCCTTCCGATATCTGGGCGGTGTACATCGCGTGCTGGGCTAATCGACCACGACCGGATAGGCAATTACTGTTATCAATTATCCTTTGTTTCGCCCAGGGTGTGTTAGAATCTTTAAGTAGGTGTTGTGGTACTTTCCAGCATTTAACTGTTCAGCATCTTTGGACAACAATAGGAGGGGAATAAAGAGGTTAAATCAAACAACTTTTGTTTTCAAAAATGTTCTAGCCTTCATTGCTGGAGTACGTCACTACAACCCATATAATTACGCACGCATCATAAGTAAACACCCGAAGGACCCACCATAAACAGATTGGAGAACGCAACAACTGGAGTGGCGCAGCAGCAGGCCCGGAAGGCGATGGGCATCAATAAAGCAATAATAATTACGCTGCCGCGAAATTATTGCACTCCACCAATTCCTAACCAACGCCGGGAGCTCCGTACGTCTCGCCAAATTTCCAAATTACGTAAATCGCACCTTAATCATCGCTCTGTTTGTTTACTTGCGAGGTGCGAAAGAGTACAGAATGATTCGATCTACGAAAAAAAAATCGATTTTGAAGAGTGTGAAGTAACGCCGGGTTGGAAACGTGGAAAATCCAGACGAAGAACATTTTAATCTCCCACCCGGGAAGCAACCCGGAAAATTGGAACCTAGGGGGGGTAAGTTTTTCTTGCTTCGAGCACTTTCATCTTCCTTTCGGACGTCCTAGCTCAAAGTCATTGCGTTGCGATGTTGCGCAGGCGAAGGAAAACAAAAAAAACAGGCAATCATTCTTCCCCACCGGATGTAATTGATCCGCACGTTAGATCCGCATCAATCGCAGGCGGATCTCGTCTGCACCGTCGCCAGTGATACCTTCTGGGATGCTTTATCGTATTTTCTCCCATTGGCGCAAAATAGTAAAAAAAAGCTCATTGTCTCTTTGGTTGACCAGTGTTTAGGTTTGGCATTTCACTCGACCGCTTAAGATTGAAACAAACACAAACGTACATGCACGCCCTCTCCATTTCGGTCGTTTTAGCAAACTAATGCCCATTTACGTCACGTCTGGGTGAAGCGAAAGCTCAGTTATCAGCACGAACCGTGCCGTGGAGATGGGGCGAAAAAAAGCATACGGGAAGATGAAATCCTAAGCCATGGTTATTATGCTCTCCATCGCCAGCAAAAAAGCAAATATTTACTTCCTTTTTGGACAAACTCTTCAACCTTCAGCATAAAGCGGTGACAAAGCAAACACCGATCAGCTGGTTTTCGCGCGAGTGCTCCGCGACCTGAAACTCTCTGGCAGTGGGAAAAAATGGCACACATTCGAGCGGGCTAACGCAGGGGTCGGCAAAATCCAAGTCTAAAGTATTTTTTTAGTTATTTTGTAACAAAAAACACAGTCAAATTGGTTTTGTTTTGGTATACGATTCGTGTATCTAATTATAAATAAAGAAAATAACACTTTATCAAACCAATAAAATAGAAATCCTTTCCTATCATTCGAATTCCTGTGAACAACTTCGCTTCACTGGACTCCTAATACATTATGGAATATTCTTCAAAGGAACTAGTGGTTTCTCTTGATATTTTGATCATTTGCTCGGATATGCATTGATAAAACAACCACCACAACCACAAAACTTGACTTTTTTTTTAGCAGAATGTTATGTGAAAAAAACACTGTATGTCCCAAAACTGAATGAGAACTAGAAAAATGAGTGTCAAGAAAACATGTGTAGAATCTGCTTAGATATCTTGTTAAAGTACTATGGTTGAAAATAGTTTATTTATTCAGGTGTGACGGCCCGGCCATATTGCTTATGTTGAAAAATAGTTTTTTGCATTAAAATTATCAATATTATTTCTATATTTGTTGGAACATAGGTGTGGAATATACCGGTAATATGATTTTTTGCTAGAAAAGCTTGAAGATCCCTGGCTTAAACCATTTTCATCTCTACAACCCACGTTAGATGGCGTTAGACCCCGCGTTGGGCCGGTAAAAGGGTTATCGTGTGAGAAAATTGTGTTTATCTTTTGTGTTTCGCAATCGTTGTGGCCGGGCGCTAGCGAAAAGTCTTCAAAACTGGACTCCGGCGGCAAACAGACCCCGTGTACCGCGAAAAGCCAGACATTTCACGAAGAAGCTGGGAGTTGGCGCTGTAGAAGCTGCTGCAGAAGTGGTGGAAAAGGGTTCATTTTCATTTGTTTCGCTAGTGATTATCGATTGTGTTTACGTTTCGTGCTTATTCCGCTATAAACAATACGATTTTTGAGTCTTTCTTTAGCTCATTAGCTCACAAAGCGACTAGTGCGCTTAACGAAATTTAACGAATTGATTCCAAAATATGTTACGAAGTGTATAAACTCGACGCTAAATATGTGCTAATTGGGCAGCGTTTTTTGTCTGCGTGCGTTTATCTTGCCGACGGTCAATTAGGGGAAGGTGGAGCATAAGACTGGGGGTGGGAAAACTCCATCTTGCGCAGACGGGTTGGTTTTTGTGCGCCCAAACTTAAACGGTTCGCAGTTAGTCACACATGCCACGCACGATTAATAAATTACACGCTTTTTTTGCCGTCTTTTCAGCTCATCTTAACTACGGTGAGGTGAGCAGAGAAGAAGCCCACCAACCAGTTGTTCTTTTTCGCGCAATAGGCTCCACAAGTCGAGAGATCTTCACCGCGACGGTGGAGCAGTGCTCGAGATGCTGTACTATACATTCGATGACACTTCTGCCGCTGGCTGAAGTCAACGGCCTCAGCGTGCGTCATTTGCGGGCATATGCGTCTTGCCAGCACCTTGGAGTGGGAAGATTTTTTTGTAGTGAAGGTAAATAAAGACCGATGCGAATGCTACACACGTATCTAGCCGCTGCACTTCTTCGTGGGACGTATTTGATTGCATATTGTGTGTTTGAAATTTGGACACGCTCATGTCGTAAGTTTTGAATATTCTTTTCTGTGTCCGATGGACCCGAAAAGACGTTGATGCACAGCGAGGAGGACTCTTTATCCTCTTTAGACGGAAGGTTGTTCTTTCAGCGCTGACAAATAGGATGTTTCTATTGTCTTCGGCGTGCCGTTCCGATCGATTGCAAAGGATTATCCTTGAAACGAGTATAGACGGCAGCAAAGTTTGCTAGTCTCTTGTGTCTCGTTTGCCCGAAAATCCTTCCTGTATCGGTGCGTCGTGACAGGCACACAATCTTCACCCCGAAACACTCAACATCCCAGGCACGTAATTTCGTTTACGGTTTACCCTCCCCACAGCATCTCCGAAACCGCCTGAAGAAACGTTTCGCCTTCTAACACGCTCTGACAGGTTATCAATTAACCGTTGATCAATCGATGCGATTGCAGTCGAATATGACTCACGGGACTGCATTCGGGAGGGTATCGAAAGGCGAACAACAGCAGTCTCGCAGTTTTGTGCAACGTCTCTGTTCCGTACGTCATGGACGCTTAATTCCACTGCCCTTGGGCCACACTTCAACGGTCAACGTCGGCAGGCGAGCGATAGAAGAACTAATTCGTCAAATCATTCAATGATCCATTAAAAAGAACGGGCAATGATATTGAACTGCTTTTTCATGCATTGGCGGGCATCTTCCAGGGAGCGCAAGCAAACGATGAGGATGTATTCAAGCAGCTACTGCTAAGGAGACTATTTTTCATAACCTCAAATAATTCATTCTAATGAACAGATCTATTCAAAGCTTCTTGGAACGAAAGAAGCTGGATATTCTTTACAAGATATTTTACGTCCGTTGAAGTTAAGCAAAATTAAGCTTATATATAAACTAATTGCTCATTTTATTCAGTAAAATAGTAGTGATGATGATTTTACTGGTCAATTTTATATTTAGTGTTATATCTTCTCATAACTAATCAACAAAGAAAATGAAACCGTTGATAATCCAAGTTTTTGAAAGCATGTGCCGAAGTTCTACGTGAACAGGTGACATATTTCATGAAACAACTTTTAGCCTCTTAGCGTGTTCTACAGATAACTGAATGATACTCAATACGACTTGTTCTGAGGCACTAACTTAAATCAAACATCCGACATCTGCAAACTTCTTAGCTGGGCAACGACCCCGACACCATGTAGGCAAACTTCATTTTCCTTTTCCTCGCAACACGGATAAAGAACACATGCCTCCAAACATGCTTGAGCAGCATTGGACCGCCAAAAAAAGCCCAAAAAGAAAACTTGGAACCGCGCCCTCCGTCCTCCAAAAAAGCGCCAGTTTGTGACAGCGCAATCAATCATCGGGCGATCATGTCAATGACTCTTCTCCGATTTCGAACTGACATTCGTCTTTCGACTTCATCTCATCGCTTCGCCCATTCCAAAAGGAACCGAAACATTAGGTTTCTGGAACAGCTAGTTGGTTGTGATCCAGCAGGAACAGCGATAAATTTTATAGTTGTGTTGCCGCGCGTGCTTCAAATTGATTTCTTCCCCGAGATAGCGTGCACTAAAAACCCGCCTGCTTCGATCTATCTCAGCAGCGACCATCCGTATGAAACGAGCAGCGCCTACTTTTTGTACCACAACACTTCACCGCGGGGCCACGCTTCCATTTTGCCGGCAGCGCCGTTACCATCGGGGCAGCAGTAAGAAAAAAAAACGAGATCAAGTTCAAGTTCACCGCGCAACGTTAATCGCGGCCGCCGTGCACTCGCGCACGCGCCACCACCAGCCGTTGTGCAACCGGCCCAACAGCATCCGGTGCAGCCCACCTTTCGCGCTTCAACGAATAATCGACACTCGCTGTTGGTTTCCCCAGCAGGGCACGGGTGTACTTTTCCACGCGGCCTCAACGCCGGCGCAAGACGTCATACGATTGTTTTTCAGCTGAAATCTGCTCCACGGCAACTTTTCCATCCCGACCTTAGTCTAGCGGAGACTGGGCCCCGCACGCTGTCAAAAACTGGTAGCTGTTGCGCGTCTTTTCGCGGGAATTCCCATGCCGGCTTTACTTTAACTTCCTGGAACGTCGGGCATCCATATTTAATGTGTAGTTTCTTTGCGTCATACGGAGCAGCGATCCTCCGATATGTTGCTGTGGATGTAAGAACATTCCGCACTAAATCATTGTGCAGCCGATGGAGATTATTCCTTCGCGGTACGCCGCGTGGTCAGTACCAGGAAGAGCAGTAGTGGAAACGCACTGGGTTCAATTACGACGTTGCTAATGAAAAGCCGTGCGAGGGACGAATCGCTTCGGCTCTTCATCGCACGTACCGATGGGTTTGAGTTGCACTTGAAGTTTAATCCACATCGTACTCTAGACCCCCCTTCTTCGTCATTGACGTCATTCTCCGGCACATCACTGCGTACCTTTTTCGGGTATTAGAACTTCAAGAGCAAAGACAATGATGTCGAATTTGAGTTCACAAAAGTGTCAGATGGAATAGGATCTGTAATAAATGCGAATAATTGGTCAATCTCTTCGATTCCGTAAGGTGTCGTATCTTTCTTTTTATTCTTCTTTTTAGAATCGATTTCTTTCGACAATGTTCAGCTCTGCTGTAAATGAATTCCTTCATAGAAATAACTCACCTACTTTGGCTCAATAACTCCATCGCTCCACAGCCCAGTCAGCCAATGCTTTATGTATTTGTACCGCAAGCGAGGGTTTCTTCATCCCTATACAAATTGTACAAAAGGCAACTCACTTTCCTACGCTCACTTCCTACGCTCACTTTCCGACGCTCACCACAGTGAGTGCGAGCGAAGCGAGCACGTGTGAGATGTGTGCGAGCACGAGGAAGCTCGACAATGTCTACTGCGATGCCAAAACTACACAAAGTGTACAAACGAGAGAAAAATCGTGCGCATCGTCGTATTTTCAAACTATGACGGCAGGCCAGTATCAAAATGGCCATTCATCTTCTTCAATACCGAATTTTCAACGGATTTTCA
>KB673201.1:7146218-7211747 GCA_000349145.1 Anopheles dirus | reverse complement strand
GAAAAAAAAAAGTAATTAACTAATCATGTGTTTAGACAATGTCATTCCTATTTGGAGTTTGACCTATGCAATCAAGCCTACCGTGTTACTTCTCGAAAAATGAAATTTTCGAATGGTTTGTTAGTTAACAAACTTAGGACACGGGTTAAACTTGAAATGGCTCAACGGGCCAACATAACCGTAGTTGGATCGCGTATTCCTGTAACCGGGCCGTATTAACTAGTGGAAAACAAATATTTCAAATTAAAATTCCTCCAGAAAGTTCTTCAAAACAAGTTACTCACAGTCAGATGTTTGACCGATTTCAGAAATGCTCCGTGAAGCGCATCCGACACATCCTCTTCAAAGCGACGCTGTTTAATAGAAACATTTTATACGAAGAAAAAGCAATCCAAAACACGAGCCGTCCACGGTTCATAAACCACAGACGGATCTTCCGAAAACAAAACAACGATGACTCAGTCAGCGTTTCATTCGCCGAGAGATGGCCTAGCCTCCAACGACGTCTGGACGATCTTCCCGTCTGATTGCTTATCGAACATTAATTTAATCTGCAACAGTTAGCCTTAACGCGTGCTGATCGTAATAGAACATCATGGGAATGCCCTATGGCGGTACGGAGCGTGTAACGCTTACGATGACCGTGGGCGCGAGAGAAAAAAAGCGAAATAAAAAACAATAAAGCTCTCGCATAAACGATTTTTCCCACACGCAGGGCGAGAGGGAAGGAGCTCTATTTCGGGGAATGTTTACATTTCATCCAGCTTTAACAAACTATTTGATTAATTTAGGTGCATGTGAGTGTATGTTGCGCTCTCTGATTGTTGCAGCATTGGCGCTCTCGTGCAGTCTTCTATCCGCGGCCCACGCAGCGGAGGCACGCCTATACGTGAAGGACGTCTGGTCGTCTGGTCGACACCGGGTAACAAACGAACGTGCAATGATGCAATCGGAAAATGCATTGCTACTTTTATTTATCACTCGCCACCCCGTCCAGGCTGTACCCCTTCAGGGCAATCTCCATCGACAGCTTCCCCGCCAGTATGCCGTGCTTCTCCATCACGTTCCAGATGGTGGCCATCACGACGAAAAATATGATGACGGCGCAGAGCAGAAATTTCAGCACCAAAAACGCAATCTTCAGCCCGTACGGTGCCTGCAGCTCGAGCAGATTGATCAGCACGATGATCACGCCGATCGCCATCAGCGTGTAGCTGCGCCGGTGCGACTCCAGCTGCTTCAGGCTCTCGTTGCAGATGGCCACACTTTCGCGCAGTGCCAGCACCGCTTCCCGTTCCGTTTCGGCGCGCGACTCCCGCGCGCTGCAGCCGTCCTGTTTGTCGCTGCTGCACGCGATCAGATTCTGGATGGTGGAGGTGGACGAGCATTTCTTCAGTATCAGCTTGGCGTACACGGCCTCGTGGTCGGAGTAGCTGAATGTCTGCCCCGGCACACGCTCCGGCAGCGGTAGCCGATGCTCCAGCAGCCGGCCTTCGTACTGATCACCGATGCGATACATCACGTAGTCGATCCGCTTCCCGTTCGGTTGCTGCTTGGCTGCGGTCGCATCGGTGTAGCTGTTCGTGTGGCACTCGTTCGTGCCGACTGCACTGCCAATCGACTTCCGATCGTACGAATCCTTCAGCTTCGAGCTGGTCACCAGCACGCGGTAAGCGAGATCACCCGGTTCCGTGTTCAGATCGCCTGCCAGCACCTGCAGCACGGCCTGGCCGCGTGTACTTTCGATGAACTGGGCCGTATCGTGCGCCTGTATCACCCGGTGGGCCATGTAGTCGTCGCACTGTCGGTTGTATTCCGCGTGAAGCTGCAAAGAAAATAAAGAAGCCTGTTTGCATTTGCCTTGTTCCTTGTTCCCCATGGCTTTGACGTCACACGATGCGCATTTGCATATTATAAAAAATAACCCGCCGATACAGGAAGTAGGAAGTCACTACCATTCAAGACCACTGTGGCATCTAATCACCATTGTCTCTGTGTAAAAAAACATGATCCCGACATTAACCCCACACGGTCACGGCACGGGAGAGAATAAAATGGGTCTTAAACGTATGTCTTTGCGGAGCAAATCACATCTCAGCAGGCAGTGATTTTACGATTCTAATCGCATGACTTATACCGGTTCATGATTAATGCAGCCACACCGGCCGCCCCCGTTTCCCATCCCACACTTACGTGAGCAACGTACACATGCACCAGCTGATCGTTTACCGAGATCTTGGCCATACCGACCCCTTTCCCACCGAACCAGTCACCGTGCTGTATGCGGTGGATGTAGCCATTCACGGACCAGGCATGGAAGAAAGTCGATACGATCGGGTAGCGCGAGAGAATCGCCAACCCTGAACCAACCACGCCACTGAAAGGGAGAAGATGACGATTCAATTTGCGCCCTCTTCCTGCTAACCCGGTTCTTGTCACCCCCACCGCACTCACCTGTAGAAGTAGTGGCAAAAGGGAAGCACATTTTCCACCCGCTGCCTCAGACACTGGTAGTCACTTTCCGACCATACTTCCTGCAGCGACACGACGTCATAGTTGCCGCTCGCCAGCACGTCCCCGATGGCCTTTACGCGTACCTCACGATCCTTCGACACGTACGGAATGCCCCTGCGAGGAACGGCATAGATTCATAAAGCGACATTGCATTCGATGCTTCGATTCCGGACCGGAAAACTTACCAAATATTCAGCGTCAAAATGCTCAGCTCCATTGCCATTTTCGAGGCAGATTTGGCAACCTGCCGGTCCACGGTGCCAATTTTGTAACGTAAAATGTATTTAATTCACTAGCGAACGCGTAAATAAAGCATCCTCCGTCTGAAATACACCCTGCGCAACGTTTGCACTCCTGATAAACGCAGCAACCGATGTAATTATCTGATTTTGATAGCTTTTTTGCCAAATAATCGTATCCGTTCGATAATGTTGTTGTTCGACGCGACGAAAAGAAAACAAAACAATTCCCATTCTGACAGCAAACGGGCTAGCGCCGCTCGTGGCCTCTTTTGGAACTAATTTCGATTGTTGCGCAATATGCACCCTGTGCTGTGCAATGAAGTTTGGCGCGAAAATTACAAAAAAACCAGTTGAGTATTGCAGAAAATTGAACTAGCAAACTTTTTTGCTGGAATTTTAGGTTAAAAACCTAGAAAAGTTATTCCAGACACAATTCTTAAGGGCCAAACATTTATCACATTTATTTTCGAGATAACATCAACAACGTTTATCACAATGAGGCGGCCGGGTGCACCCTCCTAACCACCCTACTCCAGCTTGATGCCCTCCTTCTGGGCCTCCTCGCGGTACTTCTCGATGTACAGGTTCTCCGGGTCGTACTTCTTCTGGAGCGCCTCCCACTGCTCCTTGCGGTTCTCGATGACGTAGTTGATGACACGGATGGCACCGGCGCGCTGCTTCTCGCTGCACTTGGCACAGTTCGTCTGCAGCGCCTCCGGCAGGATCTTCTTCAGCTCGTTGCCGTCGGGCGTGCAGCGACCCTCGTCCATCAGGCACTTGAAGTAGTTGTTGAACAGCCGGTCCGACTTCAGGATCTCGTCCAGATCGATGCCGTCGTACTTGGTCGTGTACTGCTCCTGGGCGGCGACGAGGGCCAGCAGGGCGAAGGCGATGGCGACGAACAGTTTCATGATGGCTGGATGGGTTGTTTCAAATGCTACAAAAGGCACCAAGCGATCAAGTTAGAACAGAACCGCTCGGTTACAATTTTCCACTCGAATGGGTTTCGAACCCAAACCAAACTAACCGAATCGAATGGGATTGTTTTGGAGGCGATGAGGCTCTCTAGCTGCGATGGAAGCACCGACTGTATCGAACTGCAGAACCGCGACCGCTTTTTATACCGCTATACCAATACGGCACCGTCCAAACAATTCCACCGATCAAGGATACCCCCGAACGGTTAGCCGATGAAGCTCTCGAAGCTTTTCGGCGCTCCACCGCATTTCTTCGCTGTGCTGCTTTGACCCCACTCCTGCTAGCCGACAATTCCTATTGTCCGACGTACGAACGGGCCAGACAGCGCGTTTGCGCACACTCACACAAACACACAAACGCACAAAAAATAGTTTCACCAACTCCACACGCTACCTACAACCTACAACCTTCCAGCGCCACAAATTTGCACGATCCGCGGACCGACAGCTCTCGCCTCTAATGCGCGTGCACCGCATCGTGCCACTTCCGCCCGAGAACCCCACCGCCCGGCCATTCCCTCCCTCCTCCCCGTGCTCTATGTCTTGCAGTTCGATGCAGCTTCACAGTTAAAAGCTGCCCCACTCATCATCATGCGGCCGGTTTCGGTAGCCGATAGTAATAACTACGCTGCACAAGCAAATGCAGTCAGCGCGGGTCACTCGAAGCGGATATTTAGCAAGCGGCGGTGGAGTGAACATCCCATCCACCAGCGGAGACACAAGCCACCGAGCGTCATCTCTCAAGTAAATGGGTGCGAATTACCAGAAAAAGCCCCCTTTTCACGGGGGGGCCATGATCGTAAGTTCACGATCGTAGCAACTCCCCCACTCCTCTTCCACGGCGGGTTCGATCTATTTCTCGTTAACCTCACACTCGTGGAACTCCTCTCTCTCCCTCCCTCCCGCTCATACCTTCCGGATCATTCGTCTAATCGTCTGCGGCAGAATGCACTTAGCTAAACAACGTCATCCACCGCCCATAGTCGTCGTACCGGCTCGCCGAGAGCTCTATCTAGCCGGCAGTGCCGGCGCTGAGAGTTAGCCTCTCCCGGGAGAAGTCGCATGGCATGCAGCAGCCGACGCCGGTTTGTCGTCACGGCAATCCTCCTCCCCCGGGGGGAAGCCGACCGTGTGTCGGCTGTGTTCAATATATAAAAGGCTAGCCGGGTCGGTAGATACAGCACAGTTTAGCCGTACACTATCGCGAACCCACACACTCCTTTCGAAGCAGGTTAGTAGCGACCCGACAAGTGATAAAGCTCCAGCGTTGCGCCGTGGAGCTTCCAGCCCTAGAGAAGTGCGATCTCATCTCAGATAGCGTTTCGCGGAACATGCGGAACATGCCCCCAACAAAGGCTGGAAGCATTCACAGTTCGTGCGCGTAGAATTGCGTGTGAAAAACGACAGCGATAGCTGGCGCTACCTACAACCGATTCTAGTCCAAATTTCTCTCCGCTCGTTCTCTCCCCTTCCCCGGCCAGAAACCATGAAACTGCTCATCGCCGTTGCCCTTGCGCTGGTCGGTATCGCGGCCGCCCAGCAGTACACCAGCAAGTACGACAACATCGACGTGGACGAGATCCTGAAGTCGGACCGGCTGTTCAACAGCTACTTCAAGTGCCTGATGGACCAGGGCCGCTGCACGCCCGACGGCAACGAGCTGAAGCGCATCCTGCCGGACGCGCTGAAGACGAACTGTGAGAAGTGCAGCGAGAAGCAGCGCGCCGGTGCGATCCGCGTCCTCAACTACATCTACAATAACCGCTCGGCCCAGTGGAGGAAGCTGCAGGAGAAGTACGACCCGGAGAACACGTACATCGAGAAGTACCGCGAGCAGGCGAAGCGGGAGGGCATCAACCTGGACTAAGAGGGAGGCCTTCCCGGCGGAAAGCCGCTTCTTCCGCACCGGCCATCAAAAACCTCAAGCCGAGTTTCAAGATCACACCGTGACGCATCCTAAACTTTCCTACCCCTATGCCGTGTCTACCAAGTCTACAACATCCGGTCCCGGTGCTGAGGCGAAGTGCAGCTACGAGCGCGCGCTCCCCCACACAACAAGGACACCGCCAGTCAAGCGAACCGCTGGTACTAAGGTGCCAGGGCAAAACTAACCCCACATACTCGCTCCTATTTGGAGCCGCGCGTAACAGTTCCGCTAATTTCTATTGAACTCTTACCCACCTTGTGATATACCTTCGCTATAAGCCACTGTTCATCACGGTCAGCAGTGTGTTTGTTTTCGGTTGACATTGTTATTGTTATGATTTTGTTTTTTTTTTATATTTTGACGTCTACAGGATGTCAGACTCTTAGTAGCCAAAATTAGTGGAAATTTGAAAAGCAAGCCAAAAACAGGATGTAACAAATGTGAATAAATCGATCCATCAACGTTTTCTACACAAAACTTCTCCTCTGTTCTTATCATGCGTATGTGTGTGTGTTTTTGCTCATCATTCCACGCGCGCAATGTTGCGTGAAAAATACTAAGTATCGAACCGATCATCACGAACAATTAGTCGCTCGGTCGTCGGCGAGACCTGCATCCAGTGCCGGTGGTAAATCGATCGCCAGCGATTCGAGGGCGTGGAATCTAATTTATGCATCCGAAATGAAGGTTATTACCGCGTGCACTCTCCCCGCTGGAAGCGCGTGTGAAACCGCCTGCCGATCGAGCATGCTCGTGGCGAAGCCGGTTAATGTTTGAAGGAAAGCAAGCAGCGTGCGTATCGTTCCGCGTAGATCCTAGATCGCGCACGTTCAACGACGTGGAGGGGTCAACTTACGCTAACCGGAAGCTGCGTCGACCGACGTCAGCTAACGGTGTTGCCCTTTGTACTACGGCCGTTTGTCGCACAACGAAGCAGAACAAAAAATAGTTAAACCCCTTATCATTACTTATTCCGCACAAACAACGCTAAGTATCGTGTGCAACGCCACCGTTCTCCAGCTCCGCCACGCTGCTTCTCAGAAACGTGATCGACATCAGAAAAAGGGGCAATTATATTTACTAATTGATGCTGAGCCTGATCGAGTAGTGATTTTTTTTTGCTGCAATTTTGCCGATCGCTTCCAAGCTATTTGTGCCACCGTTTGTGCGATATGCGTAGCGATCTGTTTATCGACAACGCCTTTGTCGAGTTAGGAGTGGAACCCCCGGTCTGTCCAGCAAGTGCAGTGAAGTAATGATCATCAATCGTTCACATAACTATGGGAAGGGTGTTCCGTTTTCGCTAACGATCGCAGCATGCACACGTTTGCCGGACGGTCCGGCAAGGCAAATAACGAGTTGCAAGGTAAACACCTCAACTGGACAGTGCGCAACCGTGCGTCTTTGATTCCGCAGTGGTGTTGTTTACTAGCAAATTTTAACTACAATGCCGAGTTGGCAATATTGTCGTTGCAAATGGATATGTTTCATTTGAAATTGATTTTGTTTTTTTTTTTAATATAAGGAGCAGTAAGTTTTTTAGCTCAAGAATGCACTACTAAGAATATGCTCATCCTTGTTGCTAAGTTTTAGATCAGATATAATTGATATTTCGATTTGAATAGATTTGACAATATATTTTAACTACATCATGAATTAGGTGTTAAGGCCAGTCTTTTAAGCTAACTAAATTCTAATGCTGTGCTAATGTGTTGCTCGATAGTATATTAATTGAACAACTCATAGAGCTTAGAAGACTGTGAAGTTTCAGATGACTTCCAAGGTGTGATCAACTATCTGTACATCAACGCAATAGAGACTCATTCCTCGAGTACGATCAGTTAAATAACAACTTGAAACTTAAACCATGAAATTAAACAGGTTTCAACAGTGGAGTTTGGAAGAGCATTGGACAGTTTCGGAAGGAAAACATGAACAGTATTAATAGTTGGAAAGCATACATGCACAGATATAATTATGATAAAGCAACTGTAAATTCAAATACGGAAATAGAGCGGATTACAATGAGAGAGAGAGAGAGAGAGAGAGAGAGAGAGAGAGAGAGAGAGAGAGAGAGAGAGAGAGAGAGAGAGAGAGAGGGAGGGAGAGAGGGAGAGAGAGACCATAAAAGAGCGAGCATGATAGAGCGAAAACGAGCGAGTTTCCAAGTGTGCAGCTTTTTTTCGAACTCCCACTAATTGTTCTGCCAGGAATGTGTATTGCATTTTTGGTTGTTCAAAACAGGATTAACGGTTTTTTTTTCAAGCTTCCCCATACACAATTAGCTTGAACAGATGAAGTTTCATCAGTTGAATACAAATGTGGTTGAAGAAACGAAGAATATGGAAAGAGCGCGTAAGAACGCACCAAAATCATTTCTTTTTTTCTTGTTTCTGTTTTTTTTTTTCTAAATAAACAAACAAAAACGGTCATTTCAAACTCGTTGCAAAATTCATCCGAGGGAAGGTGTACTATGGGAAATAAGAATCGAATTCGGACAAAATTGGGTCACCCATTTGGGCGCAGTAGAATAAAGGCCGACTGAGCTGTGCTCGAAACTGCTCGCATGATTTGACAGATTTGACGGCTGCTAAGAACAACAATAAGAACAGCTATCAAATGAATTGTCATTTGTAGATTATAAACAAGAAGATGTAAGGCTGGTAAATTAGTCTGTCATGGTAGCCATCTTGAAAACATAGTTTGACGTCTACGGGTAGTGTTTATTTACATCATGAGCACACACACATAGGCATTAACATTAAACAACAAGCATTTGGTAGAAGAAAAGGTATCGCGATTTTGAAGAACAGTTTATTTTTAGCGTCCACTATTAATATAACCAACCTGTTGTATTGTTCTTCATGATATGTAGAAGATTTTCCTTTCCTTGGAGGAGGATTTGTTTCATAAGCAACTAGCAATTGGAGAATGCAGTGTTTTTTATAGTTTATCCTTTATTTATAACCGATCTTTCGAACAAAAATTAAACAACGTTTGACAGATAGGTGACCGAGTGTCAGGTCATTTTTTTTTCTTTTTTCAAAACGTCAAAACAGGGTGTTTCGGCGACCTGGTCTCCTCTACGCTGACTTTTTGGTTCGGGTCGTTATGTTTATGTGTGAGAAGCCCGTATCACAAAAATATTCGGAATATTATTTTAAATAAAATTAAATAGATCCTGAAGTTCACGACAGTATCCCATCTCACAAACCGATCCTGCTAACCGTTGTGATGGTTATCCTTAGCGAGCATTAAAAGGCGAGTGAGTATGAGCAGACGAAAGTGAGCGTCACGCGGTGAGCGTCTTCGTACTAAAATGTATAAATCCAACAACGAACGATTACGCATTTATGGCGTATTTCTAGGCTCTAAGTGCATATCTTATTCACCCCGCTGTACCCCCCGGTGCTTGGTTCGGAACGCGGCGCACAAATGATGGAACACGAGACGCTGAATATGCCGAGTGTCAAAGAAGACGACGATCTCGAAGATGGAGAAGTAAGTCATCCACTTCCGATGCACATCGGAATTCAATTCTTCGCGTACATTAACCTCTTTGTCTACTTGCACCCTCCTCTAGCTGTCCGATAGCGACAGCAGCGACGGCTACACCCCACTGGCACGGCCGGAAGTGGCCAAGCCCGAGTTTGGTTCAGCCTCCGTGAGTCTGCCGCGCAAAATGGACATCGTTTCGGACGAGCACGACGACGACGATCTACACCCGGAGAAAAGTGACTCCGACGGTAGCTCGGACGAGAGCGCCAGCCACGTCCGGATCGGATCCATGGGCAGCTATCCGAAGCGAATGGTCGGCCAAACAGCACGTGTTCCGGGGCGAAGCCATGCCTCCGCTCCGCCAAATCCACCCGCGAAGGGTGTCACCGCGGCTAAGTCGACGCATCCGATGGCTCACGCAGCCACGCAGCGACCGAACAAGTACAACATCTGGACGGAAAGCCTCCAGGAGGATACGCTGATGGAAACGATGCGCGGCTGTGGCGTGACAGCGAACGGGAAGCACAACCGAGATGTGGAATCGTACGACTACAAGCTGGTGGCGCGGATGCAGGGTGGCAACGCGTTCGAGCGGTTAAAGCGTCGCCAGTCCAATTCGGACGATTCCGATGGGTACGCCGGGGGTGGCAAGCGTATGCGAACGACACACAACGCATATGCGGAAGCGGACGAGCGGGAACGGCGCGGCAACGTCAAGGAGCGCTTGGGGAAGCGCAACACCAGCACCGACAGCAACAGCGACGACAGTGGGCAAAGCGCACCTAGGTAAGTTTCGCGACTGGTGGACACACCGGCGAGCACCGGGAAGAAGTTTAGGTTAAGATGGGTACACTATGAACGTAAATTACGCCCTAGATTTGCTTGCAGGCACATACCGGACCTAGACGTCAAGGAGGACTGCTCGAACGAAGCGTTCGGGATGCAGTTGGCGGAAAAGCTGTGCGAAACGCACGCTGAGCTAATGGGTAAGCCGGAACGGTGTTGCGGTGTGCTAGATTTTTAATCTAGATGCTTAATCCTTGCTTTCCCCTTCCAGTGCGAGTGGTCGAAGCCCTCGGGAAGGAGATACCTATGAAACTCTTCAAAGAAACTCAAAAAATCGAAGCAGACGGTGGAATGCTTGTTATGGTGCGTTTGATTCAGAACGGGAGCAGGATTACATTGCTGAGCACGTGTTCATTTCGTTTCCCTGTCCCATTGCAGAAAGGTTGGCGACGGCGCACACCGGGTGGAGTGTTCCTGTTTCTCCTGAAGCACTGCGAAGCGGTCGACCAGGACGTCAAAAAGACCATCTTCCAGGAGGACAAGAAAGCGAAGCAGAAAGAGTGGAAGCTAACGAAAAACTTGAATCGCGACAAAAAGGTGGAGGAGCTGAAGAAAACGCTTAACCGGCAGGCGGCGAACGAGTCCGAGCTGCCGACGATACCGATGATGTCGCACCTGAAGGCGGAAACTCACAGCACCCGTGAGTGAAGTCGACACGAAAGTAGGAGTGTTTTTTGGCGAACTCAAATAATCTATTCTTCTTTCGAAACAGTCTCCAACCCGCCACCGTCGCCAGTTGGCGAGGAAAACTTCGAGGGCAGTCCGGACTACGACGCACGTAACATCCACGTCAACGTGACCACCAGTCCGGACAAGACGCTGCTCCAGGCGCACGACACCGACAAGGACTCCGATGCGGGTGCGGACGATGCGTGCCGGACGTTAGCGGACGGCTGTTCGACGGTGGCTGGCATGATGGTGACATCGGGGGTTTCAACGACCGGGCGCACCATAGCGAGCTACCAGGAGGAGGACTGTCTCGATATTACGTGCGACGATATGGATCTCTTCTAGCGGCACGACGGTGCCTCGACGACGATGACCGTGGCCTACCGATTCGGTAAGGAAGCTGGTGGCGCAGACATCCGCGTTCCCGACGCCGATGGCCGATGTAAATGCGACGAAGGAGAGAGAAACGAACGAGACCGACGTGTAGAGGAACTAATGTAAATACTCGTCAAATGAACTATACTAACCTTAAGGATACACGCAATTCGAAACGAAACGGTCACTTTTGGGTTTTGTTTATAGTGGATATCGTTCGTTCGTTCGTTCTCACAACGGATGCTTGCTTACGTTCCCTCTTCTGTCTCGTTGTCGTTGCGCGATTCCTGCAAGTTGCACTGTTCGATCAATCGATTGACCAAATTGTTGCTATCGCCTCCTGCACCGGCGTCACCACCATCAGACGGGGCCGCACCCTGGAAGAAGTTTCGGAAATCCTGTGGAAACCCGTACACGTTCCGCTTGATCGGCTGTATGCCGCAATCGTTGGGCAGGTAGCGGAACTCGGGGTCGTCCTCTTCGTCGATCGTAGCGACCGACGCCTCATCGTCCAGCTGGTCGTAATCGAACGCCAGACTGTCGGAATGGCCCTTTCCGTACAGTGAAAAATCCATGATGATTACATTATCCTTCGCAGGACGATACACGTCGAATACGTCTGCGCGTGAGAAAGGAGAAAACGACTTAGGAGACTGCATTTTTGACACACAACAAAACACACCAACTCACAGTCCTTCAGCGGAAACGTATCCTTTATCTTCTCCTTGAACAGCGACACGATATCGTTGACGATGTCGGTTCGTTCGCGCGCTATATGCTCATGGTACGACGGCCAGTGCCGGGGCGAAATTGCCAACAGCGAGCGGTTGCGCACGAAACACCGAAACTCCGACCCGGGATGGATGTCGTGCCACTTCTTCAGCACCACGTGGTACCCGCTACCGTTCGCGGTGGTGGCGCGTTCGCGAAAATCTTCCTTGCAAAAGCTGGACGCCTTCAGCAGCTGATAGATGTCGGTAATGTCGCGCACGCACAGCGACTGGCCGAGCGTGATCCACTGGGCGTCCTTCGGGCAGTGCCAGTCGCTTTTCAGAAATGCGTTCCCTCCCAGGCTGCCGATGGCGTCGGTGAGGGATTGTGAAAACTCCGGAAAGGCGGGCTGTTCGGTCTCGCTGTCCTCCGTATCGTCCGCATCGCTGTCGTTATCGCCGAACTGATCGCTGAACGCATCGTAGTGTGTCGTTTGGAAACCGTCGCCCGTGCTCACGTCGGTAAAGTTGGAACATTCCTTCGGCAGGATGAGCATGTCCTGCCGCAGATAGGCCAGCACGTCGGCCGGCACCGGAATGATGCAGGATCGGATTGTGTTCTTCCGGAACAGTTCGTACCAGTTGACGTGCATGCATGCCTGCCGTTCGAGCTCGATGTTCCGGACCAACATTTTGTGTCCTTCCGAAGCAGCAGTATGGAGCTAAAAATGCGAATCACAAACCCTACACGCTACTATCAAAAAGCAGTATATGACGAAATGTTGCGTAGATATTGCACAGCGTACGCGTTGCCTCCGTTGATGTTTTTTTGTTTACCAAACAGTACGCTCGTTTGACAGCTGTCAAGTGCGTCGCGAACAATACGCGTATTTCTACGATTTCCTTGAGTTCGTCGACGTCGGTCGGCCGCGGAAAAGAAGTTGCTTTATTTTGTAAACAAAAGCATTACGCCCATTACCTTCGCGGGAGTCATCTGTTTTAAAACTAATCCAATTATATCACCTGCAACGTGTGTTTGTGTGTACTAGGACGAGTATTGCTGAGCTGGCCGGGAATGAGTTTATTGAAGTAATCTCGGTGGCAAGAGCAGTCCGCGTCTGGTGCTGGGGAAAATGCGTACAAAGGAAAGCGTACCATTGAGTTTCTCCGTCTGCAGGGAGTGATGAAAATTGGAGCGAAGCAAGCTGTGGCTGTGATCAGGAATTGGTTCCCAACAAAAGAAGCGATTCGAACAACAAACAAAACCGAAGAACTGATATCCCAAGCATGATTTGTGCAGTTTTGTGCGTATGGTGATCGCATTGCGCAAAGAGAAAGCGACGAAATAAAACCCAGTGCATGTCAGGAAGTCGGGACGAACGCAGCGGAACGGCGGAAGAATGTGCCTCTCGTTCTGCCTCCACTGGCGGGTCTGGCTGCGGCCCCTGCTGGTCGTCCTGTACGTGCTGTTCGTCATCATCGTCGTCCCGCTGCTCATCGCCGACTCGGTCAAGGATGGCTTCACCCGCAAAGGTCAGCTCATCCTGATCGGTGGCCTGTTTGTGCTGTGCGCCATACCGATCTCGATATGGCAGATCGCACAGCACACCATTCACTACACGCAGCCTCAGTTACAGCGTCATATCATCAGGTGAGATGCGAGTTCCTTGCGCGAAGGAACGCTCACGCGAACGGAATCTTATCACGAATCGTGCGAACAAAAAACAGTCTGCTGAAGTTCGTCTCAAGCCCAAAGCAGATGATGCTTCAACCTAATCAAATTACGCCAAAACCAACCCAAGCTTTCTCTGCGTCTTATCAGGCACGTCACAAAATAGCCGGCCCAAGTACGAGTTTGTGCATGACTCACGGAAATTCAACATTGGGTGGTTTTGTTTTTGTTTGATTCTTCCCCACCAGTCAACCCTGTCCACAGTAAATCTCTTGCGGTGATGGTAATTTATACCACCTCGCGATTAGAAGCTAAACAAACGCAATTCTGCAATGGCTTACGGTACAATAAAATCAGGCCATCAGACGTTACCAGGGGCGTACGTACCGTACGTTACATCCTGCGCAGAACTTTGTTGAAACTGTTGAACCGTAAACTGCAACAAACGAATGTCGAAAGGAATCAAGCCGTGGAATGATGAGTTTTACGTTGGTTCACATCAGAAGAGAAGGTATTGAAGGCCGGAAGGCATTAAATGCGCAAGAAAGTGTCCAACAGCACGCTTGATTTCAACGATATTAAAGTAATATAAATCTTCAATTACTTCAAATCTAAAGAAATTCTTGGTTTTAATGAACTTCTAGAGTTCATGAATGAAACTGGCCGTGATACAGGTTCTACCGGATATATTAGGAGAAGAAGATTCTCATACTTTCGTTTCACGCGAAGGTTCGTGAAGCTGAATCAGATTCCCAAAACACCACATGCAACCCAAAGATGTATTAATCATCAGTCACTGAGTAGCACCGCGCGACTTTTAATTAACGAACGTGCTTCCATTTATATTTCTTTAAACGTCCGGTGTCTCACGATCGTGCGACGGTTTGATTTATTGCGATAGAAAGTAGTTGATGTACCGAGGAAAGTAGGCTATGGCAGGATTGTGTTATCGCGCTATTCTTGACCTTCGATAATGTGCCACTGATTCCTGGTTGCTTATCACACACCCTTGGGCCATCGGCCCAGCGTGCCCATCTTACGATGTGTGCCGGTATGCAATTTATTCTCCAAAATGTTTAGCTATTATCGCATCCTACAGAAGAAAAAAGTATTTCATCCGTTTTCCCCCGGTTCGCTTTGTTATCGTTCCAGAATCCTGTGGATGGTTCCTATCTATGCTCTGAATGCGGTACGTACGAAGCAAATTAAAATGCATCCCCCTCAAGAAGCCGGATTTCATGTTCTCTCTTTTTCTGCCCACCTCCTGACCTTTTAGCTGCTCTGTCTGATCTACCCACGGAAGTCGATCTACATGGACAGTATACGAGAGTGCTACGAGGCGTACGTTATCTACAACTTCATGAAGTATCTGCTGAACTATCTCAACCTGGAGATGGACCTGGAGCGGGCGCTGGAGTTCAACACGCAGACGCACCACTTCATCCCGTGCTGCTGCCTGTCGACGTGGCGGATGGGCCGGGAGTTCGTGCATAACTGCAAGCACGGCATACTGCAGTACACGGTCGTGCGGCCTCTGACCACCATCGTCGCCTGGTATGTGACAGTGGCGAATGTGGGCTTCCGGTTTGTTCCATTTACTAACGGTCATTAACCCAAACCCGCACACAGCATCTGCCAGCTGAACCATGTGTACGGCGAGGGCCAGTTTCAGGCGTCCGTGGCCTTCCCGTACCTGGTGTTCGTCAACAACTGCTCCCAGTCGATAGCGATGTACTGCCTGGCGCTGTTCTATCGTGCGACGCGCAACGAACTGCGCGCGATGCGCCCGCTGCCGAAGTTCTTCTGCATCAAAGCGGTCATTTTCTTCTCCTTCTTGTAAGTCTTGTTATGTTTTTTTGTGTATAATCCCGAATTTACCTCTTCTCTTTATCTTTCTCTTTCTCACATTCCGCAGTCAAAGTGTGATTATCTACTTCCTGGTGTACTACGGCATCATAAAGGACATTTTCGACAGCAACACGGCCGAGTTTGAGTCGCAGCTGGAACTGTCGACGAAACTGCAGAACTTTCTCATCTGCATCGAGATGTTTTTGGCCGCGCTCGCCCACCACTACAGCTTCTCGCACCACCCGTACGTGCTGAACATTCCAACGAGCCTGATCGCGAGCGGCAGCATCAACGGCAGCAGTGCCGGGGGTGGTGGCCCGGGTAGCAACGGTGCCCCGCAGCCCTGGTACTTTGGTTTCCTCACCATGCTCGATCTGTCGGATGTGCGGCAGGACGTGTCGGAGCACCTGGGCGAGGTGGGCTCGTCGCTCAGCCGACGGTTCAGGGGCCGGACCGTGTACGATCTCGCACCGAGCAGCAGCAGAACCTGTGATATGAGCATCAGCGGCTCGGAGCGCGAGTTCCTGGTGCCACCAGCACCGAACGGGGCCGGCGGTACGAATCTGCTCGCCAGCCAATGCTACCAGAGCGGGCTGTACTACAGTGCGACCGGTACCGGGATCGGCGTGTCGCAGCAGTACCAGCCGAAAGCGTCCGGCAGTGGGACAATCGGCAACCCGCGGTACGGTGCGCTCGACAGTGGCATCAGCATCGTGCGTCCGAAGGCGGAAAAGCTCGTGGAAACGCCGAACGAAGGTGCTCCGCCGAAGGAGGTGAACATCTTCAACCAGTTCCCGTCGACGAAGGCGCTCAACCTAACGCTTAGCAAAACGCCCAGCTACGAGAACCTGCTGTCGCTGAAGAGCGATGATGCCGAACCGACTGGGACGGGGAGGGCACGCGGGTACAAAGCCAACGCGGCCAAGCAGCGGCCAACTACCGCGAGCAGTAACAGTGAGTCCAGCTCCTCGAACCGGCTGATGCAGCGGTCGGAGAGCAACGGCAGCGACTGGCTCAGTACGCCCGACGACGAGCTGGGCATCGACGTGAAGGGGCTCAGCTCGGACAACATCAACATCAACCCGAACCGCAACCGCCAAGCGTAAGGCCGGGACGCTTGACCTTGCTGCAGCAGTATTTGGTATCATTTCGCGGCCAAACCATCTCTGTGTTTGTGTGTGTTGCTTCGCGAGCTTTACTCGTGTCGAAAACGGGATGCCGGCCTCACGGTGCGGCCACCCATGCGTTCCCATCGCCCGGAACATAACGCTATTCCAGCAATACACGAAAGAGAATCTTTCAAGAGAGATTACTGTTTTTCTTAAGTTCCCATCTCAAACGAAGCAGAAAAAAAACAAAAATCCCCGGTGGACTGTGCATTCTTTCGGCTCGTATCTCGTGCGTATATCTGTGGTAGGAACAGTGAAAATTCGCGTTCTTTTTCACCCTGCAAACCTGAAAACGATCTAGTGCGCTCTGCCCCACGGCACTGTGTGCGCGTGTTGCGCGTGAGGCAATAATTATTTAGTATCGTCGACTCTACTTCACAACAGTCACACTGATATTATATTTAACCAAAATTTTACGATATTTTTGTCGATTCCACCAGGCGTTTTGTTTGATTTTTTTGTTTACGCGTATAGCAACGAATCGTATAATCGCTATTAATAAATTATATACACAAATATCAAAGTATAAGTTTGTTTCTGAGCTACTTTTGATGCTGAGGATCACTAGATGCTGTGTAGCAGGAACAGAAGAAGTCGAAGAAACTTTCTAAAGGCTGTTCTAAATGCCGAATAGTCTTGAAAGACTCATAAAGCGATTCGGATGCCACCCGTCATTTCTCAACAATACACAATCACACGACACTTCTATTGTTAGACATCCGAATTCTCTATTACTCTTTCTACAAGTACGTTTCCATTAGCATATCTTCCTTAATGCATCTACGGTGAAAAACTCCACCTCAACAGGCGTGCTGCTTCTTGAGTGCCTGCATACATCGCCGGAGGGCGTTGTACGTGTTGATGCGCGAGCCGATACCGAGCTCGAACACGGTCGTCAGTATCTGCGGCGTGTGCTCCTGCAGGCACAGCGTGTACTCCGTCGTCTTGTCCAGTGCGCTCTGCGCCACCGCAATGTCGTCGTGGTTCAGACACTGCACGAACGCCGTCAGCGCCGTGCCGTTCGTGCTGCCACTGCCCGGGCTTTGCTTCAGCCAGCGCGTCACCAGATTGTGCGCCAGCTGCCGTATCGCCAACGACGGATGCTGCACGAACCGCACCACGTCTTCGAAGATGTCCTCCAGTAGTGCGGGCCGCTTCACGGACAGCGCGTCCAGCTCCATCAGCGGCACGGATATCTCGTCCACATCCCGGGAGCGCAGGACGGCCACCAGCTCGGTCCAGTGCTGTGGTAGCAGCTCGTTCCGGATCGCCGGTGCCAGCATGAGCCCAACCGCGGCGGAAGCCGTCCCGGTCGTTTCGTTGGCGGACCGCTGGCCTCCATCGAACGAGGCGGCACACGCCGCCAGCTGGTCCAGGTCGGCCAGAATGCCCGAGTCGGCGGGATTCTTGCCGCGCGTCGTCGCACCACCGTTCGGACCGCCGGTCGTCTGTTTCAGCATCGACAGACCCTGCACCAGTTGCTGCAGCGCGTGCAGATCGAAGTGCTGATGGGCGAGATCGGCCAGCATGTCCGCGTACCGCTCGATGAAGGCGATCGCCGTCCGCGGGTTGGCACCGATGTACGCCTGCAGGAACTCCACGAACCGGTAGATGAGCGTGTAGCTCTCCTTGAACGTTCCGTGTTGCTGCAGCAGCTGGAAGAAGCAATCGAGCGCGTTCTGGAGCCCCTCGCGGTAGCAATCCCGGTAGACCAGCGGTGCCAGCAGCTCCAGTATGCCCATCACCTGATGGAACAGATGGAAGTGGTACTCGGAGCGCAGCACGTGCAGATCCATATGCGCCCGGCCCTGCAGCAGGGCCGCCAGCACGGACAGCTGGCGCAGCAGCAGCGTTGGATGCGATGCGGCCAGTTTGCGTACGATCAGCTCCATCTCGGCGGACATGGTTTGGAAGTCGCGCGGATTGTTCAGGCAGGCGACGGTCGTGATGACGTAGTAGGTGAACCGGTCCGCCACACAACCGCCCGGTTCGTTGCGCATGTCCGCCTGGTAGAGGGCGGCTCCCACGCCCGGCAGGATAAACTTCATCGGCGGAAGGTTCAGGTAGAGCTGCTGCAGGAACTTGCTGCCGGGTGTGCTGACACCCTCCGGACGTTGCTCCTGGCTCCGCACGTACGCCACCATCGCCGGCAGCATGCCGAACTTGCCAGGCAGACACTGCAGCAGGAGCTTCACGCGCTGGCTTAAACGACGCGCCTGCGACGCGTCCCGGGCGCTGCGCTCTTCCTCGGCCAGAATGTAATCGACAAACGTGCACGATTGGGCGGCGCTCAGCGTCACGATGTGCTCGATCTGTTCGTGCTTCGGAACGGCCTTATCGCGACCCTGCCAGAGCCGGGGGTTGCGTGTCAGCGTGTGGATAAAGTCCAGCACGGAGGTGGGATCGTACGATGCGCTGAAGGACCCCATCAGCAGCTCGACCGTCTGGTAGAGGGTGGCCCAGCTAGCCTGGTGTGACATGAGCGACAGCAGGTACGGGCGGGAGTTGGAAAGACTTCGGCTGAAGAGCAACTCCATCTGCTGCTCCTCGTTGACGCGTATCAGCTCCGAGTCCGCGTCGGCCACCCAGTCCACCAGCAGGCCACACTTGTTGCCCTGCGGGACACTTTCCTCCGTTTTGACGTTGTTTCCCTTCAGCATGGTCGACGCGACGCTGATCAGTGCCTCGCGGTTTGTGCGCCACAACTGCTGCATGCCCTTGCGCTCCAGGTCCGCCGTGCGGCTCGTCGTCAACACCTGTAGCAAATCGGCCCCCGATTGCAGCGGTTTCGCGTTCGCTCCAGTCGAAACTTCCTGCTGCTGGTGGTGGGTGGCGGACCGTATGAGCTGTGCTCGTCTGCTCGCGAGCACCTCCAGAAGCACCGTGTTCGCTGCGGGACATATACAGCGCACCAACTCGTCCAGCACGTGCAGCAGATAGTTGAGGTTCTCGAACTTCTCGACCGGCGTTTCCAGCAGCGCCCGGAAGAAGCACACCACCTGCGAGCTCTGCACGACAGCTTTCAGCAGCGCCTGCCCGGCGGGGCTTTTCAGCAGGCGGCCAAGGTATGCGATCGCTTTGTTGGCGGCGTACTCCTGTGACTTGGACGACGCGTTCATCAGCCGCTGGATGAGTTTACGATATTTGCCGGTAGCGGCACGGGGCAGCCCGGTGCGGGGTGCTGTCAACAGCAGCTCGATTGCTTCCTCGATCTCTTTCGTCTTCGAGCTGACGGGCGGGCGCGCCCCGTCGGAAGATACAGAGCGCCGCAGGTCTGAGGAGGAGGTGGACGATGGTGTGGGGTGTGGCAACAGCTCGATGCGGTACGGCTCCATTAGGCTTCCTGCTGCAGCGGTAAACGGTGGACTGCCGGACGCCGGTTTCATTTCCAGCTCTGCGTCATCAATCGACACCTTCCGCTCGTCGGTTTCCATCGGGTGCGTCGGGGGATGTAACTCAAGCGCCTCGACCGAGATGTGGCCGTTCTTGGCGCCGCGCGCTTGCTGTATTTCTATCAGCTGCGCCAGGTAGCTCTTGTTGAGGATGGCAGCGTTCACCGCCTCGTACTGAACGATCACGGCTCGATCGAGCAGGGCCAACAGCTTCGACATCGAGCTGACCGGTGTGCCGAAGTTCTGCACAAACAGCACGATCTGATCTGGCGTGAGATCCTGCAGAGCAGCATCGACCAGTCGCTCCACACTGCTCCGGATCATCTTCAGTTTCAGCCAGTCCGGCAGTATGCATACCGGCTCCGCTCCATCCACCGTAAAGGCCTGCGGTGGCGGTGAACTTTCCGGGAACCAGTAGTCCAGTATCTGGCCCGCGACCGAGATGAACGACGAGTGCGTCAGCAGTATTACGAACGCCTGTATGATGTTCAGATGGATGTGGCAGTGGCTCTCGTCGGCGAACTGCACCAGCAGCAGATCCGGATACTCCGTGAACGCGTGCGGGATAACCTTCGCGTCGCGCAACTTGATCAGAAAGTTGTTGAACATCACGAACAGACAGTTGAGCGTCTGGATGCGCTGTTCGCTCTGATCCGCCACCGTCGGGATGATGTTAGCGAACACGGTCGTCCGCTCCACGATCAGGTGCGACATGTCCATCACGTGCTCCAGCATTGCCTCCTCGCCGTCCATCGCGCTATGCGCCGCCACGAACTGGATGTACACCATGACGAGCTCGGGAATGTTCTCCACCTGGCAGGCGGCCCGCAGCTGCACGATCACGCTCGGTCGCACGTACGGGAAGTGCGGTATCATCGGCAGGTAGCGGAGCAGCCAGTCACCGTTGTTCGCCTCGATCGGTACGGTCGCGCCCGGATCGTGTTCCTCCTGGAACACCTTCAGCAGCAACTTCAAGCCCCGAATGGCTGACTGGCGGGACGCGCTCGAGAACGACGACAGCCGGCGCAGGAAGTACTCCAGCACCTCGCCGATCATCAGCTGATGCTCGCCCGTCTCGTCCTGCAGCACGCGCTGCAGGTACAGCAGCAGTTCCGCCTCCCGGCTCGCCTCCACGATCGCCGTGCCGGCGTTAGCGAGCAGAAACTCGCACAGACACTGCACCGGCAGGTGGTTGAAGTCGCCCTCGGAGTTCTGCACCAGATCCGCCAACCACGGCATCGACTGGGACGTGCCCTGGCGCTGGATGATCTCCAGCAGCAGGTCCGGCTTCCGGCTGCGGCACAGCAGATGGCCCAACCGGTGGCTCACGTTCAGCTGCTGGATCTGATCGAGCACCGGGTTCGGCGGGCGCCGTGCCACCCCCCGCGGGTCCATCAGTATCAGCTGTGACAGCAGCAGACTGTTCTGTTCAGTGATCGGGTTCGACGCGAGATGGTTCTCGAATTCCAGTATCTGTGACTTCTCGAGTGTCGCCACCGACAGCTCCTCGTCGCACGGTTTCGGCGGCCCGATCTGGTTCGTGATGCACATCTCCATCAGCAGGCGCAGCATTGGGTACTGCTCCCAGCAGAACGACCCGAACGACGACGGATTGTGCGCGGAGATGAGCAGCAAGATGATCCACGTTTTCCAGTACAGCGACGAGATGGCCAGATTCGGCGGCTCGTAATTCGCCGGCAGCACGATGTTGTCCGGATGGTGGTACTCGGACATCTTGAACAACAGCTCGATGATCTTCAAGTCGGTTATCTCGAGCGGCGGATAGTCCATATGCCGCAGCGAACCGGCCCGCCGCACCAACTGCTCCGTAATTTCCATCGTGTCTTGTATGGAGAAAGGAATCTCCTTCTCGATTCCGATCAGCAGTATGCACAGCATCAGATTCTCCTGCAGCGGTATCTCGGAGACCATGCGCAGCAGGGGTGCCCGCTCCGGTTCTGGCGGCCACTGGTCACCCTTCGCGTACGCTTCCGGCGAGTCAAGCAGCAGCAGCTTGTGCAGGGCTGCCTTATAATCGTTCGCGGCGATTGGTTTGTACACGCGTGGCACCACATCCTTCATCCAAGCCAGCGCCTGATCCTGTATAATCGACTGCTGCTGGTAGAACGCGCTCAGCGCCGTGGCGCTCTTCGTCTCGCGTCCACTGCGGATCGAAACGTTCGCCTCGCGGATCTGCGGCGACACGGACAGAAACATGCAGAGACAGACGAGATCGACAACCGAGTGAAAGATGCGATCGCGGAACTCCGAGCCCGCAATTTGCGGCGTCAGGTCGGCCCGGCACTGCAGCAACACCTTGCAGAACACGGTCAGGTTGATGTCGTAGCGCAGCATCTTGACCAGCTCGCGGAGAAAGAAGCGTAGCGTGCGCAGCACGTCCTCCCGTTGCAGCAGGAACTCCTGGTAGATCTCGGCCAGGTTGGCCGCTGACTCGGTCGGCTTCGTCTGGAACATCATCGCCAGCATGCCCATATTGTTCGGGTTGCGCGCATTCGATAGCTCGTTCTGCACGACGTACTTCAGCAGCGGCGTCAGTATATCCGGCTGACAGTTGATCATCTCCTTCAGCCCGATCATGAAGATGTTGATGAGTGGTTTCGATTTCAGGCGCACCTTCGCCAGGTTCGACAGCACCTCGTGCTCCTTTTGGCTCTGGCCGGTGACGTTGTAGCAGAGAAAGGTGAGCAACTCCTGCACCGGCTTCACCAGTTTCCCATTGTGGATCCACATCTCCAAACGCGGCACTACGAACGCACGCACCTCGAGGATGCCGCAGGCAAGCGACAGAAAGCGCAAAAAGTTCTTCGTCGAACACTCCGGACCCTGCCGGCGGTTTAGTTGATCCTTTACTGCGTCCATCACCATCCGCTCGAGCTGCTCACGGACGTGCGCGAAGCGCGGTGGGTTCGCGTCCGGATCGCGGCCCAGCGCGTCCCCAAACATCCCACTGTCCGTCGAGTGTTCCTCGTCCGGCAGCGTGCCCTCGCGCGACGTGGGATTGAGCGTGCTTAGCTCCGGCTGCAGCATCCACTTCGGTGGGATCTTCGTGCCGAACGCGGCCACAATGTTGTCCGTGAACGGTGCGCACTCTTCGTAGTCCACCCAGACGCGGTCATTGATCGCATCGTCGATGTACGTCCGGATGAAGCTCTCCGGCCACTGTTTCTTGTCGCTGTAACCGCGCGCGAGCAGATTGCATGCCAAGATGTGCATCGTTGGGTTGTTGCGCCCCTTGAACGCGTTTCCGCTGCCGTCGCGCTTCAGCACCGCAATCAGGGCGGACGTGATCGTTTCGTTGCAGAACAGATGCGGCCGCAACCGGGCCAGATACAATAGCGACAGCGACAGGACCGATTCCGACTTCGACTTCGGTGATATTAGCAGCTTGATCGCACCGCAGATGTAGCCCACGACGCTGTCACTGTCCTGCTGCTCGATCGCGGACAGCACCGTCGCGGCCAGATCGACCGACTCGCACTCCATCGCACACTGCTCCCAGTACTCGAGGATGCTGCTCGAGCTGGAGCTGTCCCCGCCGGACGATATTTTGCTCGCACCCAAACCGGAAACACCGCCCAACCCCGAACTGCTGCCGCCCGCACCGACCAGCGACGAACCGGAGCCGGACGTCAGCTTGATCTTCTTGGCCGCCGCAGGACCACCGGAACTGCCCAGCGACAGCGAGGACGACGCGTCTCGTTTGCGGTCCGATACGCCACCTACACCAACCCGAGACTTGGCATCGTCACCGCGTGCCCCACCGACGGAAGATTTGGAGCCGAGCGCGTACAGTTCGGCCTGCGGGTGGCTAAGCTGTTGCTTCTTCGTCGCCCGTATGCCCGGGCCGGATTTGCCGCGATCCATTGTATTCGGTGTAGGAACGCTGGCGTAAAAAGTTACACGATAGCGGGCACAAGGGTGCCCACGGGAGGTTTTATATCAGTTATTTAGCTAGCGCTTTGCTTCCGATATTCTTAAAAAAACTTCTATTTTACTCCGAAAAACAACAAACGCGTATAAAATCCCGAAGACGTCACGCACATCCAAACTGGGCATTTGACGTTTTGCTTGGACGTGTGACGTTTGAAAATTAAAAAAAAAACATCCACTTTATTCCGAGTATCACCGATGGTAGCGTTGCTGAAAAATGTCACCCATTCGGAGGAAAAATGATTTTGAAGTCGCTGACGAAGCGTTGCGCAATCAAAATGCAATAAATGACGTAAGGTTTAAACTATTTCAATCATCTGTGCGATTATGCCATTATTATGCCATGATTATGTACCACTTCGCACGTACATACACCTTGTCTGCAACGGTTGTTGATTTTGGCGGGAAATGAATGTGAAGGTGCCTACAGACGAATCGAAAGCTCAGACGAAATGAGTTTCTTTTTTATTACTAACCTTTTGAGCGAGAGTTAAGTTGGTTATGGTTTAAAATAGCCTTATCCTTATAAAAAGAACAACTGTAATTTTCAATTTTTTTCGCAAATTCAGCCTCAAAAACTGCAACATCGCAGAACGCGTCTAGGTGGTGAAATCGACTGATGCTTCAATTACGATTCGTTTGAAGGCACCCTAGCATTGTTGTGTGTGTTTATTTTTTGACGACCACAACGGCTGCAATCAATACCACATCGTTTAATTTGTGCGTTTAAGTTAATTATTCTTCATATCTTTGAACAAAACAACAAAATTGCAATATGGCACCAAGGAAAAAAGCACAAAAACCCAGTGCATCATCAACACACAAGAAACCAAGCCCGAAACCTCCACGAAACACAAATCCACAAGCTGAATCTTCAAACTCGAGCGTATCAAGGAATGGAACCAGAACCTCGAGATCGACTAGTATTATGAGTAATCCTATGGGTGATGTATCGGATATATCCTCTTGTAGTAGCGTAGAGCAAAGAAATGAGGAACCACAGCCTGAACCCTCAAACCCAACCGGAACAGCGACATTCTTCGGAGCCATGAAATCGACCGCTACTCTGAGCGAAATAATGGGTGATACAACAGATTCATCTTCCAGCAGTAACGTGGTGCAAGCATCTAACCAGGGTAGAGCTACGGATGAGGAAAGCGTGTCGTCCGAAGAAGAACCGAGCAGCAATCCGGCCACAAAAACAACGACCCCCGGACCCAAAAGCGCACCAAAACAACAGCGACGGAAACGAAAACAACCAAACAAGCTGAAAGTGCTGAAAGAAATGCTACACCTCCAAGGCACGACGCATCTTCTTATTCCTAAGCTAAGCTTCGGGCGTGTGATACGTGAAATTTTGTACGAATATTCACCGAACGGGATAAGGGTGACGCCCGAAATGCTAATGTGCCTGCAGGAAGCGGCTGAGATGTATACGGTGCAGCTCTTGCAGGACTCCTACCGGTGTACGTTCCATCGGGATCGGATAACCCTACAACCGAAGGATATTCAGCTGGCTCTAAGTCTTCGGAGGGAGTTATGAACTATTTTTGTTGTATTATATGTAACATAGCGATTTTAATAAATTATTCAACTAACCACAATGTACCGGTGAAGCTGTGAATCGTTCTCATTCCAAAGACTGTTGCATATGTTTACCCAACTCGAACCGTGTCAACGAAACTTCGCTATCCAAAAGGTCCAGAAACTTGGCAAAACCATCGCGCTCAACGAGCCCGATGTTGAGTTTGCGGAGCAGCGGCTCCAGCAGCCCGTAATCCAGCGTTCCCCCGGTACCGATTTGCCTCAGGAGCATTCCGTTCCAATCGCTGCCACACTGTACCGTCCCCTCCCGTTCGATTTCGTACCGGATCATCTCCTTCCTCGTCCTTTGCACCGCTCCCGTATGGGAAAGCAGCGTACGCAATTTATGCAGATATTGTAGCGCCTTGTTGATGCCGGGTGCATCCTGATGATCAGCCTCCTGGGTGATGGTATTGTACGTCCGACACGGTGCCGAAGGACATCGCTGCAACGTTTTCCCAGCGGCGTGTTCATTCTTCATCGTCGCCACACCTCGCCGAGCAGGTGGTAAAGCTGGCGGCGTCGGTGAAGATTCGTGGTTGAAAATTTTCCACACACAACCTCCACTCCGATCACTGTTCGTGCGCTTTCCGTGCGTCATTGTGTGACTTCTGGAATCTCCACCTTTGTCGGGAAAGGTTTTCGAATCCGGTTCGCCATCGCGGCCAGGAAACAGGATGTTTGAGAAATTGTTTTCCACCTGGCTCTTCGCGCCGTGCGTCAGATGCTTCACCGACGCCAGCGAATCGACCGTGCGGAGAAATTTCTGTCCGCCGACCTGTTCTTCCTTGCTTCGGTGCAGCTGATGCCAGCGTTCGCGATACAGCTGTTCCTTCGGCTTGTCGGTTTCGGTCTCTAGCAGACGCTTCATTTGCAGCCCGGCATCGTTCGCCGAAGCGGGACGCACACTGCTGGCCACCGTGGTCCCCTCACCTGTCGGCGGATGGCTAGGGAATCCTTTGCTGTACTGCGTTTCGTAGAACGTTTCGTCCGTTTGGTGGAAAACGTTATCCATGGTTGTAATCGCGCTCTTGGTGTGTAAGAATACGTCCTGCGGTGTAAAACCAAATGCCTACTATGAGTTGTAACGATGTTTGATATTAAAGCTGTGTTTTCCCCGCAGTGAGTTTGTTCTTCATCGCAGATTTAAGGGTAGTTTTTTCATAACCTTCCTTCAATCCGATCACTGTTCAAATGACGTTTCAACCGCGTGGTGAAAAACGTTTCCCGTGGTTGTAATTGTTCTCTAGGTATGTACGAGAACATCTTGTCGTGTAAAATACCGTTTCAGTACTGTGATATTTATCATTAAAAATAACAAAGGAACCCGCCTTGTTTAAAGTTTTTACATATACAGCTGTGTATATAAATAACCGCTTCGTTCAAATCTTATACCATACGCCGTCGTTACCAGAACTACACTATAACACTACTACCTGCAGCACATCTTTACATATAATTTCCTCAAACTTAATATGATACACAACATTTGCTTTTGCTTATGCCTTCATCAACCTTTTCATTCAATAATGTTTAAACGATCGGTATGCGGTTTGTTATTAGTTTCATTTCTAGCACTACTCGAACTGTTACTACTAATTTTTCACTTGTTTTTCGATTTTGCACGCCTTTTTCGTGCACTGATCAACGATTGCTGTATTTTTCTCCATTGCTGATTGCGGCTAATAATCTACTTTCAATTATGACAAAAAAAGCGTTAGTAAAGAAGAGGAAAACGAACATGACATATTATTAAGACACAACGTCTGAAAGAAAACCTGCTATACATGCGGTAGAATACTTTAAAATCGTGCTCCAAGTTTTTCGCATTGTTGCATTCAACAACTTTCGGTTGTTTTATAGATCTGTATCTCGGGTTAAAGATTGGAGCTTTGCTGCTATTCGAAATGTAGTTATTATATTGCAGAAAATGGTGGGAGGGCTTTACTTTCAACTCTTGCTGTGTTTTTTCACCGATTCTATGTGCTGTCAGACGATTCAATGCTCTATTAAGAGATACATAAAAATGCACGTATTTTTCGTTAAAATCGTTAGGTTTTGTTCTATCTTCCTTCCTCAGCGCCGTAAGATGTGAAGCAAATGATCGACTTTCGCTACATTGAGCCTTTCCAGAGGGGCTTTTAGTGCTTTTTGCCGCCCTTTCCGACGTTAATCGATAATCGAGTGATTGATATTTTCTAAATGCAGAGCATCAAATGTTATCAATTGCTTCAAGGTTCTACTTAAATCTAAGCTTCTATCAATCTTTTAAAAACAGTATATTACTATAAAACGAACGAGGGGGCCCCGGCAGGTGCCAGGAATGACTGAATTTGTTATTAGATCCACCTCCAATTCCCGCGCCCCGAAAGGACCTCCATCCGCAATTTGTTGTTCCATAACACCCGTTTGTCGGTAGTAAAAGCGACTTGCGCTTCGAATATGCTTGCTTGCCGGTCGATATCCGGTTGGTAATCCCTGTCAATATTCTTTTAGCATCCAAGCTATACATTCAACCGAGAGATGTGTACTGAGAACGAAGGAAAATCGGATCACTCCTTCATCAACGCTCCTGTGTCTCCGTGTGTGGTCAGACGGTTGCCCATGTCTATCATCCACATATACGTGATAATAATTATATAACAGAATAACCACCGTTTCGTGCCTGCTCGAATTGTACACCAACCCCTTGTTTCCTTTCCTCTTAAAAACAATACACTAAAGAACGTACGAACAACGCGGGGAGCACTCTCAACCGGCCATTTCCGAGGGCAAATCTATGTATATTTTGTATGAATATAAACTTTCCTTCACCGTTCTCTATGGCTATCCCTTTACACGAGAGCGCGCGTTTGTATGTGTGTGTATGTGTGTGGCAGCTCATACTAGCCAGTAAAAATGGTGGACAGATGTAAATGTTCTTTTACAAAAGCAAACCAGCGAAAAAATACACACACCTTTTTGGCTAACGTTACAAAATAGTAGATCCGTAGGAAAATTTATTGGCTCTAAGGATCTGATCCTTTGTTTTCAAGTTTTAAGTTGTGTTCCAAGAAAACGGAAGGCGCCGATTGGAAACAAATCCATGCATGGCGGATTTATTCACCCACACCTCCGTATTCTGTGTATGTGTGTGTGTTTGTTGTGACTACACCACGTGCCTACTGCTGCTGACTGTAACGCGCGCGCACTTCGTAGATGTGATGTGTGGATACAACGAGCGCATTCCTGCATTCACTACCGAATCTAACTCAAATCTAATCCAACGTTGGAAGGAGCTGCTGGCACACTTCCCTGTTCGCGACGGCGGCTCTGACTACTTTCATTTATCATATGTTTACCATTGTTGTACACACCAAGGCGGCTGCTGCTGTTGTCAACCAAAACGCGTGAAGATTGTTTCCTCTCTGTTTGCTTTGTCCCCGCCATTGCATCGGAGAGCACGGCGCCAAGGCTTACGTCGCAACCACCTCTACGTAGTTCGCCGGGTACAGTCCCACGCGGCCGTCCTTTCGTCCCTTACACCAGCCCTGCTCATCTTCATCTTCTAGCTTCTCGAACAAATCACCTGCGCGGATGGGACATACATTAAACGTGGTTGTTTTGCTTTTAGAAGGTTGTGGCATGCTCCACTTACCCTGCTTGAACGTGAGCTCGTCGCTTTCGGCTCCTTCGTAGTCGTACAGTGCCTTCACCGGTACGCCCGGTTCACCATTGTCCACCAGCAGATTATCGTTACCGTCACCTTCGTCCCATTCCTCTTCCTCCTCGAACGGGTTGCTGTCGTTCGCTTTGCCATTCGTGCCGGAGTTGCCATTGCTGATGGGAGGAAAACTTATCAGTACAGAATGTTCGGAATTCGGCGTTTCGGCAACACTCTCAGCAAATAAACTTACGTTACGACCGCTCCACCCGGTGCAGCAGTAGGTGCCACGCGTCCTGGGGAGTTCCGGGTTGGCGTGGTGGCCGCCTCGTTCTTCGTTGAAGCCGTTTCCGATTTCGGCGAGTCGTTGTTCGGTGTCACGGCGGTGCGATTGTTGCCGGTCGAGTTGGTGGTAATGCTAAGGGTCGCATTGTTCCGGTTGCCTCCGCCGAGTAACCGGTTATTGTTGGCCGGAGGTGGTGGATATTCCTGGCGTGGGCAAAGACCGGTTTCCGAACGGGCACCGTAGGTTTGTTTTGAACGGAAGGATCGAAAGGAATGTATTAGCATTGTGTTCGAAATCCTTAAACTCCGAGCATTGGAAATAGTGTATTGTTCTAAAACATAAAGGCTAAGAATGATGTTATTATGGATCAAAACTACTATTTCAATAACAGGTTCTATATGTCGGTAAATTCAATGTATTTTTTTACCATTGCTTATTCTATTATTTGCAAAATGTCTACTCTGCTTGCTTTTTTTGTGTATCTTTTGTCATTTTACTTAGCCAAGCAAAAATAATTTCTAATGTACTAACAGACAATATACTATGTTGCTGGACTCAAACAGATACTACTATGCCATGTGTGGCTAGGTCCAAAACCGAGCAATAAATAATTAAAATTAATGTATTCTATCAATATAAAAGCAGCACTGAAATAGGGTATGCACTATAAACTAACTCCATGAGTAACCGCAACTAACCAAGGGCAAAGCAAGCAAAACTAGAAACAGGACAGTAAATAAAATATGTTGTCGTTCTGAAACGCAGTACACAATGCACATTTGCTCAATCCATCACACAAAAAATAAAAATAAAAAAAGACAACAACAAAACAGAATCGTAAAACAACTTAGCAGTAGTAGCGTCAAAACAACACAAGTAAAATGGGTATTTGTAAAACAAAAACGGCACACAAACAAAACCAATCGCAAATCATGATTGTGAGTTTTCCTTTCTCTCCCTTTCTCTCTCACTATTACTCCCTAAAGTACGGGTGTTGTTTGGTGTGTATGTGGAAAAGAGGATAATAACTAAGAAAAAAAACAGAAAAGATATAAAAGTAAACAAAAATTACATGCAAATCTTCGGCAACGGGTCGCTGATGAATGAGCGTAATCGGTGCTGCGGGTAAAGCTTCTTTGGATTTGATTCCCTTCGCAATGTCGCGGAACTCTTCCGTGTACTCCTGGAGAAGGGGGCGAGGGCGAGAGGAGGCGCGCGCACACACGAGAGCAGGATTGTTCGGTACCGGTCCCCGCGGAAAAACGCACACAAACACACACATACACACACAGAAACGTAAAGCAAAACGCACGATCGCACAACGGATGGATGGCACACACAGTGTTTGATGAGAAACCGGAAGTGTGCGCGATGTGCGTGTGTTTAGAGGTTGGCGAGTTTTAGGGTTGGTCAGGAGTTGGTAGCGATTGTGTGTGTTGAAGGATAATTTTGTTTTGAATTATTAATCCAAACGTGAAGAGGGTGGAAGAAAATGGGAAAGTAAGAAAAGAAAATGAAATTACAATTAATAAGGAGATAAAAAATGTCACAAAATAACTTAAAAAAAAAAACAAGTTGAAGTTATCGTTTCTTGTTTAATATAACCGAGCAAAAGAATAGCTCTAATTCGTAAACAGATGAAAAAACAACCGTTTTCATAGCGAAAGGAGGAATAGGATGTGCCCCGGGAAAAGGGTAAAAAGCAATGCGGGTTTTTAATATGACGTTGATTAGTAATAAAACGAGATTCTTCGTTTTGACAGCATACAAAATGTGAGACTCGCAGTCAAATGTTAGGTCCGATGAGGTAAGTTCCCGGTTCCCACGCAACGACCTTCCGTAACTCCCCGCAGCACTAGTAGCAGCAGCAGCAGTAGCAGCAGTCCCTATAAGCTTTATTATCTTTTGCCCATTAATCCTCACCGCGTTTTCCAGTAACGAAACAGTAGTTTCCAACGCAGGGTTTTACATACCAGTATTAGAGGCCAACAAAGCGCTTTCTATTACTTTAACAATGTTTTAATGTATCAGTTTCAGCACAGTAACTTCCTTTTCCAACACAGTGATGGCCAACATATTACTCAGCACATGTTGGAGCGCGTAGAGTGCTTCAACAGAACATGTTGAAATATATTGTTAAAAGTAAATAAACGTTATACATTGACTTCTAATATTGACCCGAAAACCCGACGTCACAAACAAAACAGCAATGAAAAATGTGGTAATTTGGACTGAAATAAATTATGAGCGGAAAATTAAATTGAACTAATATGAAAATAAATTAACACAAAACGATGGTTGAATATATCTGCGCTGTGAGTATGTTTTAGTAATGATTGCATTAAAATAATTAACATCGAAAACAAGAATGCATATTTCGCTCATTTTAACTCGTTAAACATAATTCAAAACAGAATCAGCATGCGCTAAAAAGCCATTCACGGTTAGAAGGATAGTAAAAAAGGTTACAAAAGACACCACTTTAAGAGAAAGAAAAAAAACGGACCAGGGCTACCGGGACTGACAGTTCCGTCGATCCCACACCCACCCCATGTCACGCTGGTAGGAGGAAAGAGACCCTCCAGTATCGTGCACTTACCACGAACGTTGGCCAGCTCATACCCATGTTGACGCCGTGGTTGTTCGACCACCACTTGAGGTCCTTCAGGTGGTCGGCGTTGTTGATCGTGTGGTGGAACTCTTTGTAGATTTGCGGTAGGCTCGGGTCCTCGGAGACGTTCAGGCATTTGTGTATCGAGAACAGCACGTTCTTGAAGAAGCACAACCGGGTCTCCTCCATCTCTTGGCACTTCCGGAACACGTTAGTCATGCTCTCGATATACACCGGGTTGTACTCTTTGATTTCGTTCAGCGTCTGCTCGTACCGTTCGCGACTCTTCGCCACATCGTCCTTCAGCTTCTGCACCCGTTCCTGCATCTTTTTCAGCTAAAATGCAGGCGCAGTAGAAACGAGAGCTTTAGATTCGTTCGATCCCATTGGTTCGAACATGCATTTACCTGATCATTCGACATTGACGAATCGCTGGAGGCGTTGCGTTCCTGGTTGGTGGCAGATTTCTCCATCTTGCAAGCCGCGTGATAGTCTGCTTTCGCTTTTTCGGCGCTCGCCAGCAGCTTCGCCCAAGGTTTCTGCGCCCGCTTGAACTGGTCTTCCATCTCTTTCCGTTCTTTGATTTGCATCATCGACTGCGCGCACGGGAATAGAGAATTTATTGCGTGTTTGTAATGTTTGATTCAAAGTCGCCATTATCTCAACTGCTCCATTACCTTGTGATAGTTATCCTTTTGCCATTCCTTAATCTGAGACGTCACGTCCGTGCACAGGTTGGCCTTAATTTTGAGATGCAGATCCGAAAGCCGTTCTGCCTCGGTGAGCATTCCCTTCCAGCCCGCTTCTGTCGTTCCATATTCCGGTCCTAACAAAAAAGAGCAAGGATGAAAATAATCGGTGAGTAGCATATAATTGTCGTCATCAAACAACATCAGAACAGTTTCGAATTATTCGCTCTAATACAAATCAAAACAGAAACACCTTTCCAAACGCCACTTGATGGCAGCAAGAGGAAGTTCGAAACGTCTTACGTTACCCGGTTACATTCTTCACATTCACCTTCCCGGTTTGACCCCCGTAACTCAATTAAGGACGTGTTTCTCCACTTCGCGACGGCCTGATTGGACGTAAGGCCATGGAAAGAAACGTTATAGAACAACAACCGGAGAAGCACACGTTGACAGCCGTAGAGGTAAGAAATTAGTATCGTATTCGGAGGTCTAATTGAAAAATCAATACTCCCGGGAGTTCGTTCGTAGCTTCCGGTATAAGCCGTCCGCAGCACACAGCGAAGGTTACAAACAGGTGAAAGGGTAAACAAATATTATATCCACAAAAAAGATTGTTGGCGACTAAGATGTGTTATGTTGAAATGATACTAAATTGAGCATTCTTCCTACTGCAATGTATACGAAACACATATATGACAATTTAACAACAAGTCACTTGTGCAAACGGAATCGTAGCATTCCGCGTTAAACTCAGAGCTGTTTTGCCCGTCAGACACCTTACAATCTCTATCGAAACGAAATATACCTAATGGGATTGAATTGAATCATCTTACTTTCCAGTGGCATCCACCCTTCCACACGGAGATCGACGGTTGTGCTACCGGTGGTATCATTTGTCGGCTATTTTACGCTTCATCACACATCCGATTTACAACCCAGTCATGACCGCCGACACTGGCGGGGAAGAAGCCAAATAGCACATGGAGAACCACCGTACCCGTCCGTCAAGTGTGTATGGGAAATGATAAATTAAGATACTTTTCATACGAAGATGCCGCTCCGTACTGAGGGCGGGATGTGAGCGATACGTTGAACAATTTAACCGAGATTGAAGACGGTGAATGTAGCATGGGGTGAGGTGTTCACGGTAGAGAATCTATTTTTAAACGCCAACAAATTAATGCACTTCACCGGCAGTGAGCTGCTGTGTGCCAGAAGCAGAGTTACCGCGTGCCAAACAATGCTGCCCATTGACATTCATTCCAACACGCTCATCCCATACAGTCCAAAAGTTAGTTCCAATCACTTTTATCGGTGGTGAAGTAGTCTTCAATTCTACTTTGCAAATAGATTGCACATTTCACCCAACCGGGGGGAGTAGTGCACATCATCTCTTCTCCCTCATCGTATGGTGGTTTCATGGTCGAGAAGTTATGTCACCCGTCGAACCCTACCGGCACGCCGATACGAATGAGCGACGAGGCGGGACACATAGATGTAGCAAAATTCTAGCATGAAAATTATAACCTTCACATGTGGACCCCCGCATACGATGGTGATGACATCCACTTAAAGCTTCTCTGAAGGTCGTATTAAGTAGCGCACCATCGCGATCAACGCTCGATGGACGACATTTGATACATTAGCGTGCGGCGTATAATTTTTGCCGTCACGTTTCTTGGATGCACTCATTTGTGTAGGTCATTCCGAACTCTTCTGCGGTTTGATAGAGCGTCACCGTTGCTGTGCGGGATTGTCCCGTACTAGATTCTTCCTTACCTTTCTCGATCAGTTCACCCCATTTCTTCGACCATGTTTTCAAATTTTTGGCATATGCTTTCTCGATTTCGGCCCGCTCCTGGATCAGTGTCTGCAGATCAGCGCATAATCTGTTTCGGGGCGAAAGAAAAATGTACGTTAGCGCATCTGCACCAGGGGAAGCCAAACGAAGAATCAGCCGAAACTCACTTGTAACCGTCTTCTATCCGCTTGGTGGTGCGTTTGTAGTTGTTCAGCTCCCAGAAAGAGTCGCTACCGGCCTGCAGCAGCTGATCGTCGCTGTGATGTGACATTTTTCTGTATTTTCGTGTACGGTAAAGCGCACAACACACCCGCTCGTTTCTTCTCGCTGCACTTTTTCGTTTCGAAGCGTGCTTTGTTTATGCAAAGCGCGAATCAGATCAATTTGCAAACGGCGTCCGCTCCCGCCCAGCTATGCACGCTGCTCTCATGCAGGTTGTTCCCGACGACAGCTAAACGACGTCAACGGCGGATGGCCGGACCACAATCAACGGTAATTGTGTCCGATCGTGGCAAACACACGTCGGCCGACAACTGGGGGCGGCCCTCCTCGATCGCGGATGGCCTTTTTTCCCTTCGCGCGACGTACACCGATCAATTGGGGCGCGTTCGTGTCTGTGTTGTATGCTGCCGTCTGGCAAGCAACGAGATTAACAGCGACTTTTGGCAAATTTTGATGAAACTATCCCGCTTGGTTCGGGGTAGGTATGCATCTGAGATTTGCAGCAGTGCAATCGTGCTGTTGCGCTGTTGGATGAACGATGTTTCTGAAAGTAAAGAAAATATAAGAGAATTGAGTTAGTGGCTTTCAAAACTGATACTAAAAAGACATTGGCTAAGATATACGCATTTCAAGGAGTGATTTACTTCGAAGAGCCACCATGTTCCAACGTCTTGTCGAATTCGACGTTAAAAAATCGTCAAAATATTGCTCATAATATGTTAAATACGCTTTCTCACTAAATTAGGATTGATGAATGATCGTTCAAAGTCACACAGAGGCCCGCCCGGTGCCCTAGTTCCCACAAATCGATTTTTCAGAACATTTCCGAACTCATCCACCCATTAGGCAGAGGGTGGCGGCAGGCGAACATTGTGCCGGAGATAGCACGAATCTCGCAACTTCCAACTAGCCCGCTAATATTACACAGGAAAGAGGCTAGAAGGAAGTTTTGCTTTCACCCTTCACACGCCACACGCTGCTCATTCATTAATGATTAACAGTGCGGCCTTTTTTTACGCCAAGAGCGGTTGGGTGTCGGAGCGCGTCGCGTGATGCTACCTAATCAAACCGAATCGATCCGGGATGGTAGTAAAACGACACCTCACCCCTCATCCGGCTGTGGCGACTCGGCGACTCGGGGACCTCGGTATTCGGGCTAGCGATTGAGACCGATTTTCTAATTGAACAGTTAGGGCGATACCTTCATCTTTGGTGCGCGTGTGGAACGGAAACTACCGTTTGATTCCGGAAGATCTTTTATAATGACCGGAACTGCAGTGACGATCGCCCGTAGCGCTGACATTCTTCAAGGGAGGAGGGATAATAACCATTACGATAGAAAGTCTAGCGTCCATCGCATCTGTATCGACTACCGTTTTGCATTCCTCAGGCAGCACATGTCTCTTCGTGCTGTTGATCTACACTTTTCTCCTTGTGACTTTTTTTCATCGCCTTCCATCTTAGTTCAGTCGGTATCTATTATTTTCATTGAGAGTGCTCTAATATCTAGGAACAATAATGGAGCAGAAATAACTTGTATCAGCGTATGCTTGGACACTATTCAGCAGCCTGTCAATTACGTTTCAAAACCACATGGATTCTTAAAAAACAATGGATGCATTTGAATTCTTGCCGACAGTGATCCGTTTCCGTCAATGTTGTACTTGAAACTCTGCCATGCATCTCGCTGACTACATACACACCAGATTTGTGCGATCCATAATCCACTCACTCTCCGTCGAATGCTCGGTGTCATGCTCGACTTGTACAATGTTAGACATTACGTCAGCTGCATACGATTCTTGATGTTGGCTCCCCACACACCAGACACATCATCTTCTCACATGGTGGCAAGTGGTTGAGCACGACACACGCACTCTTCTGGCAACGGTAACTTCTTCCCCACATCGTCGAGCACATCCCTTACATCCGGTGGTGAGTTTATTCGCACCTCATCTCGAAAATCGCTACCTTTCGCGTCTCTTCTCTTAGATCTGACACTGGTACACATCAGGAAATGTTACCAAGCGCGATGACGTGATGGCGTGGCTGTTAGCTGCCTGTCGCTCAGATTCATTCATGGCTTTTACCCGTGAAACAACATGGAGGCAGCTTTTCCCGTGTTTCCTGTGGTCTGTGTTTCGTATTGATGAGAACATATCTAGTTCGATTTCATGAGAATCGGTTTAAAAACTTAAATATGTTTAAAAAAATGATCTGATAATAGTTTTTTTAATAATGAAAAATCAGAACTATAAGAGAGGATTACATAGAAGAAAAAAATTGAACGATCACGTTAGGTTCGCATATTTTTTTCTGGTCGACCCTTGAACGTTTGCACAGCTTGAACGTTCGATATGAGCGAGTTTCTTTCTGTCGTACCTCTCAATTGCAATAAATCAATTCCCATTTGCGAGCCCGCCTCTGTTCTCGCTGCAACACACCGACTAGAACTCGAGAAGCATCTACTGGTTATAAATAAAGCCATAACACGGCGGGTGCAACGCAAGCGCGCATCGATTTACCAATAAATTCACTCGTTGAGTATGAAGCAAGCAAAAAACGAAACTTGTTAGTGGGAGAGGTGTGTGTGTGTGTGTGTGTTTGTGTGTGTAAAACAATGGAAAATATTTCACACTTCTCGCAAGCCACCCTTCCCTTGTGCTATCGTTGTTCAACGATGGTTTCATGAATCATCGCTTGCATGAATAAAAGCGAGAGAATGATCAATTTTCCAACCGGAAGCTACTCAAGGAGTATTGTTTCAAAAATGTAACACTATAATATAACAAAAGATAGGCCAATATAATCAATACCAAACCTATGTCTTTCATTTGGAAAGCATATTTCTCGAAATAACAAATTGATCATTTATCTAAACTCTCTCAAATGATCATTTTAATATATTCTCTTATTTATGAAGTGCTTGAAACACAACAACACTATGCTCATATCATAAATACAACATTCCTGTATCTCATACACACATTATTCATAACCATGCCGGACACAGTGACGATACGAAAGCTGAACCGAAAAGCCATCAACAACGAGCCGTTCATATTTCACCTGCCCTTTTGCTGGGTGTGTTTGATTGCCTTCACCCCACACACGGTGTGAACGCCCGCCCGGTAGTAGGCTAGGTAGAAAGGGCATACCGTGAAAGAACTCACGTGTGACTCTCGACAGAGAACCTCGATCGGGTATAAGTGTCATACAAAAAAAAAGATTCAAGCATTCGACAGTAGCCGCTTTCCATCCGAAACGTTCCGCTCCGTTTCGTCTCCACGGTGTGTGTATGTGTTTATGGGGGAAAATCGGAAGTTCAAACGTGAAAAACCAATGCTATTGCTACAGCTGCACCGGACTCTGCAACTGTTTGCTGGTAGTGCGATCATATTGAATGCGATTTTAAAATGTGCGTTTTTCTTACCGAGGGCACACATGAGTCCAAAATCAATAACTAGGCTGCTAAGAAGCCGACGAAAGGAAGAAATGTTGTTGAGCGTTCCTTCAGATTAAAAGGGCGCACAGCAAACACAGATTCACAACTGCAAGGTTTCTGTAATGCTCAGTAAGACTTCTGCAGAAAAAGGAATTACTGCAATCGAGTTACCAACAGGTAGTCTCTACAGCAAGTAACACCTCGGTATCTCACAATTTAATTATGTGGCTCGGAGTGTAAAAGAACGCTTCCTGATCCAAAGCTAGCTTGTTGCAAAAATGAAAAGCAAAACTGTGTGAGCCCGGGGCAAGTTAAGTTGAAAAAAAACATGTTTACACAAACGTAAGATGAAAGCAACAAAAGCTCCGCTCTTATATAGTAGCGCGATCGTAAAAATGCTCGCAGTGGAATGTACAATCGCAGGCGTCCGTCAGATAGCACACCCCGAGGAGGGTCCTAAATTTGGCTCGCACAACCATTTTGGGAAGACGCCCAAGTCTGCCGCCCATGCTAAAATCGCTTTCGACCGAACTCGTTTTCGGGGCAATATTTATGTTGCTTCGAAAAATCGGTGGGAAGCGCTGCAACCACGTATTTTATAGCGAGATACACGTATTTGTACACCTCAGAGATATTTTGGAAAAGTATGAATAATTTGAAAATAAATTCTGATTCTAATGTGGGTCTGATACTTTGGAATGTCTTCAATTTTTACTTCCTCGAATCAAATGTCCCGCTGGCGTGCTGTAGTAAATCTCGCACTACACATACCACACGTCTCGCATGCCACAACAGCACCACGCCGGAAACATACGTACACGGGGATACACGGCAGCCACGCAAACCAATACGCTCGCCTAGGGGTCTCAGCATTCGGACGGGAAACCATGGACGACCCCACCCGATACTGTCGGCAACGGTCTCTGTGCGGTGTGTGACGGGGACTCCTTCCTCTCGGGAGCGAGATTCATAACCGGTTCCGGAGGATGGGTCAGCCACGCGGCTTGCTCGGAACAGGTTGACCAGAGCCCGACGAAAACCAACGGAGAGAGACGTCAGGCCGTGGTTGTTAGCGTGGCAGGAGGTTATTTTTTTCTCCGGTTTCTTTCTCCTCTTCCGAATAATCACACACACACACACGCAGCACGTCGGCAGCATCCGGCGTTTCCAATAATGCCGGCAAAGTCTACCATCGGACAGGAGAGTCTCTTCAAGCGGTGCTCTGCTATTACGACGATTGAAGTGAGAGTTTGGAAGAAATTTTGACTAATATTGTTATTCCTTTCGAGTGTAAATTACACTATAATATTAGATGACAGCTGTCTTCTTGCCTCTGACAATACAGTTCTTTGGTACTGCAATGATTTTCAACACTTCGCACAGAAACATTCACATGCTAATTTGAAACATTCCTCAGCACCTCCGACTCCACTGGAGAAAGAATCAAAATACACCCTGTAAAAGTATCTCACAAATCTCTTAAATAAGGTTCATGTAAGGGAAAACCGATGGAATGGTTACGTACATAAATAAACCAAAACCTTTTAAACAAAAGAAAGCATACTTGAATACCAGACTCGTTTAATGCAGAGGTGGCAGCATCAGCTATCGTCTTGTCGTGTACTATCACGGGACAGATCTTGGCACGAGTCAGTAGCTTTAGTGAGCAATTATTATGAAGATTACGCTGATCGCTGTAAATGTTTCGCATCCGCTCGAAAGCTATCAATCATGTGGAAACTTTAATTAGCCCCTATAAAGTTGCTCATCGCAGAATACGGTGGATGTGCGTTTAACTTTCCAGTGAGTATTCCTGTAGCGGCGGAAGATTTGTTTGTTGTGATTATGACGAAAATGGTTTTTTTTTATGTATGGGATTTGATCTCTGATTCGAGTGTGTCCCAGCACACCCATCCATAGGGCACCTTTATAGCCAAATCGTAAATTAATTCGATTCTTTCTTTAAAACCCAGCTGCCCCATGACGAGATCCTCGTTTGAATGCGGTCATTGCAGGCGCACCCTTATGCGACATCAGAACAGATGATCGTCCAAGCCTATTGGGCCAAGCGTTAAGCACCCATCCATTTCCAAGAAACTGCCATCAGCGACCGCCAGCGACGCATAGCATTCCTGGATTGATCCAACGCGGTTGAAAGAAATTGTGGACGTGAGTGTGTCACGTCGATTCGTTTCCGAATTTTATCACCAACTCTCACCCGATTGAAGTTTCCCTCCGGAGAGGTCCACGGCGCGCGACTCTGTCGTAGGTTAAACGTGAAGCATCCGAATCTGGAAGTGGCACAAGGTCTCCTTCCTGTGGGTATGCATTTTCTAGGAGAAAGTGTCATGATGTCCGATCGTCGTCCACCTTTGCTCACCGCTAATCACAGCTTACCCTTGCGACCCGCAAAGAATGTGCCACAATGCTCCACCGGTCGCAGCAATACGGGTTGTTGCTGAAATTATTATAATTTACGCATAGATTAGCCGCCCAGTTTAGTGACCGTTTAGCGAGACCGGTTCCGGAGGAGGGAGGACTCTGTGACACCAGGTAATGCCAGTGACCGCTCGCGCCGGCCGGGACCATAATTTCCCGATCGGGGAGCCAACGCCATCGCCACCGCTTATCGAAGTCGATAACCCGTCCGCCCGATAAAGGCCTCTAAGGAAAGTGGAGACTGTGAAATCTCTAACAGAAACACACATGCACACGATACGATCGAAGATCACGACGAACGATCGCGACCGGCCCTCGCAAACTGACGATCCATCCGCGCGATCAACGCCCTGTCCCATCCGCATTACCCCGTTTTCTCTTCACTTCGTCGGGGGTTCGTTGAAAGTTCAAATCGACGGCGAATTGGTAGTGCGTGTTTCATATCCAAGGCAAGACACACGCAGACACTAACCTCTGCGATACACACCTGATCTTCAACTTGATCTTCGATGCGAATTGCTGATGAGGAGAGTTCGCTCTCACCAGGCGGGTTTGGGGTTGCACTCGGTTCCACACGGGTGGTACCGGGTTTCTACTGCGAAGTTAGTTTCACCTTAACCTTGACGGAATGTATTTTGCCAGTTCCAGGCACATTCAGAATTTTGGTCAAATTGCTAGACTAAAGAATGTTGTTGAAGCATCTATCATGCTAATAAGGTGTTTGACTTCATGCTTTGACCGTCACGTCTAATATTGTTTATGTGATTTTTATATTTCTATCTCTTTCGAACAAAGTTGATCAATATCTCTCGTATACTGCAGTTTTCCTGTACGTTGCTTCCAATGATAAGAAAACGTGTGGCACATGTGCAAACACATCTCGAGTGCATCAACTGCGCACGTGTTTATTAGCACAACTAAGTACAGCTGTCTATTAGCACAACTAATACCAGTCTCTTCTCATGTCAAATGTGCAACGATCTTTATTTGATGTGATCATTTGGAATCAGCATGATGGTTGTAATATATAGAGCAATTTACTAAGCTTGGTCGAAACTAACTCACTTAAGAATTCGGAGTAAACTCATATAAGAACGATATACCGAGTTCTATACTTCAATTTCTTACGTTGTGCCCTAAAACAAATGTAATTCCGGAAGCTTTTCCTATATCGTTGAAAAGATCTTCAATTTGACCAAAACGGTTTGGATTCTTCTACTTTGACGTAACTACCTACACGTCATGCCTGCCGATGAACGAACCCAATTTTTAACCACCACAGCCAATTGACAATGGTGTATTTAAAACTGATCATTGAAAACTTTCCAACAAATTGTGTACGTATAATTTTTTTATAGGGTAGACACAGTATTATTAGATGACATCAGTTGTTTTCTTTCTTCAACGCTGATCAACACTTTCGTCTGATTTTCAACACTTCATGCGAAACACATGATATTATAAAAAATTGCTTATAGGAAAAGAATCATAGGCTCGTTTCCTGTCAAGTCATATTGACATTGCATTGAAAAGACATAACAAGAAGTCACTCTGCACCAACAGAAACTCCCTTTTGTCTGGCGCCTCATTAGGCAGCGCGGTGTACCATCCCATTCGCTACATTCTTCAATCCGGCCTTTTTATTCCAGGTTAAAAAAACACTAGCCAAATAAAATAACAGTAATTACTCGACGGGACGCCACGAAATGCTTCGGGCAAATTTGCCCTGCTTTAATTCGTCACAAGTGTACGCACGGCCGCGGCCGGCTGCACCGTCGTGCTCCAGTCCATTCCTCCAGCACAACCGCTCCAGGGAATGAGATGCGGTCACTTTCTGGACGATTTGCTCCACCCAAAACAGGAGAAGAAAATGAGATCCCACAGGAAAAGCAAACCATTCGCGCGCAGCAAGACCTCTGCCTTAAGCCGAATATGCTTTTGTGTTGGGATCTGTGTGTACGTACTTAGTAGCTGAAGCAGACGGACGGACGGACGGATGGACGGGCAAGCCCTCTCTCCCTTCGTGTCGTGTCATTTCGCGACGACGAAGCGCTTCGCAACGGTCCGCCAGACGACGATTTTACCATTTTTACTTTTATATTTCATTCACACCACAGCTCAGCATTTCGCAGCGGGATACGATCAAAACGACGGCACCCATTGTAAGGTTGGTTGCGCGCTTCTTTCCGTCAGACTTTTCTCATTTTCATTCAGCGTCGGGGTGCGCAAAAACTCCAATCATCGCCTTCTCAAAGCAGGTTAGTTTAATAAAAACAGAGTGCAACTAAACGAATCTTGACTGTTGCGGCTTCGTAACGTTCGAAGGGTTTATCACATTGCTTCCAGTCTGATCGTATCGCATTTTATACCGGACGATCCTGTAACCAGTGTCATGCTTGGAGTGATCAATTAAGGGCAGAGGTGCCGAAAAAGCATTCTAACTGGGTTCTTAACTTGGCTCCTCTTAGGAAGAGTTTTTACTTTTTTTAACAGGCATTGCCATTTCCGATAATAAAAAAAAACAGATTAAAGGAGAAAAATTCCACAAGAAGTGAATTGAATAATTATACCCCATCGTTGTACAGAAAAGAAGCGCCATAAAGTGGACACAAAGTGGCTAAAATAACGACATTCCTTTCACGAGAACGAAGGACAAACAAAACCGTTTCGATATTGATCTCTGTAAAGCATAACAAGCATTGTTCACTGTATCACGGAAACACTGATCGAAGCTTCTCATTTCTGTTCATTTCCGACTGACCCAATTCTTCTAGATAAACATGAAACACCCGCGCACTGTGCTTCCGGTGGCGGAAATCCATCCGATACGCTCCATCAACTAAAGCCCGAACGGAACTATAAAAAAGGGAGCGACTACTGAACTGCAGCACTGTCTGTTATCGATCGTTTTCGCATTCTTTCCGCCTGCGAGGGGAGCACAACATTGTGGATCTATCTTGCTGAAGAACATTTCGCCAATGGCGATCCATATAGAACGCGGAAATGCAACGCACGCTAGACACGTGGCGCACTGCCGTGTTGTTGTGCAACAAGCCGTAGTTAACTTTTCCTCCCATTCGAGCCCCAAACAATCCGTCAACACAGAACCCCAAAACCAGGCATGTCGGTCGGCTATAACTTGAAGCTCCGAAATAGACGTCGCGTTGAGGAGGGCGCGCACTGTTTACTGGGCCCAGTTCGGAATGTTTTGTTATGCAAAACAGCAGAAATTCGGTCACAATACCGCACACTGGCACCACTTTCGCGTTCGCTTGTTGGCGGAGTCTGGCATGGTATGCGGTTCTGGAAGTAAATTCTCCCGCTGTCCAGCAGAACACGATCGCGCAGCAAATTTAACCTATTTTCGGCACCGTTTGATACCCGTGGGTATTTTGGAGCTATGCGCGGAATCATGAACCGGGCTAATAAATACCGTCGGGCATACGTCATACTTGCTTGCACGTGGCCACACCGAAAAGTGGCTAGGTCTATGCCTTCGACACACGCGTCAAACGTTTTTATCAACGGGCTGATAAGGTAACAATTGGGAGTCAGCATTCGCCTGCAATGCTCTTGCGCCAGGGCACGACGATCAAAGGGAAGTGTCCTATCAATCAGCGTCAAAGATAAAGCTCACTCATCGCGACGCTCACCAACAGGCAAGTTCATGAGGAACACATTGGTCTATGAATATGCCACACCTACAACTAATGTAGCTTACAAAAATTTGTAATCTGTATCGAGACACTCAAGAATCTCTGGGAAAACAACAGTTTGAAACAAAATTCTAGTATGGAATTCACATGTGCAGGCTATAAACTTCCAATGTTGCTTCTACCCGCATCTCGAACACACGGAGCAAAATCGTCTGGACAGGAAATAGCAATTAATACCGCCGTCCCACTATCACCTCACGACATCTGTCTGCGGTCGTAAGCGTGACAAGCGTGGATCTTACCCTTCAAGGTGGAATGGTGCGCGCACACAACACATCTTCACCCATAGGGGATGAATAAAAAAAGATATTGTAATGGAGAAAACTTCGCGATAAGCTCAATGGCAGTTGAGTATCACGGTTGGTGTTGCGGCACTAGCCACTCGGTGGGTTAAATGTTGCAAAACGAAATGACACAAACATTTATAAAACCATCCACACCACACCACACCAAAGTCGGTGGACGTCGTCACAGGTGCAAGGCTCGCGCGACGTGTTCGCCCCGTCTGTCTGAAGTAAATGGCAAGGCACTAGGCCTAAACGATTACCTCATCAACGATTTAAGCTGTCGTTCATCGCTCAAGCAATGGATATCATCATCATCATCATCATCATCGCCAGGTTTATCGTGCACAACTAATCTTATCATTAGTGATGCTTGATAGACGAAGGTCACTGAGGTACTGCTGAATATAGGATAGTATAAGATTTAGTATAAAAGCTAAATTCATGATATACAACGTGTGTCCAGTGATGTTTTCAATGTCTTAAGTAGGAATTTGAAAACCTTAACAAATCTGAAGCAAATTTCACCCAATGCCAAGTCGTTAAGAGCCGATTGCGCCAATTGTAACTGTAACGTAATCTGAATCAATAATATAAACAACTTCATAATACATTTCAGCTTTGATCCCTCAATAACATCACGACGTGGTTCCGAGCAGTTGTAGGTTTGTGTCTTCGCTATGTTATTGCATTTTTATTGCAATTTTCATTCACCTTTTCGATTAGTTTTAGTATTTTTGCCAACGCTTTTATTCTCGATTGAGGTAATACCGATCATAGACCGAAAATAAACTGATTTGTTAAATAAATTTTATTCTGACCATTTACCTTCAGTACCGGGTTGCGAATCGGAATGTGAATGTGCAGTGAGTTTTTACCTGCAAAAAAAGAAATAATAAAGCGTACATTAAAAAATGTCATTTAAGATAAAAATATCTGATGAGTTTTAAATTCGACACCATAATAATATTGTTTAATCACCAAAATCATCACCAACAAAACCGAAAAAAGGGCCGAGGACCAACAACTTTCGCATCTCTTATACCAACAAATATTAAGCTCTAGTGAGCCTCCGTCATCGAGCACAATTAGATATCATCTCAGTCTCTTTTTCCTCCTGACTTTGCAGGCACACAGCGAAGAAAGATGCTCCACTGAGCCGTGATGATTAATCGACCGGCAACGATCATGGCCAAAAAGATGCGAATATGATCAACCCAGATCATCCCCCAGCCGAGTGAACACCCCGAGAAGCCTACGAAAGTGAAGTGGATGAAAAGAAAAAAAGCACTTAAAAAGCGAAAACTCTCGTCGCTTCCTGCGGAACTTTCATCACTGTTGAAGCTCATCTTTTTTGTAGCCAATTTCCTGAGCAAATACTCGTACGTTCAGTGCTCCCGCACACACACACACCTCCATGCAACGTAAAAAAACTGGTCGAATCAAAACTAAAAAAAAAACACATTAAAAACATTGAAATTTTCAGCTGATCTTGGCCTACACGAGCGCGCACCACTGGGCCTCTGATGTTTGTGTGGGTACACTTAAAGCATCATGAAGTAATTATCGGCCAACGAGCAGCACCGCCGATTTTCACCCCCCCCCCCCCCCCTTCTCTCTATCAGCCGGAGTTTTCTTCCCCCCATCCGGAGAGAAACGTTCAATCCGATCCGGGGCTGAACACCGCGCAGACACTGATAGATTCATCGGATCAACCTATTTAATACACCACCTCCTCTCTCCATCAACCGCAAACCGCACACACCCCTAGGGGGTTCCAAATTTTCTTTTCGTACAGTTTTTCTTCCTTGGGTGTGAAAATAGAGGGTGCAGCCGCAACAGCAGCGTAACGGAACGAACCGTAGGAAAGGAAAAGTGCCTCGATCCCGTTGGTCTCCGTCGTGATCATACGCCGCCCCGCGCGCCAGTTAAAATAACAAAACAAATAATTTTCACGAAATCGAAAGCAAAGAGTATGATGAACTGAGAGGTGCTGAGAGAGGGAGGCATACCGAAATGAACAGCTGTTGGCGCACGTGGGAGGAAAATGCATCCGACAAGCTTGGGGGGCGCGCACTCGCGGGAGAAGAGTGAAAACGGAAAAATGCGCCAAGAAAACTCCCCCAACGTGGCGGAGAGGTTAGATTGGGTGGGTTCAATGTACAGCCGCCGTAGCTGGGCCGGCGTGCGCTCGAAAAGCCGCTTCACGGTTTCGGCACGTCATCAGCACAACAGATGCACTTTTTCTCGTGATTAATACATTTTTCAACTTTCCTCCACAATTTGTTTTCCCTCTGCCGTGCGCCGTTTATAAGTTGATTTTTCTCACCTCCCGGTTGGTTCGCTATGGGACCGTGTGTGTGTGTGTGGTGTGAAAAGCTACCGGATCGATCGATTAGTGTAGAGTTTTCGGTAGGTGAAAATTATCTGACGTTACGATCGGATTTCCGACATTTTATTTTTATTTTTGAGTAACATTTTTTTCAATTTAAAAAATTGAAAAAATCTAAACAAACATGATTTCAACAAAAACCTCATTTATATTCAAGAAACCTCCCGAAACTCTTTTTCCTGTTGCCACCATGCGCGGTGCGATGTGTCACCGCACACGTTTGTCCAAAAACTTCAACTTTGCACTTCCTGCTGTGCCCGTAATCGGCCATCGTCAAGTTCATCAAAGCTTGTCATCGTCATCATCATCATCATCGTTTGCGCCATCGTGGCCGCAACAGACTAGACGCACATCGCATATCTCGTCGCCGGGGAGAGACAGCCACGCGCAAACGAGGGAAAAGATGGAATCCCTCACACGCCATTAACCTTCACAGGCTGGGAACAAACTCATCGTCACCACTCTCTGCTCACGACCGATGCGCTTCGACGCTCTTGTGGTGGTGGGAGTAGCTTTTTCTAGAGATTCACTTCTTGCACACACTGCTGCTTCCGAGAAAAGAGTTTCCAAGCGTTTGAAGGTTCATTCTATGAGTTTGACAACTTACTTCGTAACTAACGTTTCCGCGATAAGCAGGAGTGAGTTAGTTTCTTTTTAGGAAAGGTGTACACATTCTAGTTTCTTTACATTCCGCACCCGCTCTTCACGATAAGCGTCAAAAGCTGTTCTTCCAAAACGAAACGCTTCCGCCATATTTGATGAAACGACTCTCCAAACCTAAAACGATGGGCGGAGTAGAAGCAACAAAAAAATTAAATGATTTCATGCATCGTCTAAACGGAATGCTGCGCCGCGATGAAGTCATCTTTTATTGTGAACCTCTTCCCCAACATTCTATTGGAGGCGCATCCAAAACTGGATACAAAACACACACTGGAGCCGTGAGCGATTTAAATATTAATGAGCAAAACGTGTTTGTTCTTCAATCTTCCCGAGCAATCAATCAATGATCCACACGCACATTGTGCCTTGTTTAGTATTGGGACACCAAACAAAACAAAAGCTCCAATATACATTGCGACAAGTTTCTATAGAGCCACTCTTAGAGTTAGATTTAACTGATAGGATCTGCCGAACTTAGTTTCTTTTTAGTTTAGAGGACGGTTTTACATCATGATGATGTTTTTTCAATCTAGAACACTCGGCTCTATTTAATTGTTATATTTTTTAAACTAATTTTCAGTTGACAAAGCGCCTCTTTTGGTTTGAGACCGCCGAAAAAATTTTGAAAAACAATGTTATACCCTAGATTCCTTGAGGCAATTTCTGGTCAACCATGTCTCGGTTTGGTGTGTGGCATCAAGTATTGCTATCATGAAGTATCATATTACATGATTATTTTTGCAGCAAACTACGCAAACGATAGATATAAGTCGTGACTTTAACAACTCACAGTTCTTGTTACTATTTTTTTATTATGAAATTCAGAAAATTCACAACATTCTGCCCAAATCATGCATGAGTCACCACCACCGTTAAGGGTAGAAAAATAATGTTTCTCTCTAGCCTGTATCTGCGCTAGCATAACCGGTTCTATGGAAACTGGACGCAGTGTAAATATTTGGTGATACGGATCGATTTTCAATCACGCAAAAGAACACAATTTCTGGCGGGGCCGTAATAGCTGCTAAACTATCCATCGGAAGCATGTACACCGCACACCAAACATGCAGCGGCGTTTTGGGGGCACACGTTATGCGCGAAAATATTGCATGTGCAGTTCATGTCGATCGAACAGGTCTGACTGCGCCAACCAAATGTTGCTTATCGCCGCCGTCACCGTCACCATTATGTCAACCATCACCTGGAGGCGAACGTAACGTTAATCGTGTACAGTATCGCATAAAAATAGCACCTGAACCGATTTCCACTCGGGCTAAAAGCCTCCACCATAATAGTGATTTTGCTGATTGATTTCGCATGCTGGCCACGTATGCGTCCGTACCCTTTATGTCTCTCTCTCTCTCTCTCTTCTTCGACCCACCGATCAATGCTAAAAAATAGATCATGAAAACGCCACGTCTCCGAGCGGTGTGCCGTTTATATTCCAAGCCCGCTTTAAAGCACGTGTCGTTACCCCCGCGCGCGGCCCATGACTCGGCTCGTTATGCATTCACGGCACCATAATCGATGGCCATCGTGCGTAATCGGATTGTGCGTAATTTCAATGCACCTCGCACACTCGCTGTGCACCCAGCTTATGTCTGTGTGTGTGTGCGCGAGCGCGATGAAGAGACTAAGACAATGTAGCGGTTGGAATGCATTTGCGAGTTTCCATTTCAATATTGCAATTTAATTACTCCGCAAACAACTGCAACCTGCACCCCGCCGAGAGAGAGAAATGGAGCATTAAACTTGCATATGGCATATGGTGGTGGATGCAAATTTGTCTGGCCCGGACAGAGTAATTGGAATGTCACCGATCCACCGGCGCTGAGTGGAAACATGCCGGCAAAAATCGTGCCCAACTCCTTGCAGCACCGTTGATCGGCAGAAAGTCTGAAAACTTTCGATTTTTGAAATGCGACTTCACTGCGCCCTAGTCTTTGGGACAGGAAGTTCCACAAGCGCGCGCTGGAATCAGCGATCTTTCTTTGCCCCTTGAGCAGCCCCATTTCGACGGGTTATCCCGAGACTCGATCAGCTGTACTGCACGCACAACACCTCCTGTCGTCGAGGCTGGCCACCTGCTGTTACTCTCAAACATGCCTAAACCCCAATGTGAAGATCATATCGCAGCAACATATTTTCCATTTCGAATGCAGAAAGATTTGCAATCGAAAGCGATTAGAAAATTCGTTCGGCAATTTGCACGCAAATTTAATCTCTGCCAGCACACACTCTCCTTTATTGAACCGTTGCAAGGTTCAAACCAATCAGGAAGCGCATAAGACTGGCTCTGGATGAAAGTGAGAAATGCTTAAACTATTCCACGCACGTACACCTCCACACCGCCAGCGGTGAAAGATGGGTGCTCGACGGAATAAATTCACAAAACCGGTATCATCCCTGTCCGCTGGGTTTCCATGCCATCGCGCCGGATCGTCGAAATAATGACGTCGGATGTGCAGCACAAGAGGTGATCAAAAGCAGACCCGGTACCTGCGGACTTCTGATCAAGTGTGGCAGGTTTAACGTTGGGGCGTATCCCTCGGAAAAGAAACGATCGATGAAAGTGAAATGTCTTGAAGATTTCACTCTCACTCTCACTGCAAATGAGCAACGTTTTGTACGGCGAAAGAATGCATCGTTATCGTTACATTAATGAAGTAATGATCTCATTCTTAATCATACTATTCTAACGAGAATCATTCTCTATACATGGGCAGGTTTCTGTGGCCACTCTTTCCAGATACGAATGTCTCCTCCAATTCTTCATAGAAGCCATGTGTTTTGCAGTATCTGTAGCCTGGCTGTACCTATACCTATACCAGTCTGCAAGACTGGCCATCCAACTATAGAAATAAAGTTAAGAAAAGCTAGAAATTCGAATCGAAGTCACCCCAAACAGTACGGCCAATCAGACCGACGGCCCTTTCTGAAGAAATCAACAAATAACAAATAAAACATAAACGAATTTTCCCTTAACCATCCGGCCATCTTGAAGAGACCTTTTAAGCCATCAATTAGTGAAACATGGTGTTACGTTGTGTTGAGTGATTTTCTTTACAATACATTATTAAACAATGATGCCCTTAAGACATTTCAGACATTTCTGAGATTCACCAATGGGAAAACTTTGGGAACACGACACCAACGCAACTGTGGACAATACATCTTGGCTGCAAACATTGATTGGATGGGCGTCATCTCTTAACTAAACAATCTTTTCACCAATGACGTGCTGTCTTTTCAAAATGTGTCATTTTAAAGTGAAACTTAGATGAAAAGTTAGATTAAAATTGAAGTTGAAGTTGGATTAAAATTGAATCAGCTAGCTTTAAGACTTAACGACTTGTCTGAAAAGTTTTTCTACGATACGCATAGTAACGTAAAATGATTGCACATAGGTTAAACCCGTGGAAGAAGGTAACGAACAATCTTAATCAACTTTATCTTGATACTTTGTTAGCAATAAAGTCTTTAAAACATCCATGTCATTCTGAGCATCAATCATCACCACAGTCTCCCCACCTGGGAGGGTGGGAAAAGTGGGCAGATGTACTTAGTTTGCACTTAGCGCCACCACACACACACAGAGACGCGCAAGACGTGCGTGAATTTCAACACCGCACCTTGAACCTGACTGCTGTGTTTGTTTTATTGCTAATTAGAGTTTACGTTGGAATATTTATTAACCTGATGATTCATACGAGCAGCTATATCCAACGGACGTCACGAGACGTCATGTAAATTCATCACACCATCCAAAGTTGATCTCTTCCACAATAGAAAAAAGAAAAGCGTGTAGCTGCTGTAAAACACAACACACCCCTAACCGGTCCGGAACCTAATTTGTGGAAGGCTGGCTTCGCTGTCTGGATGTGATTAGCTCCGTGGGTTCATTTATTGGCTTGCGTATGCACACGCCAACATCTGGCACGCACTCACGCACGCTCGCCCTATCAGACAGTCCTGTGCTCAGTTTGCCCGTGGAAAGGCATAAATCTTCATAATTGTATCATCAATGCCACTGTGTAGGTAAGAGCAGCAGCAGCAGCAGCGTCGACAATTATTATGATTTGTGTAAATTACTAAACTTCATCTTCAATATAAGTTTCTGTCTACTGTTGACCACCACCACCCCATCATCGCTGCAACAATTCGACCCCAAAACGAAAGCTTTGGAGAAACGACAAAACCCCTTTTCCTGCTGTCTATGTAGCCGGCTTACACAACACCAGGCTGATGTTCCCACATCTTACATTTAATTAAAACGGCTACAAAATGCAGATAAACTTCCTCCCCGAGGGGCAAAGCTAAAACGGACGCACCGAGATTTGCTCAACCCATTGATAAGTCGCTCTCAGCACCGAGCAGTAGCGGCAGCTAGTTTGTAACACAGCCGAGCGGTTGAGGAAACGGTGCAGTTTTCCATTTTTCCCACATTAAATGCCGCGATGTGTGTACGCCCTGCATCTAAGGGCTGATTCCCGGCCCAATACAGAGTATGTTGCACACATCCGTATCGAAAAGAGGCGGCCCGCCCGCGCGTTGAGCAAGGTGTTGAGCAAAGTATCAATGGTGTAAGTTACAAGCACTTGTGCTTTGATATGTAACTGTTTGCAGCGCGGCGCACCGCGTCTATTATCTGTTCCGCTGGTTTTTTTTGCTGCATTTTTGATCGGTTTGTTGCAACCCTATGCTGTGTTTTGTTTGGCGCCGGCAATATTTGTTTTTCTATTTCATTTGTTTGCTAGATGGTTGCAAAAACTCAATACGAATTGTGTTATCATTCCACCAATTGATGATCAAATCACCATGGTCAACCACCTGTCATGATCGCGAACGCATCCGTAACTGCAGGGCAACGTGGAACGTTGGGTTCTCTCCCCTTTGCAAGGAAAATATCTTAACGGCAAACGGCTGGCTACGTAATCTTCCGTCGCCGCGCGGGACCATCAGCGGGACAAACAACTGCCCGCGCGCGCCCGTTCGCTGCACAAACCGGCTGCTGCAAAACGAGAAAGTGAGTTTGCTTTCGGGGTTTTTTGTTTAATGTTTTCCCGAGCGTAATTTACGTCAACTTACGAATGCGGGGACCACAAACCGACGGACGTGGGTCAACATTACCTAAGCGTTGCTGGCCGCCACCGATCTCCAAGCGATATGGGCCACAGATCAATACGGTAGGTTTTCCTACTACCGCCGGCGAGGGGGCCTTAATAAGACCGTATTTTTTGAATGTATATAAGAGCCTCTGTTCTCAAAATTTGTAGTGTCCAGAGCCAATGTCCACAATTTAAGAATGTTTTTAAATTATATTATTTTTTGCAAAATATCATCAAATTACAAATGGAGCTTTGGTACATACCATTAAAATTTCTCTAAGCTGGGATCTCTCTAAGATGGAATCTCCGTAAGATTTCTATGCAAACGATTTTTTTGCTCTTTTAAACCTTTTTATACCAAACAGCTAAATCATTAAACAATAAGAAACCCTTATAATAAGAATACTCATAAGGGTCTATTATAAAACTCTAACAGAAAAGTTACGGAGCACACAAATATTCGGCGTACTGTAGATTCAAATGTAAAGCAAAACTTGAAACCAATTACGAATTTTATCACGATTAAGCATTTTATAAACCTTGTCACTAAAGTTTGTTAAAAATACCTAACATCAATTAATTTCCGTTTTAATACATAGTGTTTGTCAAAAACTTTTCCGTTCGAGTTTCATAATCGGCCCTATAGACGGATCAATCAGGAACAAGTTTTGGAACAGTTCTATTCTGTCCCAAAAAAGAAAATAACGAACCCAAATGGGATCGCGCGGGGATTCGCCAATATGGCTGATAAAGTCTGTTTATATTTTATCCCATTATCAACGCACTGCCTTGCCTGGTGGGATCGTTTATGCACAATCACAACCTAATGACGCAAATTGAAACGCATTTGCATCATTTTTTTTTGTACAAACATTCGGTAATACATACTAAGCTAAAATCAACTGCGAGCCAACATTAGGATAAATATTTAATTTGTTTGTCTGTACTCCACACAATCGAGAATGAAACGTATGCCGCACGGAGGGAGAGAGAGAGAGAGAGAGAGAGAGAGAGAGAAAGAGAGAGAGAGCGTTCTCATTGCGCTGAAACTGCAAGCGGTGGAAAAATCAATCGTCAAACGTGCTTTGCAGGCAGATATCTCGCCGCCACAAAGCAGCAATGTTGAGAAAAAGAATTAATCAACCACAAGTGTGCACACAATACGCGCTCTTTTCGCCACCGGATGCTGGGTGCGCATAAGAAGGGAGAGAATGGCTACATTTAAGCCGTTTGAGGATTTAGACAAATTTAGATTCAAGTAGAGCAATGGAGCACGAAACCCCGTCGGGGAACAATGGCGCCCGCGACATAGATTCTAGAGCTAACACTAAATGGAGCAGCACGCAGTCACACAGCACAGTGTTCCATACGAGCAACAGTTTCAATTTTTCGTCTGTTTCAAACCCATACAATTTGGTCTCGAGTCATTCTATCACGTTCCGTTTCCCTGTCACTCTCTATCCCACAAGGAGTAGTGGAATTTCCCTTCTACTACACGCGGGGATTTCTTAACAAGTTCTCAAACCGACAAGTTGCACACCCCGTGGTGGTCCGTGGAATTTAGATATTGTTTCTGCCATGGATTCGTTCCGTTGCGAATGGTAGCGCAATTGCTATGAGAGCACGATGACAAGCCCTGCTTACGGACAGCGCGAAGGCCAACCAAAGGTTTTTCGAATGCAATGTGTAGCAAACCAATGTGCACTCGCGGAACTGTTGGTATTTGAGGCACCGTGGCGACAGATCGGTTATCTGGCTCTGTGACCTGAAAATGTATGATTAATTCTTAGATTCTAAGGTGGTTCTAGTGTGTTGTTTCGAGGGAGGATTGATTTTCTCGACAAATACTTAGCGTTCGTTGTGATTCTTAAGCTCGAACCAAAAACGGAACGACCTTTCTCAGAGAGTTCTCGTCGAGCTAAGCAAATCGACGACTTCCGGAGCTGGCCGGGTACGACTAAAAAAGCCTATCAAATTTCCGTCGACGACCGAAGTACCACAGAATTCCGTCTAATCTTTGGCGCTGTAACCTGATCTCCTCGCTTTCCCGTCCGATATCGGGAGGAGTGGGGATCGATAAAGCTTAAAACCCCAGTTGGCATATCCCCCATATATCCCAGGGAGGATCTCTCTTCCCTGCTTGACCGGGAGCACACCGTGAGGTGGATTTAACAAGATATGGCCTGTAGGTGCGTAACGTACCGACTCGGTTTCGCAGAAACAGAAATAAAGCTTATTTTCCTGATCCCAACGGGCACCAATACTTTGCCCGCTCAATCGTGTTAGGAGAAAAACAAAGCCTGGGGACCCCCACACCGCGTTACATGTAACAGAAGTCTCGTCCTTCTCTCGGCGGTTTCCCGCGTATGACAGGTTCCAGCTCTAATTGGATTTGACAATCCGCAGCAATTATGATGTCGCAATGGTTCGCCGATTGCCCGAGCCGATCAGGGAGGGACGGCAAATTGGAGCATGACCAGCGGCAACAAAAGCCCGGCGGGAGACGCCAATTAGCCTGTGGGTTGTCCTACAACCTGCCTTCGCCCTGAATGCTTAGCGTCTACGTTTAGAATAAAGCAAACAGAAACATAGTTTAAACATAAATTAGGATTACGCACAACAAAGTAACGGGGCGTTTCAAAGCTTTGCCAGGAAGGATAGGTTTACGAGCTAGAAAAAAGCAAAAAAACAAAACGAAATTTAAAATAGATTTCCAAATATAATCAAAATACAAATGATCGTAACGGTACAACACATACGTACTGACCCGGATCCATAGTTGATCAACTGGTATTGGGCGAGAATTCACCGCGCCAACAACATTTGCATAGTTATTGATGAGCGCGAAATGTAAATTTAGCTAATCTCGCAGTTCATAATAGATAGTGATAGATTCTCCATATATAACATAGGAGTGCCTTTTCATGTGGGTCCTAATGGACCTAATGGGTCCTATTCGTGTCTAGTTACTTTTCACTAAAGCACAGCACGTCTAAAAACCATTATTCTTTTCTATTTTTTGCATTTGCCAATAGATGACGCCACTTGATCGAACTTGCTTGCTCTTATTCATATTATTTGCGCTTGCAAGTCAAGTCATATATTACCTACATTAGAGATTCATGTCAATTTTAGTTCAATTTAACAATTCTTCTTCCCGGTTACCAACACAGCAAGAAGATCACTTCAAAGATCGCCAAAAATTTAGTAAAAACAATAAAAGTTGTAATTTCATTTGAAGAATCTAATTTGGTAGCGAGAAAAACGGTAAGTAACATTATGAAAAAATAATATCACATCCCTTTGGCAACCTCCGACCACAGCATAAGAGTTTGATACAATGCCCCTAATGGAGAAATCCCACCTTGCTCCACATCGGTCCACATCGCCGACCAAACTTTCCTTATCAGCGCAGCGCAACAACCGCGGGAGCGCTACATAAAACAAGAGGAACCAGGCGGACGAGGAGGAGTCATCGTGTGGAGGGCTTGCGTAAGTCAACCCAAATGCGAATTGCTGCCGGCCGCAATGCGGAGACGAGAGTGGTGGGTTTGCTTTAGAAGCTAGCTGCCGCTGCCGCCGCCGCCGTTGCAGCCAATATTTACACGTACTCGATAAGATATCACCAGCTGAGGGGTGCCTTGCAGACGAGCTCTCCGGGGTTTCGGTAGGACACCGGTGACCGGCTTCTTCTGTGATGTCAGCTAAAACAGTTTCTTCAATCGAACTATAAAGACTGCAACACGAATGAACTATCTATTCGAGGCAATAATTCAAGGTAACGCGGATCAAAACTGACGACGAATAGCATTCCTAAGATAAGATGACAACAAGTGGACACCACAGTCAGCGCGCGCGCTGAAACCGTGATTGACTTTCGGAGCGTGGAATTTTTACGCGTCCCTATCGTAAATCGCGCCCCATGATAACCGGTCTCCGAGCAGCGGACGACGTGGACAAACTGGAATGTAGAACCACAGACACGCACACATACTCCCACAGGGACTACGCGATCAGATTGAAGGCACCCTGCTTTTTTTGGAAGGAGGACGTTGATGACGAAAACAACGTACAAACACACAAGCAAGCATGCGCCCCCCATTCTTCTGGCCAACAGGGAGCGAATTCCTGGCTGGACGTTAACCTTCACCTTCGCTCCGTGCGGTTCTGCGATTCCGCGCGGTTCACAGTTTGTCGCGCAGCATCCCTTTCTCTCCACCACGTGTGTGTGTGTGTGAGTGTGCTGCCACTTGCTCGAAACCCCGAAAGAATGAATGAATGTAAATTAACGATGGTCATTCGTTCCCGGTTCGATTTTTCTCCTTTTCGAACGCGTAATCGCGTTTTCCACCGGGCATTTCGCGGAATAAACCAGTCTCGCTCTGGAGCACGGAATGGTAAGAATGGAGGAGAGAAACACGCAAGACAAAACTTCCGCCTCCACCAGGGAAACAACCGGGGACACGTTCTCTCCATCGCTCGGCAGTCGGCACGGTAGGACGTGCGTACGTGCCAAATCTAGCGTTCAGGTGATGATGATCGTGTCTCGAGAAAAAAAAACACCAGTGATGCTGCGGCGGAAATCTTCCGAAGCAGAACGAATCCGACGCGACGGTTACGTAAGGTTGCCTCCTCGGCTTAACACTGCAGAGGAGAGATAGCAATAACCGGTCAGCATCAACAACCTCTCCGCTGAGCAGCAGTCACATTTCAAGTAACGGGTTGGGAAGGTTTAAAACAAAACGAAATTACCATAAATCATCGCGCTAGTGGCTGACGTGGTGGTTTTGTGCTGTGTCCGAGATCTGCAACTATTTCTGTGCTTTCGCGCGCCTTCCCTTGCACGATCGCACACGGATCGCACACACCTGCCACAAACGGAGGGTTGTGTGCATAGTACGCCGTGAGGTTCTAATCTTCATATTCATAATCTCCCATCTTCACACCGGAGCATCTCACAAACACAAACCAACGTCACCTTGAGATGTCTTATCATGTGGTTGGAATGGATGGGTAGGATACTATCTTCGCTAGTTTTCGAAGTTATCTTGTTGTTGAATACATTCAATTAGTAATGTGTTTAGAATGCAAAAAGTAAACACTTGTTGGATCTATATTCCAACCTAAATATTGACGTATTAACATATCATCCATGAACCCATGTTAGAATGTCCAGTCGGCTCACATCATTTGTGCGCGTAGTTCAACACCATAACTGTAGTCGTAGCTGACGTTTGACTCAAGAAATGTGAATCCAAATGAAACTTTGGAAGACTTCGTAGATATGATGATCCATCTACGCATCCGTCATCCTCACGTAGCTTACTAAAAGCTATTAGTAGAGCCACTGATCGTGCCCAACCAACCTGCTTTAAGTCTTATTAAACTACATCTCCAGGTTTTCAATCATTATTGGATAGGCATCGGATAAACATAGGCACAGGCATAGCGATGACCAACGAGAGATTTTCTGCATGATAATAATATTCATGAAGTTATCAAAATCTGCGTCAATTTGTAGTAGGTACTTAAATATATCGAGCATCAACCATCACAACCAGATATTTCAAAATTCTAAAAAACAAAAACACCCAGCATCTCCCATCCTAGCCCGATCATCTCCACCTGAAAAACGCTGCTCCCAAGGGCTAGAACAGAATTCTTCCGTAAGCACGCGTGTCCCGTTAGTTTCTTCGATCCGCTATCAAAGCGGTGGCAAGTGTTCTTTACCACCAAACACGCCCGTAAGCTGGGTGAAGAGGAACTGTTGCCGTTTATCTCATCTCACACACGACGGCCGGTTGGTCCGCTTCTAACGAGCCGATCGGACGACCAAAGCTGCTCACAGCATTCCAAAAACACACGAGCAGCATTCGATTCGTTCCACCGCCAGGCACACACGCACCCGCGCCAACATTGGGGACATGGAGAAAATGCGGAAATCTCTCCGAACCGGCGCAAGAGAAGCGACGACTTGTTGTAATCGCTGTACAACACAGAGCGTGCTATCTCTTTCTCCATCAGGCACTAGTTGGGGCCGCTGCCTAATGAGTCTCTGCCGAAATTTGGAATGCCCGAAGTGGAGAGATTGGACATTGGCTGGGCCACTTAAGTCATCCTCTTCTCCAGTGCCCCAGCCAGGCTCCTATTGATCGGTTTGGTGTGCGGTTTAGAAGTGGGTATTGTGGTTGTTGAAATTGAAAAAAAAAATCTGATAGAATCTTCGCGTGTTTGGATGGGGCGGCGGCAGTGGTTTGTTTTGTTTCTGCTTCCATCTCCATCTCGCCGGGGAAGAGGGCGATCAATCAATCTTCACGTTCCAAAGAACACGACACAAGCCGCACTGGGTTTGTGCATGTGTTTTCGCTCAAGCGATGTGCGCCGAACTGGTCGTTTTCTCACACGTTCTTTTGCCCGTAAATCTGGATGAGCGAAGCATCGTCGAGATAACGCTTTACAAATTGCCACAAGTGTGTTCTCAAGTGAAGCTATCAATTATCGGTACATTGTATCAACCGAAATGATGCGAGCGAAAGGGATGAGCGCAATGAAGAATGATAAGTCATATTTTGCTTAAAAAAAAAAAGATGCAAATATGCAATGGAGCAACTTTCACATGTCCCAGACGTTAAAATCGCACTTCTTTTCGAAGACCCCCACATTCTTTATTTTGGAAACAAGTCCAACTCCCGCTTCACTGCTCTCGGATATCAAATTCCACAGCCAGCAGCAACCACAACAACCCTCGTTCCAGAGAAAACAGACACACACAGAGCATTCCTAGTGCCTGGGTGGGGCCGATTGTTACTGCCTTACCTAACCTAACACACACCGGAAACCCATTTAAGCTTCGGCTGGCAAAATGTATAATTGGCACAACAACGAAAGCTTCCCGTGTGCAAACTCTGCACGCGGAGGGTTATGTGGCGGGAAGGTTCTGTTGTCGTATGCCGGCCCGCCACTTCGACAGTCGGCTTGGAGTGGTAGTGATTAATGATGTCGGTAGTCAAGAGAAAGATAATCTTTTTGTGCAAATAATACACGCGCATCGAAACCACCACGATTCAACTGTGGCTGTGTATAAGTGGTGATTGTGTTGAGCAGTTGTGCATGTCAACCGACACACACACACCGCCATCTTCTTATCGTACTACCATTTTAACGACATGACTGTACTACTGCAATGACACCGATCGACGGGTGACAAACCCTAACCTACTTCTCCGACTGCTGGCAGATAAATATACTTATGTCGATTGTTTCCAATCAAACTCCAATTGTCGCAAAGTTCGTCTCTCTTTTCCTACTAACTAGACGCCTCATTGGGAGGACTTGTTTCCAAAAGCTGACGAATGACATCACAGTCATCAACATATGTTCCCACCGTTCGAGAATGTCAAAATCGAAAATTTTGATTTTTCTTATCTTATCAGCTGGCAAACATTAGACGTGAGTTGAAACGAAGTACACAATTGAACACACGCTGGCTTGACTGGTCTCTTATACCATGCAATGAACACGGAGTTCGTGCAATATGTCTCTTAGTAAAAGCATATTCATACTTTAACTCTTCTAAATGTTACAAGGCGAATAAACGACAAAACAATGAGCTCAAAAAGTAGGAACATCAGCGAAAATATGAAATATTTTTCATTTGCAGTATCAGATCAGACAAACGCCACTAAATCAAGGCTTCAAGCAATATAGTTTGTATGTTGCTGCTATGATTTGCCTCTGGGATTTGGCCAGAGATACAAAATTCCAGTAGCGTCATCAGCACCCGAAAAAAAACCCGATACTGATAAGTTGAGGTTATTATTGTTTCATTCGAATTTTGGCAATACTTCTGAATTTCCAATGACACGCACCGTGAGGTGTAGCAATGAAATTTTCAGTGTTTTGAGTATCCTGAGTAGTGTCAAATAAAAATGAACAACTGTCAAAACTCAGTCGTTTAAATGATAGCAGCACTTCCGTTCTGCTGAGCGCGTTAACTTTTTTTAAAGAGATATTTTCTGACACGGACACAATGTTGATTTGTTCAACTCCAAGAAACGCCTAATCGGCCATATGTTAATGATAAAAAATTCTTATTGCAAAGCAGTTTCACTACCATATGTGCGATCACCATAAGGAAGCATGCTTCTCCAGCGTCTCTTTTGGAATATCCATCTCGGAGAAAGCATGTGTTTGTTGTCGTATCGCAACACTTCGCAACATGTTGGTTCGTACGCTCCAGCCCGAATAAGGAAGCTGCGTGGAACGCGGGCGTATCGATTTACGTAACGTTCAAATGTAGGTCAAATGTAGGTGTCTATTGCGAGATCGGTTCTCGGTTCGGTTGCGGGATCGGCTTTACACGTTCATAACTTTATGTTAAAATATTTTCAAAAATCAAACAGATATGCTATTAGTATCGTGGCATAATGATCAAAGACACCGATGGTGCTAATGAGGAAGATATTGTACTCCAGAAATATAGAAACATATGAGAAACGTTCAAAAATAACTACACCAACATCAACACTGCCCCACTGGCAGCATCGACTATTAGGCACGCCCTAGGAGCATACAAAATGTATTTATAGAACCGCATCGAGATACTCTGCCTCTGAAGTAGTCAATCAGAAGCAAGATGCCAAACCGTGGGAGGCAGCAGCAGCAGCTCGTGCTCGGTTCTATTCGGGGAGGTCAGGGTAGTGGGCGCGTCTTGAACGAGAGCTATATCTTGCGGGAGTGTTTTGAACGGTGAAGGTCAGTACACTCCAACTCTCTCTCTCTCACTTGTGCGGCAACATTAACTTTCTTATCGAAATAGTTTACATTTCAATGATAAAATGTACCACCCGTGTCATACAAAAAAAAAACAAAGCCAACTACGTTTTGCATCCCAAGTTCAAGGTTACTACAATAGCGCACCCTTTTCCCTAGCGGTTTTCATTCCTCTCTTTCTCCCTTTCTGCAGAGGCAGGCCAGCATCAAAAAAGACATCGGGAAAAAACATGCCCCAGGAGTAAAACGATGCACGTACAAATTAAGGACACAGCACAGCAGAAGAGGGCTTCAAAACACCTACCTTTTTCGAGTTGACGATGCACACACACACACACACATAAGTCGGTTTTTAAGGGCCCGTCTCACGGCTTGTTGTGGCTCTGCAGAAATTGCGTCTATTGCGTCGATGTTAATCCAACCGTTTTGAACCTTATTTTTTCACGACTTTTTAACTCTCCCTATTTCGCCGACACGAACCGAATGTTGTTGCATGCCACCACTTTCTCACCTGCCGCACACACGCTTGATTAACGTTGCAATTATTCAGACACGAGAGCAACAACAAAAAATTGTAACAGGCAGAAACGAATCCCCGGAGATCAAAACTGCACTAACTTTTCTTCACGTTTATTAGCTGGCAACAAACACTTCAAAAACGGGCCACACACAGAAGCGAAACACTTTTGCTGCACAACACAAACTCACGGCGAAACAACACTCCCTTCCCGGGTAGTCGATAACAACGAAATTTACTACTTTTTTCACAGCACTGTGTGTTTATTTTGCTCTCCTTCCCGCTCGCTCGCACTGTGCACACGCGCACACAAACACACTCACACCGACGCAATCTCTCGCTCTCACTCGGCTATAGCATGCGTTTTGCAACGCGATACTACTGCTTCACGGATAATTTTTCACCGTTTGCTGTGGTGCAAGAAATGGTACTGAAAATAAGGGGAAAATGAAACATTAAAACAGTGACAACCGCTGGCACCTAATTTAACGCGCATTTTCGGTTCCACGCACGCAATGGCTTCCTCAAGAGGCGGAGGCTGTGCTGGCTTCTCGCGGCGGGAGATTCACCCGGTTCCCGGGCGCAGATAATGCGACTGGCTGGTGTACTACTGCGCGAAGGGAATTTCTCGCCAGCAAAAAAAAAATATCCGTGACCTCGGCTGCACGCGAACGGAAAGGTAAACACACACCTACTACCTATTCTCCCACGAGTTAGCTACTTCAGCACTAACGGTCCCGGTAGGTGTCATTTGTCACGTTTGTAACTTTGCTCTGCTATTTTTGCGGAAAGTCTTATATTACTGGAATGTTATAAAATTGTCAAGTGTTTAAACAAGGTTTCACATACGCCTTTAAGAATTCGTCATACGAATTCCGATGTTTTACGAAAATACACAATGTCACATCTCTGCCGGAAAACCATGGAAGTTTTGATGGCACAACAAACTCAAGCAGGTCCAGTAGTCTTAAACAGGGTTGCCATGCTTGACTTTTTTTCGAATTAGTCACAACCCTGGATGTGTATGGCCATAAGCTTATATCATCTGATCGTCAGACTCTTTCTGAATGTACAAACATATCAAAATATGCCAAATCCACAAACTAACTGGGAATTACATAACCAATTGCGGTGGCCTGTAATAGCTTCTAAAGCGATTGAAGAAAAATCTAGAAGCACCCCTTTTTCACACTTTGGTAAAGACGGGGACTATTATAATCAGCTTATAACTGATGAAACTCTCTGCCCCCACAGGCAACAAACACCAAATACTAAAATAAAAGCCAGGTGTCAATTGACACCTTCAGTTACCGATAGGGGGATATCTGTTCGGTGTGCCGATTGGTGTGAAATGCTGACTGCTGTGTTAAACGGAAAGAGACCGGATTCGAAGCGGAAAGAGGTCGAAGGTGGATGCCCACTTTCGCGGATGTGCGTGTGCGAGCGTGTGTGTGGTGGTGGTCAGCGGCGTTTTTTTAGTATTTGCTCCAGCATAAAAAAGTGCAAAGACGAGGGTGAGCTGGAAACATTCGCGCTCTCTCACTCATTCGTGCGCACGCCATCTCACTCGCTCCATCACATGTGACCCAGCCCGAGAGTTGTCGAGCGCGAGCTTGTTGCGTGACAGGATGACACAAAAAAAAACCGGGAAGAATACGTGTGAAGGCGTGTGCGAGTGAGATGTTCGCGCTCGTGTGTGTATGTGTGTGAGGCATTCAGCCGGGCGATGGGACGTTACACACATTGCGATGCGCACCGATTCTTCTTCTGCCGTTTTCTACTCCCTTATTTTGGGAAGTTCTCGCATTTTTTTATTTAGAGTAACATTCTTTCGCTTCCTTCCACACGTATCCACATGTGCGTACACACACTCGTCGCACGCACACAAACACACTGTGGTTGCTGATTTGCTGGCGGCTTTTTTGTTGCCTGCGTTTACTTGAGATTCTTTGCCGTTTTTCGGGAAAAGAAACGGTGCGCGAATAAATGGACCATTTTGGCGAATACATTTTCATGCCGCTGAATGCAAGCTCCCGTGTGGGGTGATTTACCATGAACTTTTTTTATGTAATCGACCACTTCGCGCACAGTCGAGAGAAGCCGTTTTTTGTATCGTGTTCGTGGCAACCGTACAACCGGGTTGGGTCGCGGTGGCGCGCGGGGCGATGCACCCCCTCCCGGAGGACGGTGCATTAGAGGTGATAATTTAATTTGCGCAAAAAAGCAAAAAAACCCGACGACCAACGAGACATGACAATTGGATGACGTTCTACGCTAGAATCCAACACACAGAGCACACGACCGCGAAATAAGTTAGCACACACATACACGAAGGTGAATGAAAAATTTAGTGCAGATTTTACGTTTTTGCACGGAAATTAAGTCTACTGTAGCCGCTCTCGTAACTATTTCAAAGTGTCACGAAAAACGCACCTACACACACCCGCTCACACACTGTCTCGTTGTGTTTCATACAAAATCGCACCGGGTTTGATGATTCAAATTATTGCAGTTTATGCTAACTTTCGTGGCAATCACTATTCCCGATAGCGATGGAACACACACACACACACACACATGGCCCTATTGCAATGAAAAACAATTAGTCACACGATTGTGTGAATGCACGACCGACCCGATGTGTTTGTTTGCAGAGTGCAGGCGCTGGCGTTGTAAAATGGCCATCAAACAAACCCGCGGATTCTTGTTCTTCTGATGAGATGTAGTTTTTTGTGTTTTGCGAATGGTTGCTTGGATAAAATTCCGACGAACACCGTACGCCGACGACGGAACAACCAGCGGTGTCGAACATCAAAAACAAAACAGTGATGAATCCGCTCTTCCGAATTGTAACAGATCCGAAAAAAATGTACCCGTTACAAAGCAAAGCACAAACTTTTTTAACAATCTTAATTAATTACGGCAGCGCAGCAGCGTGGCCCTCCCGTTCGAATATTTTTGTGTCACTGAAAAGAAGAAGAAGAAGACCATCAATAACAACACACAACAACAAAAAACTTCCAAACTGTCAGAACGTACTGTCAAGTCTGACAGCTTGGCGACCTGGCCTCCACTTTGTGACGACGCGTATAGGCGACCTGCGAAGTTTTTTTGCGGCATTTTTCTGTGAGCATCTTGTACTAAAACAGCTGTCAAACTGTCATGATTTTAGAACAAATCGTCGAATGAAGCTCGGCAGTGTTGTCGATTTTTCACAATGCCACGATACAGAATTTTTCATCCATTTTTTAACAGTTCCCACAGTTAAACGAAATCGGTACCATCCAATTTTGAAAAACTTCCACTTTCAATGGGTGGAACCATATGGTCGCTCTCGCGGTCACCCACCTGGGCGCAGTGGAGGCCGGCTGGCCGTGCTCAAAACTGCTCGCATGATTTGACAGCTTTGACGGCTGCTAAGAACAATCCCTATGAGCAGAGTTAGTGACGAGTCACCAGATTTGCAACCAAAACATCACCGCCAGCGTGTACGATACACCGAAATGGATAAGTGTTGGTGTGCTGTCGAGTATGTAGCCTGCCTCACGTATGATAGTGTGCGTG
>KB673201.1:7032298-7145774 GCA_000349145.1 Anopheles dirus | reverse complement strand
CACGTACAGATTCAGGTTCTTAGCCATCGCTAGAACACGGATCGTGTGGCGAATGTGATGTGTGGCGTCGGGGAGGGGGAGGTGGTTTTTAGCTTTTTGTTTTCAGAAGCTTTTTTTGGTGGTATAAATACTTCCGTTCGACCGTCGAACAACCTGTTTTTGCTACCGAAATTCCGGTGACATGTCACCAAATCCGGTGACTTTTCACCAGAAAATCACCGTTTTTGGTGACCGTCTGCTGATTGGGATGTGAAGCCCGCTTGCTTGAACAACGACATTTGCCGCGTTTCGGAGAGTGTGTGAAAAAACGAAAATTGACCATTTTTTCGGCCCCGCGTCGTCCGGTTGTTCGTTTTTACCGTAGAATAACGGCCGCCAGTGCAGTTTCTGCACAAAAATCACCCCCAAAACGACATCTTGACGCTCATATCGATCGATTGCTCCGGGCGCAGCTTGCTTGGGTGAAGCGTAGCGTCGTCGCCGTCGTCGTCGCTAACGTCGCCGCCGCCGCCGCCGCCGTCGGCCGGGTAGTGTGTTTTTGCCCTTTCCGGTTGCCTCGGCAAAGTATGGTATGTTGTGTACTTTCTTCGCATTTAAATTGAACAAAAAAACCTTGCATCCACCAGTTCCGCGTTATTAATGTAGTTTTGTAGTAAACAATTGCTGTTTGCTGACTTTTCTCTGCCAAATCCAATTCGCATCTCGCATACAACAACGGCGCGGCATCGCGCACCGGAACACCATCGTCATAACTAACACCACCGTATCAGTCAAAGATGTCTCGCTACCCGCACGACGCCAAGGTTTACGTCGGAGAGTTAGGTAACAACGCCAGCAAACAGGACATCGAGGAAGCGTTCGGGTACTACGGGCCGCTGCGCAACGTCTGGGTCGCCCGCAATCCGCCCGGTTTCGCGTTCGTCGAGTTCGAGGACGCCCGCGACGCGGAGGATGCGGTGCGCGGACTGGACGGTCGCACGATTTCCGGTCGCCGAGCGCGTGTAGAGCTCTCCACTGGCCGCGGTGGACGCGGCGGAGGTGGCCGTGGCGGACCGCCGCGCGGTGGCGGTAAGGGTGGCCGGTTTCAGTCGGACGACCGGTGCTACGAGTGTGGCGGCAGGGGCCATTTTGCACGCGATTGCGCACGTTCCGGACGCCGGGGACGCAAAAGGTAGGTTACTCGGGCGATGGAGGAGGAAGGAGGGGCATGAAAAATGTAGGGCATTCGCTTGTTGTTTTCTCCCCCCTCGTTCCCGTCTTTTTATACCTCGATGAGCCATTTTGCGTATTTTTCGCATCGCGCGCGCACAATACAATTCGCGTCCACAAATCATTTCGTGACCACCGCGCGCGCACTGTGAGCATCGGTCGCTGCTTCTTCTCGCTTTTCTCTTGTGTTCCGACGAATTCGAACGATCCGTGAACCGATTGGTTGCGTATCCCAAAACAGACCCACACACACACACGTTTAGTGAAACCGAAAAAGCAAAACAAACCAACTCCATCCTTATCGCTTCCAACCCCCCTTTTCAACAGTAGCGTCAGTCGAACCTCCCAGTACAGCGACAGCGAAGCCACCGCAGGCACCACCAACGCCACCAGCATCGTAACGCATCGAAGCGACTTGCTATCCATCGTAGCTACTAGAGCCGACGACGGAACGGTAGGCGTCGATTGAAAGCCGACGGTTCGCGGCCGCCGGCGCACAGCCTCCCACGATTGAGCCCTTTTTGCTAGTGGTGGGTTGGTGCGCGAGTCTGACTGCCCATTTGCAATCGAAAATCTGCTAAAACTGCGCCCGCACGCACTCACTGTCTGTCCTCCGAGACACACTCCCGCTTGTGGTCGTTGGAATCGTCGTCCACGCAACGGGGCGTCGTCTTCTGTTTAGTCGACCAGAGTCGTCGCAGGCCGCGTCGTCGTCGCGAATCTTCTCTGCACGGGTTTTGCTAGCAAAGACAATGCCCGGCATAGCCTACTGCTACTGCTACCACTACACCACTACCTCACTACTGTGTACTGTGTACTACTAGCGCTTCTAGAGCACCTCTCCTTGAATTCTGCAAGAGAATCGCGTGAGTGTTTCCGTTAGTTAAGCCATCTAATTTAACATTCTTTCCACATACACAGCGGTCGAGTCTCCCCTTTTCGCTGACGATTTTTACTCCCACCGCGGTACAGATTCTCGGCTGAAGTTCCGAATGCGAGCTTCTTAGTGCTTTCGACGCACAGTAGCTTGTGAAAGTCGTGTTCGAGAAGCTATACCTTGGCCAATTTTTGTCGTAGCTGTGAAGAAACTTTAAACGAATCAGTAATATCGAAAACATCGTTAGAAAATGGTTGTACTGACGAAGAAATGGAACACTCAACACAAAAACCATCATATCCAAAGTCGTAAAAAACAAAATTCATCAGTCCTCGTTGACTTTTTTCGGCACAATGGTTCTCGAACTTAGTGGATGCTTATTCAGTTCGAACACACGTTGAATTTTTCCTCATTCACATGAGAAGCGTCCAAAAATGTATTTCCCCATTCCGATTGCAGCACTATTCTGAAACGTTATATTTCGCGCTTTATTGTATTGGCTCAAAAAAAAAAACCTATCCACAAACAAACGTACGATTCTTTGTTAGATAGAAATTGGCCAAGATATTCCGTCTCAAACGTCGAAGATGATGCGATACTATTACTTGCGTCGTCGATTGTCTAAAACGATGTTCTTAGTTGTGGATGGTTATAATTTGCGATTAATGAGGTTACGATGGATTAATGAGAACAGTAATAAGTTATCAAAATCTGAAATATGCTTACGTGCAAGTTGCGTTAGTTAATGAATGGATTCAATTCAATTATAATCTCAAAGAATCGACTTCATCAAGCACCGACTGTACAATAAGGTGACGGTGTCTAGGAAGCTCATGTCAGTTCCTAATTAAACAAGAGTACCAGCGCAAAAAGAACTACAACATTCCACACTTACCGTTGTCGTAATAGTCGAATTTTGAATCGAATTTTAAACCTTTTTTATCCATTTTTATTAATTGCAATTGTTGTTTATGTGTATCCTATGTAGTCATAACTTCGTTTTCTGCCCTCCCCTTACGATACCGAAGGAAGGGAGACTCGACTGTACCTACTGTCACACCACACACCGTTTCTCATACTATTGCCGACGAGAAAGGCGCTCTCATTTGTGGGGTTTCTAAATAAAAGTACCTCACCGTTTCAATGTTCATCCGATGAACGAACCGAAATTCGGCAATAAATGCGGGTAGAACCCGAAGAAGAGATGCTTCTGTGTGTTTCCAAGACAGAGCCACTGTCTAGCTGGGAGGACCTGGACCTGGCTACCGTGGAGCTGGCAGATGTGCCCCGATACATACTCCCTTCGCCTCCTCACGCGTACTTTCAAGATGTTATCATAATTATTTGCTTTCTCGAAACACTCTCCCCCACACACATCACAACATCTTGCTGCATGGTGTTGTTTAGCGTTAGTTGTAAGCTAAAACCGAACTCAGTAACGCCAAACGCAGTTAGTAGCCATCCAGCGGCTTGGTGACTTGGTGAATATCCCAATTTGGGAAGTTTGTCATAACCCAAGCCATCACCACACATTACCGAAGCTATCATCGCTTTCCCCAGTTTATTAATTTTTGTTCTCTTTCCCACCAACACACACACACACACACACACATCCATTCACCTCCGTCAGGTCCCGAAGCCCACGGTCGCGTTCGCGCGAGTTGCGGACCCGTTCGCGCAGCTACAGCCGTTCCCGCAGCCGCTCCCGGGACCGCCGTTCGCGCTCGAAGGCAACGCCGAAGCGTGGAGGTGGTGGTGCCGTCGCCAACAATCGATCGGTAAGTCGGGACGTCAGCAAAACTCCGCGCCGCAACGCGTCCCGCAGCCCGTCGAGAAGCCACTCGCGTTCGGCTAAGCGCTCGATGTCTCGCTCACAGTCACGGTCGATGTCCCGGTCGCGTTCCCGCCATCGCAACGGCGACCACAACTAAACACCCGCCCCCAAAAGGGTGGTTGGGCGGGCGGGCGAAGTGTGGCCCCTCCGTGTGGTCCCACTAGCCACTTCTTTCACTGCTTTGACACAAAAAAAAACAATGGTGTGGTTATATGGCGTTGAAGAGCAACACAAAGCCAAGGTGAGGACGACGAGGGCGCGGGGTTCACTCTCTCCACCGGAGTCGTCCTCGTTCACTTACTACTAACAACTAACTTCTAATCGCCTTTTCGGTGGTGCAGCGGCAAGCGGCGGGTGATGCGGACCAAAAAGATTACAAGATACTCAGAGAAAAAAAGAGAAAAACGAGCGAGCGAGAAAGAGAGGGAGAGAGTGAGAGCAAACACACGATACAATTTAGTACGTACTTTCAGACCACCGAATAAAGGCAAAGACAGCACGACAGCAGGGAGAGAGCACCTTCATCTTCACAGGGAAGAAACACAGAAACACAGTACAGAACCTACAACTAACACACAAAAAAAATCACCCCGATCGCGTGCTCGCGTGTACTTCTGATGCTGCAACAAACCGAACACGAACCGAACCGCCGGAAAGAAGCGCACGATAGTGCGGCATCAACATCTTGAAAACACAAAAACACACACACACACGCCCAATTAAATACTACGGATTAAGTGCTGAATTCTCTCTACATTACACGAGCCCTCCCTCAGCTCCCGGAAGAATCCGCCCCTCCTCGCACACATGCAGTGGTAGTAGTAAGGAACCGCGAAAAGGGTTTATTCTTTGCATTTTGTACCCGTTCCTATTGTCTTCTGTCGGAGGATCACCTGTACCGTTCTGTAGACGAGCGTTTAGGATATACGAGCTCACTGACTTCTTGGGACGCCATACGGACGATGACGGACGGACGGACGTGTGCTGCGCATTTGGTTGGTTGGCGTGGCGCTACAGGACACACCGCCCTCTATCCGCCCATCATCTGTGAGCTCCGAAACGAATCTTTTTTACAACACTCACAAGGACAACATATAGAACACAGGAGCAAAAGCCCCTCGATGTAGCAGGACAGAGAGAGAGAGAGAGAGGGCCCGGACATTCATTTGGACTTCATATTTTGCGCGATGACACACAACAACCCGACATCCAGAGAGGAAACTCTTGCAGGCTCTTAGGTTTTTAGCTTAACTTCCTATCCCCCATCCCCTCCAAGCAACAACAGTACAACCGGTGTACGGATTATATGCGTTTTTTATGATTTGTAATTACTTTTTATACTTTTTTGTGTCTCGTGGCGATTAGATAAGTGTTAAGCAAAAGAGTGTATGTGAATAAATTTAACCGAAACGATACAGTCTCGAATACAAACATTGTTGGGAGTTTTATTTTAATGGGAATATCACGATGTTTGTTGATGCTGGATGATGAGGGAGGTTCTCCAGAAGACTTGATTCGGACAGAGAGCGAGAGGAAACTTTGGCCCTGAACGAACTCGAGCGACCTTGAACGTTCGTAGGAATCCACGTTTTAGCTTACTTCACTTTTTAGTGCTTTCCAGGATAGCCACGATGCCACAAAGAGAAGGAGTATTGACGTCACGCGCATATCCTCCAGTAGAGCCTAGGGATCCCCAAGAGATGCGAGCCTTTCTGGTATTTCATTCTTGGATAGCAAGGCCCTGGGGAGCAAAGGCGACTATTGAATCAAGTGGAGCAGAACCTTGCAGAGATCGTCCCTAACCACCATTAATTAACCATAGCATGTTAACACGACGAGCTCAGCCGTGATTTCGGCCGACAACGAAAAGGAATCGAGTACAGCAATATCTCCTGCTGTTACATATCTCGTAACGGTCCTTCAAGTAGGGATCTTCATTTCGGATGGTTCTGGACTTCTGGACCTACATCTTGAATAACGCCTAATCCAGACAACTAGTTCGGCATAAAAATAACTCGTTTATTCATCTACTCTTTACCGTATATGCATTCTTTACACGTGCGCTGCTCTAGTATCTATGGGAGGCCCCCGGCAAGCTCGAAGAGGGCGAAGGACATGTCGGCATGAGGGTGTGTTGGCTCGCAATTACCTACACGTTGAATGGCTACCAAGAAGAGAGGAGAGTCGGGATCTTGACGACGCGGTCCCCGCACCCACCTAAGGGTACTCCGTTTCCGTGTCCTCGTCGTCGATCTGGAATATCTTCGTCACCGCTTCCGTGTTGAGCTGCTTCGGCCCTTCACAGCTGGTGTCCGTGCTGGAGCAGGTCTGGAAGAGTCGCACCGGTCAGGCGGGTTGGCGCTGATGGGCATTCCGTAAAACACGCTCACCTGACAGTTGCACGACTTCGGCTCCATGTACTCGTACTGGCGGGCCACCGGATCCACATCCGGGTGGCAGTGCCTCAACAGTGCGACCGCCTTCGTACGACCGGCATGCACACACACGGGATGATGCGAACGTTTGTACGGGAAGCGCCAGTCGGAGATTTCGTTCGAGTCGCAGCGTCCCCAGCACGACAGGACACTGACGTGATCCCAGCACTCGCGGCCCTTACTATCCGTCTGGGACACGCGGTACGTGAACAGCCGCTTGTGACACCCGAGGTAGACGTTTTTCGGGCGATCGGCCAACTCCGCGTCTGGCTCGGACGATGATCCTCCGAGCGTGAGGAACATACAGAAGGCCGACAGCAGCAGCTGCCGACCGTTAGTTCCACCGGCCATGCCGGCACAGCGCTACGCCAAAATCGAGCACAATCGAACAGGATCGCACACGTCGCTTTCTCACATACACGGCACTTTGCAGGAGGGACAACACTAGGATTCTCACCGGTTGAGATGGGAGGGAAGGTGGGAATACCAAATGGGGACAGGGACACTTTAATCCAGGTTTGGCGAGCGAACCGAATGCAGCATCACTTCCATCACTTCCGTCGCACGCCGAGCTCAAGTGAACAATGGTGTCCCGGGTTTCAAAATGGCACGTTTTTATACGACCACCGCCGGGTTCGGTTGGCGCTACCCAACGGCTCGCTAGTCGGGACAGGACATGCGCATCAGAGTTTGAGCAAAGTGACCACTCATTCGTGCACGTGGGTGTGCTTTATTAAATGCCCGTTTTCGTGTCGCCTTTTTTTGCCCTACCGTGGAGATTTAACCCATACGCGGGAACAGCTGACTCAAGTGCGTGCCCGTTGTGCGGATGCGGCCAATGGCACAGGATGCAAATCCAGTAATCCGATTGGACGCGTCAAGTGGGGGAGAAGAATTAGAAAATTATTGAAATTTTACGAGCAAAACGTTTGTTCGACAATTCACGGCGACGAAAATAACACTGGAGATCATAGCAGGGCGATTCACGGCGGAAGACGAAATAAAAACGCACATAGTCATCCCTCGAGAGAATTCGTCCAACCAGCGCAGCGGTGCACAAGCAGTCCGTGAAATTCTCTTCCCAAATTCGAATTCTTCGGGGGGTCGACGAGCTTTTGGACCAACGCACGTGAGGTAGGTGCTGTTTGATCAAATCAATTCGATTGTAAATAATAAATCAAAGTAGTCGAGTCATGAAGATATGGCGGCACGGTTGCGAGGTACGATGTTTTAACCTTTGCGCCGTTTTGTGCCGTTTAAGGTAAAAAATCTTCAAGTGGTTGTTACCATTGCTCCACGGTACACATGCAACAGGTACACATTTGTTTTTCTTTTGTTTTATGTACAAAATATCTAAATATATCAGTTAGAAATACGAGACGAACATTCAATGTCACTGTCAACGGCTGCTAAACGATGTGCAAAATGGAGATGCTTAAAATATACAACTTATATTGCTTATCCATGTAAATTGCGTTCATTACCCTAATGTTCATCTTGGAGATATCTCAGCACGGACGATTGTCCGGAGAATCAATCTCATCTTCCATCGCGTCATAATCGACAGTTCTTTGTAGTAGATACTGATTTCTGGTACTGAACGTATAGTAAACTTTATTTTTAGAGCTTTTCAGTTCCTCCTCTCAGTTGTTTCCGGGAAGCGCATTTCAAACTCGTCCCTTTCGATTAGGGTTCATATTTTTGCTGGTGCTCTTAGTTATATCACTACGTATTGCGCATGGTCCGTAAGGTATGACGGTTGTCCTCTCGGGGCGTATAAAACGTGATGCGCCGCTTCCGAGGACTATCAGTGGTCAGTTTTTCTGCTCAGGACTCAAGTCTCGAGGAGTGTATTTGGTGTTCACAGTGTCGCATCATGACGATAGGTTGGCGTTTGTAAGAGAAACCAGCTCATCAGTTCACCCAACGGGGGTTCTTACGTGTTTTCTGCGGCAAGGATACTAGCCAAGTTTGTGTACCTACAGCACACCGCAAGTGGTCCAAGGATAGACCAGAGACTGAAAAATGTCATGGATTCGGCTAGTGTCGGTTATGTTGTGTGCGATCATGCTTGTGAAGGCCCGAGAGACCTGGCAAAAGCCGGGCTGCCATAAAGTGGGTGAGTACGAGTGCCACCGGGGCTCGGGATATGTCCGGCATAAGGCTGCCTAAACCCACTCTTCACACCGCCAGGACATACGCGAAAGATCAGCATACCGGACTGTGTCGAGTTCACCATCACCACCAATGCCTGCCGGGGTTTCTGCGAATCGTTCGCCGTACCGTCCGCACCGTTCGCGCTCGTCGGCCACAAACCACCCCAGCCGGTTACGTCCGTCGGACAGTGCTGTAACATCATGGAGACGGAGGACGTGCGGGTGCGCGTGCTGTGCGTTAACGGCATTAGGAATCTTACGTTCAAATCGGCCACCAACTGCTCCTGCTACCACTGCAAGAAGGATTGATTAGGGCAGGAGCGAAGCCGGCGGAACGCGCACCGAACCGCCGCCATGTTGATGATGTGAGGCGTAGTCGTCGTTTTATCGTTTATTTACCTCTGAGCCACTTGTTGGGAGCCGAATTGGGGAAGAAGGTTCTTGCAGCTAATCACTAGATCGTATTGAGTAGTGTACAAAATATCACATGATGCTATACATACACCGCTGAATAAAACTATATTGAAACTTATTAGATTTGACATGCTTGTTTGTTTCTATTTATTTGTGAAATAGTAGTTCACTTCAGGGCTAGTTCTCGTTATGCTGAAACTTGCAGTCTTCGTCCATTGCTAACGGTAATGTCAAAAATAATTCAAAATTCATAGCATTGCAGGGTTGATTCGTTATCCCCTGCGTTTACACCATCAACTTCAATGGGCTAAGTGACAGTCGGTGATTGACGTTTTGACGTAAACAAAAAAGTGCGTGTTTTTGTTCGGCAATATTGCCGCATATTTGTGCAACATCGCAATTTACAATTAAAAATGACGAAAAAGAAACCTCTAGGTAAGAAAATGGGTGTTTCTTCGATATGTTGGTCTGTAAAACTATACCTGCCACGAAATTTCTCAGGAGTTGGCTTGAGCCGGGACGAGCGCATGCTGATTGTGGTGGGTGAAATCATCCAGGAGCTGCTGAAGGCACACCACGAAAAGAAGGACGTGAATTTGAACCGGCTGAAAACGCGCATCTCGTCCAATTATGGCCTAGAATCGGCACCCCGGCTGGTCGACATAATAGCAGCCGTTCCGCATGAGGCAAAGTCGATTCTGTTGCCGAAGCTGCGTGCGAAACCGATCCGTACGGCGAGTGGTGTAAGTTTTTGGCGACGGAGACAAAACGTTCTCAGCGCCCCTGTTTCATGGTAGTATTTGATCCTTCTGAACAGATTGCGGTGGTGGCCGTCATGTGCAAACCGCACCGGTGTCCTCATATCAACATGACCGGAAACATCTGCGTGTACTGTCCGGGCGGGCCGGACAGTGATTTCGAGTATTCAACGCAAAGCTACACCGGGTACGAACCGACGTCGATGCGTGCCATTCGTGCCCGGTACCATCCGTTCCTGCAGACGCGCCATCGCGTGGAGCAGTTGAAGCAGCTGGGCCACTCGGTGGATAAAGTCGAGTTTATTATCATGGGTGGAACGTTCATGTGCCTGCCGGAGGATTACCGCGATTTCTTCGTCCGCAACCTGCACGATGCACTTTCGGGACACACCAGCTCCAGCGTGGAGGAAGCGGTCAAGTATTCGGAGAAATCGCACACAAAGTGTATCGGAATTACGATCGAAACACGGCCAGATTACTGTCTGAAGCGTCACCTTTCGGATTTGCTGTCGTACGGATGCACCCGGCTCGAGATTGGCGTGCAGTCGGTGTACGAGGACGTGGCGCGGGACACGAACCGGGGCCACACGGTGAAGGCAACGTGCGAAAGCTTCCAGATGTCGAAGGATGCGGGCTTTAAGGTGGTTTCGCACATGATGCCCGATTTGCCGAACGTAGACATCGAGCGTGACATCGACCAGTTTGTGGAGTTTTTCGAAAACCCCGATTTCCGCGCGGATGGGCTCAAGATCTATCCCACTCTCGTTATTCGCGGGACGGGTCTGTATGAGCTGTGGAAGACGGGACGCTACAAGAGTTATCCGCCCTCGACGTTGGTGGATTTGGTGGCGAAAATCTTAGCCCTCGTTCCACCCTGGACGCGTGTTTATCGTGTGCAGCGCGACATCCCGATGCCACTGGTCACTTCCGGTGTGGAGCATGGCAATCTCCGTGAACTGGCACTAGCCCGCATGAAAGACCTCGGGACGGATTGTCGCGACGTTCGGACGCGTGAGGTCGGAATCCAAGAGATCCACAACAAAGTTCGGCCGGATCAGATCGAACTCATACGGCGCGATTACGTGGCGAACGGTGGCTGGGAAACGTTCCTGTCGTACGAGGATCCGAAGCAGGATATTCTGGTCGGGCTGTTGCGGTTGCGCAAGTGTTCGCCGGACACATTCCGACCGGAGCTGATCGACAATTGCTCGATCGTTCGAGAGCTGCACGTGTACGGGTCGGTCGTGCCGGTGAACGCCCGGGATCCGACCAAGTTTCAACACCAGGGCTTCGGCATGTTGCTGATGGAGGAAGCGGAACGTATTGCGCGGGAGGAGCACGGCAGCAGGAAGCTGGCGGTTATTTCCGGTGTCGGCACGAGGAATTACTATCGGAAGATGGGCTACGAGCTGGATGGACCGTACATGTCGAAGATGCTGTAAAAAGTAATAAATCAAACGCTTCGCAAAAATAAAAAGTTTAATATATCATGGTTAGTGCTGATTTATTTGTTTCATTTATTTAAGAAGCCTAACAACAGGTTGATATTCATCGCTGGTAAGGATGTCTTTCCCTGAACTATCAGGTCTCTGTGATACTATTACAATAAAGAAAATCGATCGAGTAGTTTTTTCCAACAATTCATATTTTACAAATCACATTTCAACAGTAACGTAATCAGTCTTCCCCGAAGAGAATCTTTCCTTAAAGTAGCGCTTTCGGTACGGACAACTCTCCAACGAAATTATCGTACGTGAGGTACGTTTTCATCAGCTCCGGATCGTTGCCTGCTGCCTCGCCACCATTGCAATGCAGTTGCCCTAGCAACCATAAAAATTCCTTGCACACGGGCAGCATGTTCTCCTTGGCACACTCGTTGAAAAGGACGGACAGTTTTAATGCACGCCTTTGCAGCTGATATCGAAAGATTGTTTCGATTTGGCGTGGGTTTGCTACGACGTGGTGGGCCAGTATGCGGATGGAAAGCAGGATTGGTGCGACCTGCGACGGAAGATGTGTTTCCGTTATGGTGGAGAGGAAATCTAGGCATTGCCGGATGATGCAGGGGGAAGATTCGTGTAGTAGCAGGTCCGTTGTCATCAGACTGTAGCATTTGTAAAGCAGCCGAAGGCTGCTGGGATAAAGTGCCTTTTCCACGAAACATTGCACGATTTGGGTGAGTGTCGTTGGTTCTATTCTGTAGAGGAATAAAGCAGTTTCGTATTAGAAAATATGCCACATAACACAATTGCAAGCAAAGCTGCCTTACTCCTGCTCGTAATTGAGTGCTAGTTCCAGTGTCAAGATGATATCATCCGCCGCCTCCGGATCGGTAACGCACGACAGCAATCGCACCAAAACAACCACCAACCCTTGCGAGAACAGCAGCTTGCTTCCCTTCGGACTGGAGCCCACAATGTTCTGCACCGCCCACAAACACGTCTGCTGCAGCGGTCTGCAGTTGGGATTTTCCGCCAGCGCTATCAAATAGGTCCCGGCGAAGCTGGCGATCTTCTCGCAGCACACGTCGTCGCCGAGCGAAAGATTGCACAAACACTCCGCGGCCAGCAGCTGCAGATTGTAATCGTGCCCGGTGAGCTCCTTCACGATCACGTTTATCACCCCGGTGGTACGGATGAAGTGCGCGATGTTTTCCCGGCTCTGCTGGAATCCGTAGCTGAGCCGCACCAGATCGAGCGGATCGCAGCGTTTGCGGCGCTTTATGCGACCGGCCAGCCCTTTGATTTCCTGCTCCGTGATGTGTTCGATTACACCGATCGAATGGTGCAGCTCGCCCAGCCCGGCCCGGTTGCGGTCGAGCTCGCGCTTGCGGTGCGTTTTTTGGCCCCATTTTAGTTCGTGCCGTTTTTGGGTGCGAATCTGTTCCAGCAGCGTGCTGTCGGCGTCCATTTTTTATTATAGAATAGTGCGCGTTTTTGTGGCTGGGATGGCTCGGTTATTGTTCCTTTATACCGAATCGACTTTGGAGGGTCTCGAATGGCACCAACGCGTACAAATCAGCTAGATTTGTTTTATCACTTTTTTGCTATCTGTGCTGTTGCTCTAGCTGGATCACTGTCCACTTTATAGGCACACTTATAATTGTCACGCGAATAGATGGTCATTACACGCGATCTACTTAATGGCGGGGGCGCTCGGAGCAGGATCAGATCCTTTTTTCGTTCCTAAGGTCGATCCGATCCGGATGAATGTACTATTTCTCTCCTATCAAGCAAGGTGTATCGATTTAGCATGGGATTTTTAATGCTCTATGCTATGTTTTTATCCACTTTTACACTTCATCACACGATATTTGTTGACGTATATAATGAAGGGAAATAATTTAGGCTAAATATTTGCTTTTAACTATGGCCAAATATTACTCTTCTTCTTCTTATTTGTCTGTGTGGCTATGCTTAGGTTGATCTGGTGAATCCAGCTTCCTGGGCCTTCACCAGGTAATCCATAAGATAGAGCCACGAAATTAGAGACCGGCAGCTAAGGCCATATGTCCCGATTGTTTTAGTTAACTGTTCTTTATCTAGTTTAACCACACAAAATCAACGTTTACATATTATTATCACTGTTCTGCTGTTGTTGTTGTTGTTGTTTTGTTTTTGTTTTTGTTTTGGTGTTTTGAAGTATTCCGTACGTTTCAACGTGTTTATCATACATACTTGACTACTCCATCCCCGAGAAGGTATACCAGTAGCACGTGAGAAGATTTTCGACCCAACTCACTATGGCGATTCTTCTCACTACTGCATGTTTCCTCCTTCCTTAAACGTCTCACGTCTATTTGCTTGACGTCGGATCGATTCTTCCGACTGGCGTTCCACGAGAATTTCGGTCGTTTACTCACTTCACCGTTCATCACCCGTATTGGAGGGCCAACAAAACCGTAAGTAATTAAAAAAATCGCTTTCTGCTGTTCTACTTCAATATTTAGCAATATTATTATTTTTTTACATCTTTTTGCATCTTTTGTGTAAAGTTTTATTCTGCTTCAGCTGAACCATCTGAGCTGTTGGGTAAAAATAGGATTAATTAAGTTTCTCAAGCATAGTAGAACGTGCCTCATTTGACTTCATCTCAAAATCTCACAAAGGGGGCCGTCGGATAACTGCGGATGACAGCGGACACGATCCGACGCGATCACGGCATGGTCCGCTGTCATCCGACAAGTGTGGCCTACAGTGCCTATCAAAACGGGTGTTTAAAATGTTACTTTATTGTTGAAATATTTTCAATAAAAAAATAATACCAGAAACATTTGAAATGTCTAAAAAATAACCCTAGAAGGTTTCAATATTCAAAAGGAACTTTTTACACCCCAAGTGCCAACATTGATTCTGAGGCACTACGACACAGCCGCACGCCCCAAGCAAGTCACTTACTCGACAGCCTTCCAACGGAGCGGTTCGTCGCTTACCGAAGCGTGCAGCTCTTTCGTGGTCCACACGCGGAGGTACGATCGCGATCGTTTGCAAATCATCTGTGTGCGAGTGCGTATGTGCTTGTGTGTGTGTGTGTGTGTGTGTGTGTGTGTGTGTGTGTGTTTGTGTGTAAGGCAGGGGTGTGTGTGGTGACGCAAAAGCTCTCTCAGGCCTGCTCCACACGCGCGCATGACCCCACGCAGCACTGGTGCAGGTGGTCCTGGTGGCGGTTTTGTGTGTGATCACTGAGTGTGGTGTTTTGTTTTTGCGCAGACCATCTTCAGCCGTATTTATTTGGGTAACGGGCGGGCGGGCGAGCGGTCGGTCGGTCGGTCGGGCGTGTGTGCAATAAAGAAAATCGTTTCACCACCATCGTGCCTTCGGCGCGGGTGTATTTGTGTGTGTATTTGTTGTTCGATCGTCGTCGCCGCCACCGACGACGACGACGACGGCTCTCGACGGTCGGAAATCGAAATTCCGCGGTGAGAAAGTTTTGTTATTTTTTCTTTCTCCCTCTCTCTCTCTCTCTTTCTCTCTCTCTTCGGGCGATCATCAAGCAGCTCCCATCTCTGTCCGTGCCCCAGCCGGTTCGGTGTTGGTGCTGGTGTTTCCTTATCGTCTTCAATTCAATTGCGCCCGGTGCCACCGAAAACTGGTGGCAAACGAGGTGATCGAAAGAAACGGCTGCGCCGAAGAAAAGGCCCAGGAAATAAAATCCAGTGCAGTGTTCCAAATTATCGAGCCAAGTGTGTATGTGTGGCTGTGTTTCTCCTCGTTTCGTTTTGTTTGAAAACGTGCGCTAATGCTCAAAAGGAAAATGGTGCTCGAGTGAGGGGTTGTGGTTTCGAGATTTGTGCCCCACGGTGATAGATAGTACCACGGTATCACGGATTTGCACAACCGCCCGAAAAACCGCCCGGAGTGAGAAGATTGTGAAGTGCTACCCTCACCCAGTGCAGACGGTCGCCGATCGCGATGATGAAACGGTCGCTAATTGGATTGCGTGCGAGGCAGAGGCCACGACCACGACGGGTCGCTCCACTGCTGATGCTCCTGCTGGCGTTTGATGCTGTCTCATGTAAGTGTGTGTGTGCGCGCACAAACAAGTGTACGATTGCGAGATAATCATCCTAATGGTTTGCCTCATCTCGTGCCTCACAAAGAGGTCCCCGAAAGGTCAGCTGAGCTGCTAGTATGACTTAATCCTGCGCAATCGCAGCAGGGAAAGCCGTTGCCACCCCGTTGCGAGATCGGGCAGGAGGTACCTTAGCCCTTTTAATAGCGGCAACTGCACCGCACCGAGCGTTACGTGCGCGCAAATGAAAACGAAAGGTACGAAAACACGCAGCAAACTCGTTTTTCCACCGAAGCCGTTCCCGGCGTGACGTTCGCTCGGTTCCGGAACGGCGGGAAATCGCACTGCACTGTACCTTTTACACGACCCAGCGAGTTCCGTTCCGGCTGTGTCGTCAGTTGTTCCTCCATTACCCGACCGATAACCGGGTGTATTTACGAGCGGGTAGTGATCGATTCGCGTGCCGCCTTGCTTTCGAAAGGCGCGCTCAATAGTCCACGGTTGACTTTGGCACAAACAAACAAATCATTCCTTCCGCTCATGCAACCGATCGGTCCGGTATTGTGCAATCGGGTGCCGGGTGAGTGTTTTGCATGCGCACGAGGATCGTTCGAGGGGAAATCTCGTTATGGTTTGCTATCGTGTGGGCGCAGCTGCTGGCAGTGGCCATTGGGGGAGGATAAATCGATTTTTGGTGCTCGCATCGTCCATCGTACAATGCTTTGGACGATCGTTTCGGTTGCAATTGAAGCGTGTTTGGTTAACAAATTGATCGATTGGTTAAGCAAATTGAAGCAAAAGGAACCTATACGCTTTTAAGCTTTAGACATGACCATTTCAAGTCAAATTTGGTTGAAAAAAGAAGACAATTTAGTATATAATTGATTAATTTGTTTCTACGGAACTTCAAAATTGTTTAAAATTTGTATCCATCGTTCTATTACTATTTTTTATCCTGTTATCTTTGCTTGATTATCCAACCGGCTGCAAATTTGGCAACTAGTGAAATGAGCTAGTCAATCGAACAATAACTAATAAATTGAAAATCCTGGTCTAAGCAATAAAAAGAATGAATAGCCGTTTTAGGAAGTTTAAATAACAAAATAATACAAATATACAAAATAGCCTGATTAATTAAAAACAGTCGGAGTAAAAGTGATATAGATAAAATGAAAATGTTTAAAAATGTTTAATTTTTCTAAGCAAAAGACAAACACTTTAATAAAAAATAGACGATTCAATAGAATTGAGTAAAATTCGCATTTCAAATGTTTTGTTAAAGCTTTAAACCGGCTTGGCCATTTTGGAATTTAAAAATGCCTAGAAATGTTATCATAAAGATGTGTAAAAATGTGAAAAACAACTAGGTACATTACCTCAGGCGGGATGAAGCCACTCAGCTCAGGTATTTGTCTCTTTTTGCGAACATCGATAATAGCTAAATTGGGCATTGGCTATCACGATTTTAAATTTATTCTTAAATTTCAATAGACTAATGGCTCTAGAAGATAGCTTATTGAAATAAGCTTTTATAAGAGATAAACTTGTGTAACTTTGTGATTTTTCAAAATAAAATATGTGGAGTTGAGGACATCTGTTTAATAAAATGGGATTTCTCGTCAAAAATACAGGTAGCTCCCTGAAAGAAGCGGAACAATATAGGGAACAATTGTTTTTTATTTTATTTTATTGGTTTGAATGTGTTCGACAGGTCAACTCGATTGAGGAAAGTTTTGCTCGATCCATTCGTTTGAAGGTGTTAGAAGCAGGTTTCGTTTTTCTGCTCTCACCCCAGCGCCCCATTCGGCTACCTTAAATGGGAAGCCTCGCCCGTTCGGCTTCCCTTCCGCAAAAGGCGATAGGAAAATAAATTTGATTATCGTCTTATTTTGGCTCAATTAAGAAATCATCTTTCACAACCGACCACACGGTCGCACGGCCCCGAAAGCCGCCTGAATTGGACAATATTTTAACCTTTTATAATCCATCAACACCTCCGTGCGATACGCTGTCGGTATATTTAATTTGATTAGCACCTCGCGCCTATATGCGCCTAACAGCGGTGCATGAAGCACGAAGAGAGCTGGGCGCGCGCATCTATCAACGTTAAATGCGCGTTTTCACTTTCACAATCGCGCTGGCCGGACGACTGGGGCGGCTTCTTTAAGCGGTTGGGCTCGCGGAAGATGCTCCACCCCGCCCCGGGATGGAGCTAGCCGGCTTGTTATGGAGCGGCATCCTAATGGAGGGAATCGAACACCGCCGGGGCCGGTGCGGTGGAATAAGCCCGGTGTCCACTTGCAGTAGGCCAAAGAGGGCGATTGATTGATTGGTGTCCATTTTTAAGACCTAAGGGATCGAGATTGGGATTAGTTGGCTGGAAGATGAATGTATCAGGTAGTTTCATTGTGGCCGGTGTTGCATAAAAGCACTTTAAATTTATGGGAAACAGGTGCAAAGGCAATATACCACGGTGTGAAGGTTAAAGTTCTCTTCAGATAGTTTTCGAATTGAGTTAAATATGTATTATCCATTTTGAATCGTTCACGCAGTGGGTGGCTGTTTATATCTTAAGAATAAGAGCTATGTTACCGTTGCCTTATTATCCGTGTTTTTGTCTTATCATTGTCTTTATGTGTTTGTTATGAACTTCGCAGTCATTATTTGATCAATATATTAATCTTTCACTTTTAAAATACTATCAGCACTGTTATAATCTACTTGATTTAGAATTAGTGTAGTTTTTCATTCGTTTACTTTTTTATTATCTTTTCAAGATTATGATTTATGTCACGGTTTAACTTTGAGAATAATATTTATATCTTACTACTTACATATTTGAAGCTACGTGCCTTTCTACTATGCTATAATTGTTCTTTGATGTTCTTCTAACATTTTTATTTTATTTATGTATTTTGTTAGACATTTCCACTCCTTTTACTGTTTTTTAAAAATAATCTTCTTGTTTTATTGCAATATAAATAAAAAAAATATATATTCCTCATGTTGTCACCTCATTTATCATTATTTCATTATCTCCTAAAGTCTCGCTTTGCCCAATTTCTTTGATTTATCTTCTTAATCTTCTTTAAGCATCACATTACTTCTAGGACAGCCTTCAAGTATAAGCTTTTATTTCTTTCACTTCCAACATTAATTACACACAATTGCTTCCCAAGAGGTGGGAGATAAATGTATGCACTATGTTTCTGGCGCTTTCAATGCGTACACGCAGAGTGGATCGTGCGTTCCGTTTTGACGATGACCCTTTGGGAAGCACCGAGCACAATGTAATCACGTCACCTGCTGTGACTCTAATGTTTCTCACCTCTCAACAGCATCCCCCTACTATGGCGGCCGGCCTCCGTACAATCGCTCGAAATCGAAAGTAAAAGAAGCGCACGAACGGGCTGTTTTGCTTATTGTGCGTCGGGTGTACATTATGCTAAAAGCTTGATAGACGTGAGAACGCGCGAGCTGTTAATGCATGGGCTTTTATAAGCACTCACATACAAACGCACGCATATGTACCTATGCCATGTGAAAACGTGAAGTTAGCCGACCTCCTGGATTTTTACAACTCTCGGTTTTTATGCGTTTTTTTTGCGTACGTAGCACCACAATGCACAACCACCAAACGTGCAGGCGCGTGAGTTCGGGGGAAAAAACGGACAGTTTCGGTTCAATAACATATCTCCGGTCGAACTCACCGCGAATCGACATTGACACCGTTCGCACACGCACGCTGGAAACGGCCCAGCCACTGGTCAGCCTGATCACACCCGATAATCGTACTCACCAACCTCATCATCATCATCATCAGCGTCAGGTGCTGTTTTTTTGTTCGTTTTCGGGCTGTGTTTTAGTTCGTCGTTGTGGTTGCACCGTGAGATCTGGTTTAACCATTTTCTCGGCGTCGTTTACGCGGAGGTGAAGCAAAAAACTTGGCGAATCAAACAAAAAATCTTAAAGCAGACTCAGCGAACGAGGAGGCACAGTTCACGCAGAAACAGGGTTTTAGTTCGCAAGGTCACACGGCCGACGGTGGTGCCCCTTTGGGCAATGGCAACCCGTGCCAGCCCGTGGTCGTGGAGACGGTCGATGAACTAGGCAAACGTGGCAAATTGCGTAACAAGGGTGATCTGGGGCAGCGCGATCGGAGCAGAGCGTTAATTTATCTGCTTAATATCTCAGTATCATGAAATGAAGTTTGTGCAAGAAAAGCTGAAAAATAATTATAGATAGGCTAAGCTTCAGTGGCTCTTTCTCAAGGTTTTCGGTATCGAATGGTAGGCTGAGCTTACTTTTACTTAATTTTTCAATAACAATGATGAATTATGTATGAACATTTTGATCTTCGCAGCATGATAGAGTTTGCATTTTTATGTGTGTTGTATTTCAGGGATTCAATATTTCCTCAAACTCTTCATGATCATAATTTGAGAGTCTACTAATTTAAGTTTTTTTTCAATTGAAATTGAAGAGTCGATAAAGTCCGCAATGTTTACCACAAAGTGTCACAAGGTTGCTACTGTATTTTTTAAGTTTGATATATACGTCCGATACGTACAAATTATAAACGTTATTTAGTAGAATGCGACAATTGTTCATAAAGTCTTAAAAGTGTCTAATTCTGAGGTAAAACATTGTGTTTTTCAAAAAAACATAGTAGCTGTCGTTAAAATGTGTCAGTTCAACCTACAGTTAGTGGCTCCATCTATAGGGAAGTAGCGTTACTTATGAATATTTTACTTTTTTTTCGTGCATTTCTTAAATAGTAGAACAGGTTTATACCATTAAAATATCAAGACATACGTGTCTTTTAAGACTCTAAAAGTATGTCATTATTTCTTCAATCCTGTATTACTTTTCTTCGACTAAACTCCCATTATGCAAACCTTTGCAAACTAGTATCTCCAGCTATTGAAGTATGCACTTTTGATTTCACCGAAGCATAACACCTGTTTAACGAGTAAGTTTCACCGCCATTTAGCCGAAGCGAGCTATCGACCGCATCCACGCCAGTGAGAAGATGGAGTGCACACGTTGGAGTGGATATTGCCTTCGCCACTTCCCCAACGTGCCACTAAAGAGCACGGCTCGCTGCATCGCTGCTGACCCACATTGCATCAGGTGCTTCATGCCACACCGGACCTGCATGGGCAGAGGGCGTCTTAAACACTTGCATCAATCTTAAGTGCAGCGTTTGATGATCCAAGAAGATTGCATCGTCCACTTTGCTGCTAATCGCGTACATTAGAGGGGGTGTTTGGTTTGGTTTCATTTGCCTCGACGAGTAGAAGCACGATGAAAGTGTCTCGCTAATTGATGGAAAACGTTTTCAAAGTGTCATACATAAATTTGAATATATTCACGGTTGTAGTAGCGATTTTCTATTCGCTTTTTGCGCGATAAACTGCACCACAACCGAATGACTCATTCGCATCGGAATCCACCGCTCCGTGCTCTGTCTGGTTGGTTGATTTAATCAGTATCGTGACCGATCGATTAGTTTTCACTTTCAACAATTTTAGTGGCGTGCACTCACCCAAACAAGCGCAACAAACCCCTTTCATGCTTCACCGGCTGCTCGGAAGTGCGGCCAAAAGCGAATCATAACACTCACACTCGCATACAACCGCGCTTGTACACAAAAATAGCGGAAAAGGTGAAATATTTTGCTGCTGCTGCTGCAACGCACGAACGAAACGGGTTCCTGCGTCGACCGCCCGTTGAAGTCCTTCGCCGTTGCATTCGGTGGACGGGTTTTCTTGTCTCTCTCGCTCTCGCACTGCTCTCGTGCCTCACACAGCCACACACTCACGTGCCAAGGTCTTTGCAGTCGGACCGCGGCCGCATGGCAATCGGAACGATTTGCTTGCCTATTTGCTTGCCTCTTTGAAGGATGGCTGGTGAGTGGCATCTGGCTTCTGAGTGGGGTGTGTCCTTTTACGTGTTGCTTTTTTTTTTTCTTAATGCGTCAGGGCTGCCGCCGGAAACAGGTTTGTCGGCCCGGGCTCGCTCAGGTTACGTAAACCGCGCCCGCGTGTGCGACAGGCAGGGTGAGCAGAAAAATGACTTCAATTTCAGATTTCTCACGCAACACGTCCCAGGCTCGTGATGGATTGGCCGTACATTGTTTCGTGCAGAATTTGTCTATGAAGGCGTTGCCGTCGGATCTGTTCATTTCCATTAATCATCGTGGAGCAAAATCCACTTATTCTGGAAATCTCCTTCACGGAAACAAGTAATTGAGCATTGTTCTATGATAAACGTTTTCAATGCAAGCGCCAACAACACCAACAACAAAAAGCCCTCAGCCTGTCTGGTCAGCCTCCACTTGAGGCGGAGGTAATTGATTGAATTGGTTGCATACGAATTACGACAACTATTGAAACCATCAATTGCGGTACACCGTTCGCTTTCGGGTGGATGATCCACTCCCGTGGGCATCTTAACGTCATCATTAGGAACGATGAGTCGGATGTTATTGCGCCGCGCTGGAGATGATGATGATGATGATCATGATGCATGTTCGACATGTACGCTCGTTGATCGTGGAGGGCTGGGAGCTTTCTACAGGTGTCTAAAAGGAACCGCAGTTGGGTTTAATTATTTTTGTTTTTGTAAGAGCCCTTGAAGTGGTTTTCCCTGTTTGAATGACGTTGTATATCTTTATGATTGGATGATGATAAGTTGCACCTCTTGAGTTTAGAAAGAACGAGAGCATATTCAGCATAATTTTACTCCAATCGTCGTTAACTAATTAGAAACATAACTCGATCAAGAGGTGACTTTATATAGTGATTTTCAATACCAAAGAATCGATTCAACGGATGAATAAACCCATTTCTTCTAGTGGAGATGTACAAAACGACAAACTCAAACCTTCTCGAATGTTAAAATGTTCTAAAAATGACTTGAAAATGACCCTCTTCCTGTACGTTGCAGGATCGTCGTGATACACTTTTTCACGTTCCAACGAGCCAGCTTTCCACTTTGAAGGACGTACTGACTCATGAAAAAGACAAGTTCCTTACGGTTTCAGAGCACATCAACCTTTAAATCTTCCTGTTGCATTGTAGACTGTGTGGAATGATTTGATTTGGATGTACAGGATTCATGAACTGATCTAGGGGTGTACGTTCAGAAGTTAGTTTTTAGTCATTCCTAACTTAAATAGTTTTTAGATAATTTCAAATTCTCAAACGAACCTTTAAGCATGCTCTAAGAAAAGGTTTATCATGTTGGTCCTTCGAACCGGATTTCGCAACTCACTAATAATTTTGGTCCTTCGAGCCGGATCTCAGTATTGTATACATTTTCTTATCGTTTTTTCAAATGTTCGACGGTAATGGTCAGCACAAGATGATAATAATATCGTAACGAAAACTTAAAATAGGATATTACATTTTATACATATTTGTATTTGGGTCGCAAACAAGCAGGTGAAAACGTGAACCTGTTTTCAACCAAGTTTTATTATCTCAATATCTTGAATTTTGGTAATGTTTCCACAAAACTTATTAGTACTATAGAAAATATACCTGGAACTCTTTAATTTGTGCAAAGAACTCAATATCTTGAATTTTAGTAATGTTTCCACAAAACTTATTAGTACTATAGAAAATATACCTGGAACTCTTTAATTTGTGCAAAGAACTCAATATCTTGAATTTTAGTAATGTTTCCACAAAACTTATTAGTACTATAGGAAATATACCTGGAACTCTTTAATTTGTGCAAAGAAATCGACGATGTCGACAGATGTCTCCAGTGGGAGTGCTGCCTTAAAAAAATTCCCATAAAAGATGACCTTACTTCGTTCGTCTTGCCTGCTACATCTGGGCACGACGCGTTTGGACATCGCAGAAAATTCATCTTCCGAAAAGGTAGCAATTGAAACCACCATAAGCAAAAAAAAGCAGCAGCTGCTGGTGAATAATTTAATCAAAATCGCTCCGAGGTTTCCACGTGCTGCGCTGGGTTCGTCCCCGTACCCCAAAATCAACCGCTCAGCTGAACCGAATCGCCGTACGTACGGAGCCCCATCGCAAACTATTAAAATCTTCACTTTATTTATCCATCCGTAATTCCCACTACCCCCATCCACCCACTGGGTGCTTGCCATTACTCATTTGCGTTCCTCTGCTCTCCTCTCTTCCACAGTCACAAATGCGTTCATCGTGCCGGAGGAGCTGCCATCGATACTTTCCCTGGTTTACTCTAACATTCCACCGATCAAGAAAGGTAACGGTCGGGGCGAGCCGAGACGCCGATCACGTGGGTCCGGCTTCAGGGGTCGGAATGCAAATATTGCGGGAAGGTGGTGGGAGAGCATAATTTCGGGAAGCACAAATTATGTAATTTTGATCAATCTGGCGTGCAACCGTCGACGGGACGACTCCGTCGCTCGGGAACTGGGCGGGAAAACAGGGTTAATGGCTGGGTTCGGGAGTCGGGAAACAAGCGTTTGGATGGGCGGACGAACCCGTTATTTTCGGGTCCGCCAGGTGTCTAATTTCGTAATTTCGACCGCCGTGCTTTCTCGTCCCCGGCGCGGATTGCGGTCAGCGAAACCGTCCTGCGGCTGCGGGTCAGTTCCGCAAAGTGGAAGGTTGTTTGGGTTGTGTTTGTGTAGGAAGCACGCACAGTGTAGGATGCCATGACAAATGTACACTAATCAAAGTAGAGCTAGCATGCGACGCATCTAGTAGCCTCTAGTAATCGAACCGTACAAAAATATACGACTCTTTCTTTTGTTTTGATTGTCTTTTACGATCGTCGCGCTCGCGTGGGAAGTGATGACTCGTTTTTGGTAGCCGAACCGGATATGGGACCATATAGAAATAAAGCGCCCTCCGGGCGTGATTCGAGTGCATTTCTCTCCAATCGATAGGAAATGAGCGAGCTTTATTGAATAAATGGAACATTCTATTTTATGGTGCTGTGCCTTTTTTTTTAATTAACGGAAGGCTTTAAAGATCTGCAATAAAATATTTTCAAAAATGCTATAAAAACGGTATTAACTTTTATAGCAAATTCATTAATTATTTAGTCGGATAAAATACTACCGAAATTATAAGGAACTGGACCAGAATTGTATGACTCATGATAAGTTACATCGCGCTGGGAATTTCCATGACATATTGGAAATAATACTTTCACCACTATCGGAGATCGAAATTCGCACGGTGAGTTGTCCAGTCTGGTTGGAAGTTCGTTGCAAAGTTTTTCGAGGAAAACATTGTGACATACATAAGTTCAAAATGAAACTCCAACGATTGTACTCAAAGTTTTTTTTGCCTGACATAGGCTCTTTTAGATATAATTTCTACAAAATTTGTTAAGAAATATTTGAAAAATTGATATTTCGTTTAAAATAAGTACATCTGCTTATTGTAGACCAAAGCATGGCATTACAAAGACCGTTTTTCCACTCTGTTTTTGCTTTTGGTTCTGGTGGAATTAGCTTTGGAATGGATGGAAGTAAACAAAACCTGGAACCGACCTAGGATTCTATGCGGTTTTAGTTAAGTCCCATCAACAAATGAAACGCACTCTATAGAAAGATTTTCAATTTCGTAAAGCTCCAATTATGTTGACTTTTATGCCAAAATGCAGTAGCGCCTTAGAAACTGCTGATAGTAATTGATATAAACAACTAATGTACAATTACGAACGAAACATGCTCCTGAAATCTCCTGCACTAGATCCATAATCATCTTTGTTAAAACTCGCGTGCAGTAAGAGAAATTTCGATCGCTTCACGCGGCATCACACACTCCTCCATCTCGAACTTCATCGATCACTAATCACTGCACGAGACATTGATCGCACGCCATCCTCCCATCGCTGCAAAGGGAAGAGTTGCACTCGGCGGACAAAATGCTAATCGCGATAGGGGAGCTTTTTTGCCCGCCCCCGAATCGTGTCTCGTTTCAATGCTACCTTGCTCGCCGGTACCCACCGCGGTTGACCGCAACCGCTGGCGCGATGACGACGATGAATGGCGCACACAGGAACCCAGACCCGGGGACAACTTTCCCTTTCTGTTTGCATCCGCTGACGCCGTCGTCGCGCGGCAGACATCCGGACGGACGTGATTCGGCCATGGATCAAACGGGCGAGTAGCGAGGGAAGGTGACGAAGAGAGAACGGAGAACAGAAATAAACATCAATTGAGTTGCGCACGGCGAAGGGGGGAACGACGACGCCGTGTAAACATATTTACAGTAGGGTGCATGATGGTCGCGGTGCAGCAAGCGACGAACCCGCCCCACGAAGGTGTGGTTTGTCATCACAAATTGGTATGAAGAAATTGTCCATACTTTCTTGTTCGATTTCGGATGCACTCGGATGAGTGGGTAAATCTAGCAACGGTGGATGGGTTTGCAAAAAACCTATAATTGCAGAAAAATGATCGATGATCCTATTACGAAATCGCTCCTTCTCTTTCTGTATCTCCCTTTTTCAAACGACATCCCTCGTTTGCCGATTACCGCAGCGCGCGACGATCGTACGGTGAAAACGAAATCGAGCAAAACCGCTTCCACATAATCGGAAGAAAGTTTGTCATTTGAAGATCGCACTTTAGTTCCTCCGGTTCCCGCGGCGGTGCGATCGTTTCGTTCGATAAGGCGGACGTCTAGGATGGCCGCGAGACGTTCGACTGCACAGAAACGAAGCGACACAGAGAAATATATGGAAGGGAAGGTACGTTGACGTTTCGGGAGCTACATAAAATTGATCACTATGGGGAGAGCCCTCCGATGGGAGTCGGATAAAACGGCATGATGTTTATCTCTAGGGTTATTTTCAGAGTTCCGGCACGTCCGTCGATTAATTGATGACGCTGAAAGTTGATTGAAAGTGATAGCTGGGGCGGGAGAGTAATAAAAATCAAATAAGAGTTTGGTGCGATCAGATATGGGTAGATCATTAGATTGATGATCATGATGATGAAGGCGAAGGAATGGGAATTGCCTTCTGCAGCGACCTAATAAAGCTCTCCAATGACACAGGCTGGCCAGAGACTAAAGGCTACGAGCAGCATCTAACCTTGTCTGCTGGACAGCTCAATTTGTCTTGCAAGTCACTAGCCCAGCGTGAGCACGGCTTACGTCATTCAGAAGCCTAGAAGACCGCGCTCGGTTTCATCCTTGAAGAAAGCGATTTTTTATTTGTTTTTTTTTTGCTCATACGATACGCTGCCGGTAGACCTCGAAAACGGGCTCCGAGCTAACAAAAACCAAAACAACATACCCCATCCAACTCTGGCACTCGACCCTGCTTCACTCGAACCGGTTCGGTTTCACTTCCGTTCGATCGCAGCAACCTTTTTATTAATTGTATTTTCTCCCGCTCACTTCCTTCCACACACACAAACACACACACACAGGAACCGACTCGCGGATAGGCTTCGGCTTTCGGCTCGGGGAGCATGCAGATTTCCAGGTGCAGCTGGAGCTCGGACCACAGCTCAACACGCGACCGATCGGTAAGTTTCGCGAACCGGTTCAACGCTGTGGTGACACGGTGGCGCCACCTGTTGGGTGATAGACGTACCAACTGTTCGACAGCTGGAGATGTTGTGCGGATTGCATACATTCCGCTCAGTTGTAAAGAAATGAAATGTTAGAGAATATTATCAATATTTCAAATATAAGCCTAAAATTTTCTACACTATTTTCTTGTAGGAGCAGCGGCTGGCAGCAGTAAACGATACGTTGACAATGAGGAATACGCGAACTCGATTCGGGTAAGTCTTTTTTGGTTGAATTTTGATCTAAAAACACACTTTAATGCATTTCTTTTTCTCCTTTTCCAATGAAGAATCCCACTCGAAACGGTGGCTCGACCTCCTGGCTGCAGGCGTGGTCGAAGCAGACGAAGCAGCGGCAGCAGTTCAACAAGGACAAGCTGCGAGACTCGCTGATGCCACCGGCACCGATCATGGACGAAGGCGCCTACAATCAGCTGCAGCAGCTATACGAGATGAACAAGCAGCGCGAGTACGAGGACACGATCGGTACGCTTCCGGCGGAAGTGCTCGAGACACGCATCAATCAGCTGAAGGCCCTGCACAATCCCACTACCACCGCGTTCAAACCGATGCCTGCGAGCGGTGAGCCAAGAGCCTCGAGTGCCTCGAAAGCGCCCCCGGTAGAGCAGCTCCCACCAGCGCAACCGTCCGAGCCGGCCGTAAGCGCCAGCACGAACGTGATAGTCGTCTCGTCGGACGTGCCGGCTACAGCCGTCCCGACGGAAACGAAAACCACCGTCAAGGAAAGGACACGCACCAGAAATGTAGGCAGCACGCCGCCCGAAGTCCCAAGCACGGCCGCCTCAACCGTCGACGGTGCTCGGAGAAACGTTAGGCGACGCACCAATCGACCGGTGAGCAAGTGGGACAAGGAACGCATCACGGCGCAACTATCCGACGTTTCGCTCGAGTAAGCGAAAGCTCGCGCTTCGCGGTGGAATGTGTATTATATTGTTGACGTGTTGCGAACGTGGCAAGACCCGCCTCGTTTGGCGAACAAAATGGTGACCGGAACCGGTGGATTGTGTAAATAGTTCCCAGTGGTTTTTAGGATGTGATATGTACTATTTATTTTCCTCTCCCGAGAGCCTGCGTGTGTGTGTGCTTGAGGTGCTCAAAGCCACATGCAGTTTGTTAAAATTTAAACTTTACCTGTAGAAGGATGGATCCGCCAACGCCGACGTCCGAGGGTGGGTTGGATTGGTGGCTAATAAAGTACCTATTTGCAATAAAAAGACATACGCACCAATAAAGTAGCGATACGTACTTAGTGGCAGAAACAACAGGGGAGGGTATATTTATTAGGATGCAAGGCATAGACCGGACAAACCAATAAAGTGGATGGAAAAGTAAACAATGCGTTTTTGTGTGACTTCCTTATTCCTTCTTTAATATGAATGGTTTATAAACGTTGCTAATAAGGCGTGTAAACTTAACCCAAGAAGTATGCAATGTGCAATGCAATAAACAATTCCAACAGGTTATTATTAGTTGTTTACAGTTGAAAAGCAATATTTACACAACTAGCAGCACATATTTGGATAGTTCAAATGAAACCAACATTTTCTCAGTAATTCGTTCCGGTCTTCCCAGTGAATACCACTGCAATTGTAAGGGTTTTTTTTGAAATATTTTTATTATTTGTCTATTACATATTGGGTTTTGCATGGCTGCTCACGAACCCTTGCCGACCTCGCTGTGCCACCCCATTTTAAAAACCCACCATTCCCTGCACCATCAACGATGGTGGCATCGTGCCCGCGGCACTGCTACGTACGAGCTACACTATCATAACAAATTCAAACAAACAGAACCGACGCGACCGGATACATCCTCTCGAATCCTGTCCAATTTCGCTAGCAAATCTGTTCCCGTACCTCGCATGGATGTACATTCAATTTTCCTACAAAAAAAATCGGTTCAGCATGTGTTTTCTGCTAGTTTATGTTCTGCTGTCTAGCCGTTAAACTTAACGAAAAACGAAAAACAAACTGCTCTACACACTCGTTCGGTCGCTTCATGCATTCTTCATAGCCTGCTATGTTTGTAGCATTCGTTCACTCACCTATCTCATTCTGCCCTCCAGTTTAGAATTGTTTTTTACTCGTGTTTCAGGGGTTTCTACGAGTTTAGTTTACTTTTGTGGTTTTTTGTTGCTGTTTTTACTTTGAAATACTATATGCTTGCGCAATTTTTACATATTTTTATTCTCTTATTTTAGGAGAATTTCCTATAAGATTGAAATAAAAGCGAAACAGGGTTAGAATTAAATCAGAAAGAAACACAATTCATTATAATACATACCAACTTTCATTTCTTCCCAAACACTCGTTCTTATGATACAATCATGTAGAAACCTTCTTCCATTATTCTTTTACAGTTTTCAATTACCTATCCCCGAGGTTCTCAGTTGCTCTTCTGTGCCGGCTGCATCTGGTTCGTTCATACACATTCAATGTTTACTGTCACGTTCGAACCCTTTCTACGCTGTGCAAAGGGCTTGCTTTATTTTTCCTTTCTATCTACAATTTTGCTACAAAATGCAGGGCGTTTCCGTTCCGGGCATCCTGCTCCCATTGCCATTCACATCTTTGCGATCTATCGTTTTGTTTTCTTCTTTACATGCATCGCGCGATTCCGCTCACTCTAACTTTGGGGGGTGTAAAAAGCTTATATCTCTTTAACCCTATTCACTTACAAATAGTGTTGCTCCATGTATGCATTCTCTTTCTCTTCAGCTGCATCTTGCATTCGCTTCATTCGTTACCCATTGGTGCTTGCAGTTTAATCTACTGAAACCCCATCGAACCCCGGGACATTATCATTCTTATCATGTCTGGAATGTCTTTTTCTTTTTTTTCGGTTTGCCATTCGGGGTAGGAGGAGGATTAGATCCTACGTGTGTGTTTGTGTTGATGTTTCTTTTGAAATAACTTACTCACTCTCGATTATCTGTACCATCCCGGTGGTGGACATTGGTGGTGAACGTACGCAATTAAACATAAATCATAATTTATTATCTCGATGAGAAAGCGTAACAATCGGAAATGGAAAAGGCATGCTGACAAAAAAGAAACGTTAAGAAAGAGGCATAGAATACAACGAGAAGGCAACTGCCAACGGATGCGCTACGAAAGAGGATATCAGGGATGTTGGGTGAGCTATGTAGTATAGAGTAGTGAACATTTTAACATCAGATAACACGTGTGGAGAATACCTGCAGAATATGAGTGTGTATGTTTAGAGTACACATAGAATACTTTTCCTCCAAAGTATCCCTTGCCGTGTAACAATCTCTTTCTTCCTGCTCGCGCATTTGATTCTGAACTGATCCTTAATTCAGTTCAGCTGGAAGTATTCCTTCCTATTCGCATTTTGCTTTTCAGCACGCACTAGTGGCGTGTTCAATTCGTGAATTGACTTACACTCCTCCCCCAGGTTACCTCACCGGCAAAAGGGGAACTATAATAATAGCTAGTAGTCCGTTACTTGTGCATTAGAGATGTATCCTCTCCCTACGACGTGTCGCTTGCACGCTGGCATTTCGGGCAAATGGCATTACGGCGTTACGTTTGGTTGGTTTTGGGTGCCCAGTTTGCTTGGGTAAAGGCTATCACATACTTCGGATGGGTGGATGGGAATCCATTTCACGCCCCTAACCCGGGTTAATTGATCGTCTTTCATTATGGGGATGCGGCTCGTTCGGTTGGTGTTCGAGGGCTGGTGAGGGGCTACTTTTAAGGTTACCCAAATGCAGTGGCTTGTTTGTTTCTCCTTCAGCGGACTCCGTAATGGCAACACTGTTCAACACTAACGATAATTTGCCTACGCGCAAAGACATTACACATACACGAAACGAAAACCGGGAAAACAGTGAGGGAGGGAGAGATGGAGAGAGACAGACAGAGATGGGAAGATGGTGGGACGGGCCTAGTGCCAGGTGAAGACGACGTGCGCAAACATAAGGTAGATGGTTGAGACGATCACACTACCGACCATCACTGGGAAACCGACCCTGAAATAAAACGAACGGAAAAAGCGTTAGAGTGTTTCGTCGATCCAGCGAAAGAGAGAAGAGACTTACTTGAAATATTCTATAAAGGTAAACCTATAGCCGTGCTGTTCGGCAACACCGGCGCATACAACGTTGGCGGAGGCTCCGATCAGGGTGCCGTTACCTGGAAGAAAACGAAATTATATTAAACTGCTCTTTCAAGATTATTTATGGAGAGTATTATCTCGTGAGCGGGCCAGATAGAGAGAGAGAATTATCTCGTTGCTTAGAATGTATTTCCCGAACATTCAGTATTGACATAAGTACTGAACTGTAATTATAGTGTCGAATAGACTTACCTCCTAAACAGGCTCCTAACGCCAGCGCCCAGACAAGTGGCTGTAGGGGCAGATCCAGCGCCTCATTCTCGGCCAGACCGATTGCGATCTTCACCATCATCGTGGTGAGCGGAATATTGTCTACGAAAGCGGATGCGAACGCCGATACCTACGAATGGAGATTAATAGCAATGAGTTGAAGAACAATCCAGCGGAAATATGATCATCCAAGAGAACACCTACCCATAGGATGATAAGGATGGCCACAGCCAGACGAGATTCTTCCGACACGGAAAGGATGACGTTCTCCGTCTGCTTGCCGATCCAATCGATCAGTCCCAGCTCGGCTAACGCTTCCATCAGGATGAAAAGAGCGGCGAAGAACAGCAGTGTGGACCATTCGACACGCGCAATGACCGACTCAATGTCTTCCCTGTGTTTTTTTTTTATTGCGGAAGGAAACAAGTAAACACTTTGTGATATCCAACCAAGGTTGACTCCACAGTGCGATCTTACCGATCAGCCAGAATTAGCAGGAGCAGTGCACCGAGCAGTGCGGTCCAGCCGAGGGACAGCTTCTGTATGTCCGGTGCCGAGTGCAGGAAGAAGAACGTGATCACGAACGCGAGCGTGATGGCTGACTTTACCAGCAGCGTCTTGCTGCGAATCGGGTACTGCAAATAGAGGACGAATTTTAGAATCTATCGCTGCAGATCTTCCTCATATTGTTACCTTGCGCCTCATCTCTTCCAGCGTCGCTTTGTAGCTCTCGACGGGCACGGAACCGGTGACGAGCTTCTTCTTGAGCGAGCGCGACAACCGATTCACCTTCTTGAGGAGCGTTTCGCGCACCAAATCTTCGTCCTTGGAGTAGGACGATAGGGAGGCGGCCGCACGCTGCCACACGGCGATCTCGTGCCGGATCTCCTGCACGTCCTGCGGCTCGCTGAAGCGCAGATCGTTGATGTTCTTGAACTTCATGCGCAGCTGGAAGTAGGTGGTGATCATCACGAAGAAGATCGGTATGGCCATGTGCAGCGTGAAGGTGGCAAAATTGACTCCCTGGGAAAAAGAGATTGGAGAGGGGTTTAGTGGAGAATGTTTAGATGTACCTCGAGCATCTTAACTTGCTGTGCTTTAAAAACTCTGCTTACATTTTTCGCGATGTGGCTGTTGGAAGCGATGATGACGTTCGGTGGATCGCCGACCGGTGTCAGTGTGCCACCGACGTTCGAGTAGATTACCATCGACATCAGCACCGGCACCGGATTTAACTCCATCACCTCGCACAATCGTATCGTAACCGGTGTCATGAGCAGCACGGTCGTGACGTTGTCCAGGAACGAGGACAGCACAGCCGTGAATATGCAGAGACAGTTTATCAGTGGCCACACCTTGCCGTTCGTCACCTGGTACGCGTACACGGCCAGGTAGTCGAAGATACCCGTCTCGGACAGGATCGCGACCAGGATCATCATTCCGAACAGCAGCAGCAGCGTTTCGACGTCAATCCACGAGATCAGCTTCGGCATGCTGGGCCGCTCGTTCATCGCCGCCAGTACACCGATAGCGAGCGTCGAGGCGATGATGGCCGCGAACGTCCGATGCACGATCTCCCAGATGATCAGCACGTACAGTCCGAGCAGGACGATCGCTGCGTAGATCACACCCGTCTCGGTGTCCATCGGCGTCGGGTCGTACGTGAACTTCGTGGGGAAGTCAGCGTCGAGATTGGAGGACATGCGCATCCGCACGACCGCCTTCCCGCTCGTCACCTTCTGGTGGTTGACCGGGCCGATGTCGAACACGTGCTTGCGACTGATCTCGTCCATCTGGTCGATCGCCTCGAGTGAGCTCGGTATCGGCACGTGCCAGACGCTGGTGATGTTCTGCCGAGCGGGACGATACAGAAGTAAGTCCAGCTGTAACGCTTCATGTAATCGGACGGTTGAAGACTTACCTCCACGTACTTCGCGTCGTGGTCCGGGTAGAAGCTCGCATTGGAATTATTGCTCGGCAGGTACAGCAGCTGCAGATTTACAAACACGTACGTGATCGTGTTGTTGTGCTGCTGATCACTGAGAAAGGCACCTTTTAGGTTGATTCCGATCCTGGAACCTGGTGATGCTTCCGGTAGTATGTATGCTGGAAACAGAAGAGTGATTGAGTTAGGGTTTTAAACATGTTGTGACAGGCGTAGGTAAGAGATGTCTTATAAGGCAAGTTATCAAAATCTGAATTGCTGTGAAGTACACAGCACCCAAAAAATGAAACCTTGTAGAAGCCTGAATATCCTAGAACATCTGGACTTAACACTTACTCCGGTAGGATCCTTCTGGCACGGACAGCTGCCGCGGCGTAAGCTCCTTCTCGTGCTTCGACATCAGGAAGCCGGTGAAGAGGAGCCACACGACGAGCAGTGTGCCGACCTTCACGTACCCGAACAGCTTGCCGTGCTCGTGGTGGCCGCCCATCGTCGTCTCGTGCCCATCGTCACCCTCGCCGTCCGTTGTCACGTTCTGGCCGTTCTTTTCGTGGTGCTGCTCCACCACCGTCGTCGTCTTGCCATCCTCGACCGCCGAGTCCGGGTTGGTGACCTTGATTGTGATAAACTCCTTGCTGTTGCTATCGTCTCCATCGTCGGCCGAGACGTCCTCGTTCGGAAGCGGATCCTCGTCGGGACCTGGCGGAGTAGGGTGAAAGAAACGCAAATAAACAGGTAATTAGTGACGCTGGACGCACGTGACGCGTTCATACTATTTTGCATACAGACGTGCGCCGTCTGTTGGCGATCTTATTGAGCAGTGGAAGAACTTTATTAGCTGTACAAACAAACCGGGACGGTCTGTTAGCTTTAGCCATTCCGAAACCACCTTCTTTTAGCAGGCAGAAATTAACCTTTAAACGCTCATCAACGCCCTAATGCCCTACCGGACGCTCGTGGTCAATCATGCCAATTGACAGCCTTGTGGAGCGCGGCTCGCGGCCTTCGTCTGAGTCATATTTTATGGCAGTTTTGACGGTAGGACTGTTCATTAATTAACCACCCCCACGTGACTGTTTGGTGTGTGTTTGTGTGTGCAAAGGTTAATTCGAGGTTCAATGTTTGTATTCTCCAGACGGAAGGTGGTCTGATACGTCTGGACGGTACTATCGCCGACATGTGGTAGAACCATTTCTAGATTTTATCGTTTTTTCGTTTTTTCGCTCTATTCACACTCTATGGTCACACTTTATCGGTGAAACATTTAAACAACCGTTCTACAAGCTAAAAATATGTTTCACACTCGAGGGGGCTCGTGTCGTTCGGACATTGTGGTCCGAAAATAAAGCACATACACATAACAGCAGGCGACTTGTAGCTGATTATAGACTATGACCGTGACATAGAAAATAAAAAAATGCTTGTTGACGTCGCCTATCGATTAGATAAAATATTTGCTTGTATGTGTTTTTTTGTCATTGCTCATCTTATGTCTGCACGCACCAAGAAATAGGTTGTGAATCGTCTGCAATTAATGAATGGGGATTTTTTAATGTACTCCTTATCATCGGACGTGTACCGGATGTTGTTTAGCTAATACTAAGAACCATGCGTCTCCATTTGTTGCTTAATGGGTTCTTTATTTGTCTAGACAGAATAGAATAGACAGATGAAAAGATAATGAAGCATGAATGAAGAAGGAAGGTGGAGCAATACTCGAATTCGTGTTCAGATGGAGCATATTTTCCTTATAAAGAGTTCAATTCACCCAAGAAAATATGGGACAAATAAATAAACTGTGTACATTTTTTTACAAGCAGATTTACGCCACAAAGTATGCAATTTGCATTACACTAACATTTTATTAACAGTTTTCAACGATTAATTTGTTGACTCCTTCAACTTGAACGACATTTCTTCTCTTTAAAGCAATCGCACAGAGCGAATGACGTGAAACCCTTGACCAGCTTTAACAGCACCGCAAACAATCGATGCACCGTGCAGAGCGAACCAGCCGGAGGATGTTTTTGTTTTCGTTTCTGCCCTCAGCGCAACCGGTCGTGAAACATAAATAGCGCATACGACGGCATGCACTACAATCGTTCCGGCTATCACCGGCGGCGTGCGGCGTATGTGTTCGCAACCAATCAACGAAATCAACAGCATCCGAAGGCAAGTAGCAGCGGCAGTGGCGGCCGCAGCAGCCACAGTGGCGGTTCAATTCGTTTGTGCCTCCGAGCGGGAGTGGGAGGCAAGCACGGCAAGAAGGAGAGGACGGTAGCATCCATCACACAACGGAGCTCGCGGCGGAAAGGGGCAAAGAGGGGCCGCGGTAAATGCGATAATGAGCGGAAATGTTTCATGCTTGGAAATTTACATAGAATAATTGAAAACAATCGTCCACGCGGACCTTCGCGCGCGCGCGCGCGCGCCCGGCGATGCTTCGATATCGGGAGCGTGGATCGGGAGGAAGTGAAGCTGGGTGGGGGTTGGGAGGTCCGTCATTGGCTTCTCGCTTTGTTTCTCGCTGCATGCGGGTCACTGTCACATGGTGTGTGTGTGTGTGTGTGTGCTGCAGTGTTTGGCATGGAGGGAAGTCCAGGGACAACATTTCACGAACGGGCTGCGTGAATCCGCGTGGATTACACAATGCTGAGGGGTCTCGAACAGCTGATGAGTATCGTGCTGGGTGTATTATGAAGCATCATGCTTTGAATGGTATTGTGCATTTGTTTGAAATTTTGCTTTTGATCAGACGATCTAATCAAATTTGATAAGCTTTTTGTTATTTCCATCATTATTCGTTTTTTGTTGCTTTCAAGAAAGATCATTATGATGATACAACCAGTTGATTGAAGGGAAGATTTAATACATTCAAGTAAGTTTTATCAAGATTGGGCAAATAAAAAGTAAATTTTATTTTAAGAACTGATATTTAAAACATTTACTGAAAAGTATGCAATTCGCAGCACACCAACGCTTTACTGATGTTTTATTGGCTGTTTTTTTTATTCATTTCCATTTAGGTATCCAATTCACTCAAACGTCTTTTTACTATCAACATCTTGAGTTGATCTAATCGTTTATACATACTTTAAACTATTTTAACGAACTTTATACGCATTATTCCAACAGTTTTGCAAAGAAGGTACATATTTTTATCACAATGTTAAACATTTTACTCTAAATATAAATAAAACGATAATTTTCAAACTAAACTGCTGAACTTCACACATGAACTACATTTCGTCATCATTGGACCATCATCTTGACATACTTCGGCAGCCATTATCAACAATCATGCATGAGCCGTCATCAAGAGCTAACGCTCCAATTCACATCTTTTGCATTTTCTTCCCATAAATCCTTCCGAGGCACCCTTCCACTGGTGCTCGCAAACAAAACACAGCCACTCTCACATCAACAACAGTCCAAAATGATCTCCTGGCAGTGTCCGCGTAAGAAGTGACCGCAGATTATCACTTCCGCCGCTGAGCAACTGGCGCAGCGGCTTTGATTTATGATAGCAGCAAGCACAATTGCACTCCTCGTGACTGTGATTGTGGGTTTTTATGCTAATTAATGTCCACGTCCCACCTTCGGTCCACGATAGGAAACCACAAACCAAACGAAGGCGAAGAAATGGTGTAGCCCAAAATTGGCCATCTCACCCGTGCGGCGCGAGTTTTGTGTTGATTTATGGCGGTGCTCAATTTAGAACGGGCCGATGTTTCTATCATGTTCTGGGTTCGGTCACGCTGATGGGTGTACATCATAGCTTATTTGTGTGCGTTGTTTCTGTTCCTAGTAAGTATCCTTTTTCGCTGACAGCAACAGTGTGTCAAGGAGGTTTGAGGAGTTTATCAATTGGCACGGTGCGATGTTTTTCGTATTCATAACGAGCCGCTAGCATTGACACTAATCAGCGGAAAACGTGACCGAACTATCGAGAGAGGGATATATACATCCGCTGGAGATATGAAGTGTTTGTGGTGTTATTTTTTGTCCCCCAATAATCTCGCGTGCGTAATCTGCATGCGTAACAAGGACGTAGTGAGGGTGTGAGCTTTGATGGTGCGGGATGATGTATGCTTGTCCTCCAATTAGAGAATGTTGCACGTTCCATTGAGTTTAGTAGTAGTTACGGGTCCTATCTATCCTGATCAAAGCAGGGTTTCATTTATGATTTCCTTATTGACTACAGAATTACAGAACGATAGAGTAGCTTATTTGCATAATTTAGCTCTATCTCTCTGTAATAGAAGATGAGAATTAAGGATGCAATACGCACGATAAACGTTCAATATAGAACGTTAGTGCACCCTTTTAATAACCAATAGCGCATTTTGAAAATAGGCTTGCATACTTTCAGGCTGATTCACCTATTTTTCTTTTAAAGGTACTCATTCGGCACAAACGATCGCTTTAGTAACGTTGATTTAACGCCGCGTTTTTCCGTTTTCCTCGCTAGACAGCGTAACGGATACTATATTTAATATTGTGAATTCTCCGCTGACAAATTACACTCACACAACAAATTAGATAACATAAATCTTTCATTTTATCACCGTTGAAGTAGAAACAAACAATCCTACTCATTTACGGCGTGAATTATTGAAGCAGCCACAATGAAATTCTGCTGCCGCCAGCGTGTATTGACACTCCGAGATACTCATGCGGCTTGATGTTTTAATTTTAGCTTTGATCATTAAAGATCCTAGACTTGGTGGTGCGGAATAGCTTTTAAATAGCTAAGGGGAGGATTTATATTTTAAATTCAACAGCAACTTCTCTAGGCTTAATTTTGAAAAGCTTTTTCATTAATTTGAAGCTCTTTACCTAAGCAGAATCTGAACAAAATTTCCATAAATATATTGATCTTTACCGCAGATCTTGATCATAACAAATGTCATCTTCAAGAATTCCCAACCAGCTAGCTTTATAATGGCATATAACGAGTTAATTACTCATTAATAAGGCGTTTATCATATAAATAGCATACTTTTTGGTGAATATACGAAAATCTCGCCTGAAAGTATGCACGCCAATGTTGTATTAACGCTTTATTAGCCAGTTAAAGCCGGTACTCACCGTGTAATCGCTCGTGCTCCTGCCGGAACGACGCCAGGCTCGGGTCCTGGCGGATGGCGGCCGGAAGCGTACGCCATATCTCCAGCGATGCCTCCGTCACCTGGCTGAGAGAAATGATAGAATAGTTAGGCCGGATCGTTTGCACCGTGACGGACGGGCGGGGCTGGTTGAGCCGGTCCAGCTCCTCATCCGCCTCCTGCTCGTTCAGCTTTAGGATCTTGAACACAACATTTTTCCCGCCCTTCGCCTTTGCGGCCATTAGGTTAGGTGAAGGGTGTGTGTGTGCGTGTGTTGGTGGGGTGTGTGTGATGTTGGTGTCGAGCCGGTGCAGGTGTTGTGTGCGCGGGTAAGTTTGGCCGTGCAGGAAAGGAAGAACAGTACGTGCTACCACACCCGGTTCGAGAGGGTTAGTACCATGCGCGGGAAGGGGTTAAGTAGGCACTTAGTAAGGAGCAAAACACTCTCGCGCGTAGAACACTGATACTAAACGGTGTGCTTCATACCAACACAAGCTCATGCAACGATTAGTCTATTTTAGGATCACTGTTAAAAAAAGGAAAGAAATAATAAATCATGCACTTTCAGTTTTATTAGGATAGCTGCAAACGGCCTCTTCAGAAAAGTATAAGCACAGGGGGATTCCACTCGAGCAACACGTGTGTTTGTTAGTATCGCCCCCGCGGGCTGTGTCATCGGATTGATTGATTCACACTCTTCTACCTCTGCGGGTCCATCGCGCTCGATGGCGGCGTGCGTCAATCGCTAATGGGAAAATGATGTACTGCCTTTGGCCCACCGATGGAGAAGGTGGGTGGGAGGAGGAAAATGCCGCCGGCGGGCTGCTGATCAGGTATGCAATCACCGCACCTTCTGCACTCGGGCACACCAACGAGATAGAATTTTAAATGAAAAATAAATCTCTAACAGAGAGTACAGAACATTCGATTCTTTCCGGCGCTCCGAGAAAAAAACGCATGTCAGTTAATCCACTTTTAAGTGTGTGAGTTGATAGAGCGCGCTTTTCGCTTCGAAATGAACCACTAACACACTTGCGGGGACGCACAAATCGTTCGCGGTCTTTCGAGTATGTTTCACAAATTCACTTGCGGAGTCGCACCGTTCGGGAAAACGAGTATATTTGTTCACTAATTTATTTCCCAGTCGGAGAGGGAGGATCGAGAGAAGAAGGAAGCGCGAAACTCGCCTTGGTATAACTCACACACGCACACACACACACACGCCCTCCCACATAAGCACACAACCGATCCAAACACTCGACAACACTCGGCAACAGTCGCTGTTGCTGTGGGCAGTTTGAGTTTTTCCGTACATTTTCGACCATTTCATTGTCAGCGTTACGGCGTTACCACCCCTATCTCCACCGAGAGCCGGCTCGACCGTTCCGGTGTGGCGAGCTCATTCACGACCCAAACCCGGCCTATTCTTATCTCTTTCGCTGCAGACCAATTTTCCTCTCGGCGACAATTTAACACCGATCGGGTGGATTTTTTTTTATTGACTGCACGTACGGCTACGTTGGAAAGGAAAGACTGGTGCGTGATTGGTACTGGTGACCTTGACATTTGGTGGTGGCTTCGACCACCGTTCGGCGTAGGTGCTGGATGGCCACGGTCGAGGCAACGTGGCTGGTGTCATCCGTTACGTGAGTGTGTTTGTCGCAGTTGGAATGAACCATTGAATGGGCAATTAACGAGAGTTGCACATTACGCGTCGAATACTTAAGCAGCAACGAAAAAATGTCTAGGTCATAACAACAAATTCGTATGTTGGTTTTTATGTATACATTGTTTAAATATTAAAAATATTTATTATGAAAATATTTGGTTGTATTGCTTTCATTTCGAGTCCAAAATTGATATTAAAAATCTTACAACGCACACATCGCCGTTCCTCTTTATCTGACTAGCTCCACGCGGCATGGGTAGTTGGGATGATCATTTGAAGTTCAAACCCACTCAACTAACACACGCAGAGCCGCGCGACCAACTAACCGACATCTAGAGCCGGTGATGCGAAAATTCTGTTCAAGCGCGGAGAGTACAATGACCGCACCGGCAGTGAAGTCGGAGATTTTGTTTGCGGCCGGAAACGTTCAAAACACCATTTGTTGTACGTTTCCCTCAGAATTAGCTGTTTACCTGTGGGTGTTTAATTCTTTGGAATTCTTTGGACCTTTCTTTGGACCTTTTGAAAAATGAATTGAAAATTTTCTCCTCGAGTAGATACGAGTAGATCTCAGTTTCATGTTTGTCGCAACTGACGACCATCTATAGCCTTCTCATCAAACAGTCGTTTAAGTCATAGGATCTATTTGTTCGTGCTGTTTATAGCCCTTCGCCAGTGTCACAAATAAAAAGGAGCGCAGAATCTGTTCTCCATTGCTGACGTATACAACTCCACACGTGAAAACAAAGTCCTCTGCCAGCCGATCAAAGTTTACCCCGAACCGACACACGAGGCAGTTATTGCGATGACGTCCAACCCAAACTGGAGCACCAATCATGCCGGGAGATTCCGACACAACGTAGTCACGTTTCGGCAAATATTTGAAACACACGTTTGAGGAGCATAATTCTTTCCACAAATAAGCGTTCGTCTCGAAGCCGGGACGCGAAACACGCCGCATGCGATGCTAAAGATGGCATCAAACACGATACGTCTGCATGTTGTTTGATCCTTCAATAAGGCGATAGTCGGGCTTTGTTGGTGCGGGAGAAAATATTTGGCCGACCGGTGACTGGTGACGCACTGTGAGACTTTGTTCTCCAGCACGTGTTGCCCTTTAAAGTGACTTTTATTTCAACAAACTTGATTGAATAAATGTGTCAATCTGGTCGAATTTCTTCTGCGAGTACCCTTTTGGCGCACCAGATTTAACCTCAAAAAAGAGAACCATACGTGACACATCCAGCTAATAGCGTATCCTTTTATTGGGGTTTTCCCCCAAACCCTCGTCAAGCAGACGCAAACCCAGCGTAAACGATTCGCCACAGGCGTGCGCTTATTTGCGGGTACACAGGTATGCGCGGGCCCCGAAAAGGACACCAACCTGCCTCCGGGAGCTAGTTAATTTGGGGATGATGGTAACAGTTGTCCGTCTTATGGGACGCGATGGGATTACCTCTTTAAGGTTGGATTTGGCCGAGATGGAGCGTTTCGGGACAAAGCATTACTCTTCGGCGGCGAAACGGACGGATACAAGAATCAACTGGTTTCTTGATAATAGAAATAGAAAGCAAACGACCGGTCACCCTTTTCTCGAGTGGGTCTCGTCTTGTTCACTCTTCCGAGCGAACGCCAGATAAGACGCACTGAAGGTGAAGGTAAATAAGAACAACTTGCCGGAGCCGTCTGTGCCATTTTTATAGCGCAAGAAAGTGGCCCCTTTACGGGCCCTTTGAGTCACTTCGTTCGGGTGCGTAATGTGGGTAGTGTTGTAGTAGGGCAAGTGAATGGGAGAAATTGATATTGCGTCAGCAGCGGTGAAAACAAATACCGTGCGCGTTCACTATTATCTGAGTGAGACGTTTACTTTAAGTTCTTCCGTAGACTTTAGCCAATTAGGTGCTCTTTTCGTTTTATTCAAGGCAATATACACGTTTCTCTTTAAACTATGTTAAATGAGCTTGTTTTTGGAGTACGATATTGTAGTTTTGACAGGAACTACAGTAAAAATATCATTATGTCACAGAGAAAAGCTAAATTTACTAAAAAACTAAGACATTTATCCGCGCATAGTGACATTTATAGCATGCTCTTTTATTTTATAGCTTAATTTATAGCAAGCTATTTATCAGATTCCAAGTGTAGTGTTTTAAGTTTCAATTGTTATTCGTCTTTTTGTAAGTTTAGAAACAAAAATATCAAGAATGGACTTTAAGATGATAAAAATAATCATGAAATTATTTTTAAACTAAAAAAAACTCCTGAATCAAAACACAAAACAATGCCACAGTCATGCTGATCGGCTTCCGATTAAATAAAAGGCAACATCTGTGTTTATAGCGCGCTCTAAATCAAATCACTTATCAAATTTATCGTCCCCTCCGGATCGGTGATAAAGTTCGCTTCAGTTCCGACGTGCAAAAAACCCGCCTTTGAACTGACTTATCAGCGATCCACCGCATGACGGTCCAGCAACAGATATCTCAACCGCAGGCGTGAATCTTGCCCGTGCTTTACGAGCGCCGCTAATCAACGCGGGTCAATATGGGTGGTGATTTACAAGGCCCGTTCGTCCCGAAACTTTCCTACGCTGCGGAGTCGATCAACGTCCGGTAGCAGCAGCAGCAGCAGCATCACCCTCGCGGCAATGCGTGATTGATCGAACAGCCGGTGCCTAACCGAAACATGGGCTGCGCGATAGTCGCAATCGCGACCACCGGCTCAGTTTCCGGGCATCGGGGCTCGCCGGGAAGGTACGGAACCAATTATCTGCCCCGGCGCCGCTCGTTTGTCAGGAAATTATTCCCACCGGTGTTAACAGGAAAGTGAAACAACCGCTCGCTCGCTGATAGCGGATCCGGTCGAATCTTGGTTCCTTCCTCTGGTTGTCAGAGGCAACGAAAAAAAATTACTCATCCTCATGCACCCAAAAGACACAACAAGACCAGAACGAGAGCAAAGTCGTCAGTGGGGTCAGCAACAAAAAAGAGTCACGCCCTTGTGATAATTCTTCGGCCAAACATTCGTTCGGCACCATTCCGACTTGTTGGCGGCGCTCTGTATGTTTTTTTTTTTCACAGTTTGTTTCGAGGATGTCTTTATTTTCGGCGCTTGAAGATGACATGCGAGGCGAAAAGAACCTTCCCATAAAGAAGGATCTAACAGCGGCGAAAAAAACGCCATCATATGTCACAGTGAGTGTGAGTGTGGGTGGGAGGCAAGAAAACAGCATCCGATAACGTGTGCCTTGTCTGTTATGCTCGAAGGTGAAGGAACGGATCCACACACTCACACGTACACGATGGTCAAGGAAAATTCACAACGAAAAAACACATACACAATAATAGAAATATCCCATTCACGCTGCTAATGGTGCACCACGGCTGAACAGGCTGAACGTGCGCGCGTGGAAAACGAATTCGAAATCGTACAGATAGTTTGTGAATAAAATTATTCCGTCTTCTGTCGCTCATCGATGACAGCTGCCAATTTTCAGGCCAGATTGTTGCTGAACCGGTGCCAGGACGGTTAAAATGTACGCCAACCGTTTGCTGCCGCGTTTGGCTGGCGGGAACAATGATAATCTCCTCTTAAATTGAACCGAAACTCGATTAGCGTGACTGTATCGGCCGGCCCCGGTCGTGGTCGATGCTGTGGTGGTGGTGGTGGTGGTGGAGTTATTTTAAAAAATCACAAACGGTTCGCTTTCCTCCCCTTTCATCAGGACGTAACGAAAGTACTGCGATCTTCTCGATGTTGTTGAGCGAAATATTTTCAAAACAAAAACCATCATCATTTCGCACATTCACTTCACTTCGAGACGGGGTCGTTTGTTTTGTTATAACATTAAGAAAAACACGCGCGCACACACACACGCATTGAAGACACACTTCCTCTTGAGCATTGTGGTAAGGCGCATGCGCAAAGTCCTTTTTTGAAATTCACAACTCTCCACGTGAGTAGTATAAGAACCAATAAAAAAGCACATTTATTGTGCAACAATGATCCATCCAGGCACAGTTCACATTTCGCGCACCAATACCAAAACTACAGACGACTGTCGCTTTTCCGTTCCGTTCCACTGCGTGCGTGCGTTACCAGTTCGGTTCGCGTTTTCTGAGCGCGCACACTTTGCACGGTAAAATGGCACCACACGATCCGTCGAGCGTTTGCGAAGGACTGTGGTGTGGTGGTCCGTCGGCCAGGTCCGGCTCGGGTCCGGCGTACAAAAACGAAACAAACCACCCCCCGAGGGGATCGATGTGTGTGTGCGTCTGAGAGAGAGAGAGAGAGAGATAGAGCGTTCACAAGCGAACACTCACACGGCAAACCAACGCGCGAGATAGCAGATAGTGGACCGGTGTAGTAGAATTTTAAATCACCCCCTGGCACAGCACACGGGCACCAACTCCCCCCCCCCCCGCTCCCTCCGCACAGCAACAGGTTGTTGCAGGGATGGATTAGTCCACTCGCCCGCTGGGTGAGCGACTGTTGGAGTGTTGAAGTCTCGGGCGAAATCTGAAGCTGATGGAGCGCGAGCGTGAGTGGACGGATGATCTCGTTTCGTTGGCCGATCCCGGGGAGGGCTGTGTCCCGAGGGTGGGGATTGCAAATGCCGGTAAATCTGCCCCTCACCCTCACCACAGCACACAGCAGGGGGAGTCAGGGGTTGGGTTTTAGCAGAGGTCAGGTGATGAGTGAAATGATTGAAACAAAAATAACGACGCTGTTCTCTCGATCCAGCTCGATCGGGGTTTGCATCGGTGTGGTGGTGGTGGTGATTGTTTTGTGAGATTTGGCGAGCATGGTTTCGCAAAAGGAATGGAGAATGAGCGTTGGTGTGCATTTTAGAGTGTAACAGAACGGAACATTTTACAGCATTTTAAACATTTTTACTTTTGGAACGGATTCTATGTTTTCTATTTTACCATCTTGGAGAATTCTCTATCTTTCTATCTTCTTATGATGATAAATATTAATTAACATTGAATTTTGTAATTTTCAATATCAAACATTAGTTAGTGTGAGATATTAAGTTGATACAATAAGAGTAGATTTGCTTGAAACATTTGATTCCAATTAATCTGACCTAGCAAACTATAAATTCTAAAAATTGAGGTATAATGGTAGATTAATGGTAAACATATGTAGCAATATTGTCCTCTTCACCATTGTCAAAGAACAGTTGTTGACGAAAATAATCGATTCTCGAATCGATCGATCGATCGAATCGATCTTCGAAAAAAATATTAGAAAATCAACCAGAAAAAGTCTAAAAGAGACTCAATGTACTCGGTTCTCAATGTACATATTTTGTGTTTCACTTTAAATTTAACCTTTTTAATTTTTCAAATAAACTTAAACTTACGGTGAAAGTAAGAGAATCACAGCTCTCACATTAACAATATTAAAAGCAAGGGAGTAAATTTGATAAACTTAAGAAAACAGTACTTCAAACGCTCTATTACCAGCGCATCATCTTCTAAGCAGTTCCTTGTTTCATTTTTTATTTTTTCTCCAATCTCCAACACCAATGCCTGCAATATTCCAGGTTTGAGTCTTCCGGGCCAATGCTTGCAACCGAAGAAAAGGATAAAAAAACTTCAACGGTAATCTCCCTTGAGGCCCTTTGCGCCACGAGAGGCTGAAGTTGATTTTGATTGGTAGCATAATTTTGCGCTATATTTAGATCAGGCAGGGCGGCAAGGGCAGCGCACACTGGCAAAGGCGGACGGCCATAAACGATCAAAACAATAGGATAATACTGCACTTGAACCGTGATGCGCTGTCGGGGCGAGTTTATGCTAAAGGGCGGCTCCGTTTTGTGCGCGGTGCGTTTCAACGAGGATTGACAATGCGCGGTACGACGATGGGTTGCGTGCGTTGCGCAAACTGTGACGCTCCGTACATGCTGCTTATTATAAATAACGAATAAAAATCACCCACGAGACGGACACGCCTGCGGGGGGTCGAGACAGGTCGCAAAAAAGTGACACGACACCAGGTCAGATCTACGCTGGATTTGCCCGCTGCTGGCAGCGATTCGTAAAACTGCACACTCCATTAGCAGCCCCGCACTGCCGAACGCATGTCTGGTGAGCGAGAAACGAGTTTCTAGCTCCACACCACTGACCATCCTCAACGGGTGCACACCGGCACACTCTGCAGCTCCCTGGGCGAAAGATCACCTCGAACGCACCGAAGCGCTGCCGGTTATTAGTACCGATGCATTTTTAACCCTTTTTTCGTTGTTGGCTCAATTCAATCCACCCTGAGCCCGGCGTGACACACATACCTCTTTCTCCATTCACCGTTGGCAAAGATGTACGTCACTTCGACCGGTGGCATAATCGAAGCCGGCGATCGCACTCAGCTGCACTCGTTCTCGGTCGCAGGATCCACTGGCACGAAAACTTGCATGCATTACCACCGTTCTAGGTTCTTTTACGCCACTACGCCTTCTAAGGTAACGAGACGTCGTTAATAGTAACGAAAAAAAAAATGGTTGAAATCAATCAATCACACTCGGGCGAACGTCCACTGACAGGAACTAACAGCGTCGATAAGATCGCACCGGCAACTGGCACGGAGCGCAAACGGAAAGGCCACCTCCGGGACGGTATCGAAAATCGGTCCACCGAAGATTATCTCTCTGCCGGGCGTTATCTGAATGGAGAGCTTTTCCTGGATTTTGTAGAGCCCATTGTACGCTCTTGGAAGCGTGTGCTGTTTTACGTCTGCAAATGTGAGTTACAGACTAATATACTTTAGTGAAATAAACAAAAATCATTTAAGATATTTTTAATGAATGTGTTTCATTGTAATCTAGTTTTCCATTGCATTGGAATTTGACTTAAAAAAAAAATATAAGAAATATAGTAGGTTATTTTGCACAAATGTAGAATTTAGTCTATTTCTAGGAACGCAGATGGAACAACTTTTTATTTGTTTTTATTTATGGTATGTTTTTATAGCAGTTCTAAATGATTCTAGACGACTTTAGTTACGAAAAATGGCATGTTGTTTATGTTTAATTAACTGTACAGATATTGTAAAAATTATAAACTATCGTTTATCAGTAAACATATCAACAATCTCAATACTCTGAAAATAAAATATTCTGCATTCTAAATGAAACAATAAACGTGCTTTCATATAATACCATACAATAAAAAATGCATATCATGCATCGATATATAAAAAAAATTGCGTCGATGTTTCGACTAATCCGAAGTAACTGGTCCGTTGAATGATAAGAGGCGGCTCTGAACCAACTAATCCTTGCGTCGGCCGACCATACGGCCCACTTGCATACAGTCGCACGTGCTCCCCAATCGTCAAGACAACGAGCGCCGGCCAAATCGCATTGGCCAGCGGATAGATAAGGCCCGAAGGCTCTCTAAATCCCACCCGGCATCTCGGCCACCCGGCCAGATGGCCCCGCCGATTTGTCGCTGCCGCCGTGTGGGGATGGCTGCTTCATTTTCCATCCCATTGCGTGCGTCGCTGTTCGCACGTTCAAGGGCTTCTAATTTTAGTGTGCCGCTCGCAAACACTTCTGCCCGCTGAAAGGATGACAGGAGTGTTGAAAAGGAGGAAGACAAAAAGCGATGGAGGATTTTCGACCGAGATAGGAAGGTGGTAGAAAAACAAACGCGACTGATAAATTGATTTGCGCCACTATTGCATCATGCTTTGATATTTCGCGTGCCCCGGTACGGCTGGCCGTGTCCGTCGAAGACGTCACTGGGTGGGTGTGTTGAGATGGCTCGACGAAACTGCGTGTTTGCGAGATTCAATTTGTAGTGTAGTGCTGCAGTGGCTTTAACAATAACGCGGCACATTTCCGGCGTAATCCTTTAAGCTGGCGAGGAGCTTCAGTTTTTGGAAGTACGTCATTACGGTGCCATGAGACATTGTTTCGGCGATGATAGGAGTGACCAGTTGATAAGTTTATTTTTATTTTTCGCCTCCAAAATAACGCAAAACGCTATCCTCTAAGGTGGTGGAACTGTTATAGTGAGCATACTAAACCATTTTAATGCCATGTTTATGGTTTTTCTTACTCCCATCTTAGAACTCTTGTTTCGGCATGCAACAACTTGTATTACCACTGCCTTACTATCGTCTATGCCGTCGCGTGACAAGCGTCGGTGCAATAAAAAAGCATGTAACAGCAACGCTGTTACGACGGCTCTTGCCTTATATTTTGTTGACTGCGAGACAAGACGACCGTGAATTGCACGAATATAGAACGGAAACACGAACTCGGGCTTCGTGCGAAAGAAATCGGTTACTCATTCATCTAATTTGGATATCAATCGGCGGCGTCGAAAGGTGGAATAAAAATAATCTATCTTTATTAGCTGGTGGTGGTAGGAAGTGGCACTAATCGACTTGTTGCTGACACCGATCAATTTCTTTGCTTTTTCTAGGGAAGCTAGATTTTGAAGGGAAAAGCTTTTCCAGATGGAGACGCCCAGTGCGTCGTAAGAAAGTTTTTCACTGTATCCTGTTGGCATTTTCTTTCAATTGTGTTGACATTGTTTTGTTTATAAATCATATTAAATTTTCAATGTTACTTTATCTTTGAAAAGGTGTCTTTGAATAGGTGTCTGATAGGTGTAATCATGACATTACATTCAGCATAATCTTATTCCATGACCACTGGAAGCGCCGTTGTGACGAAGCGTTGCATACATTCAGGCGTATTACTGAAGACACCGTGCAGGGTTTCCAATGTTTTTGGAATGAAAAAGTGATTGAGTAACTCAATCAGCATAATGTAAAACTAGCTAAACAAATCATGTTTTTTAAGCTCACTTGTATTTTAAAAGTATTAAACCTAGAAAGTAAGTGAAGCAAAATATAAAAAATAAATGGAACAGGTGTAACAAATTCGTGGTAAGATTAGAAACACTCCACATGAATTACATGTTTTCTTAACGTCTTGCCATTTGACACGTTTCAGTCGATAGAAGAGTAAGTGGTCCACTGGTCGACCCGATTCAGGGACGTTCAGCGAAATAAAAAGCACCCTGTCCAGCTGCGTCAACGCTATCTCGCTAACCAGTTGACCGACCGTTTTCCCATGACCTTCACAGCAGAACGGCGGGTGGTACAGCGCTAACAGCGAAACGGCGGGGAAAGTGGTAAGATACGAACGAAAATATAATAAACCATTCAACCCCTTTTTTTCTCCCCTGCCCAGTCGAAGCTGCCGAGACACGAGTTTATTTTTATACTCTTCGTCTAAAAGAAGGCAAGGAAAAATAAATGAAAATTCTCACCCGACCGAAGAAAGAAATATTTACCGCGGGTTCCTATTGAACTGGGCAGTTCGAGACGGTTGAGTGATGGGCATGAGCAGGCGCACGAGGAAAGAGAGCAAACCAACGAAAAAAACATGTGTATCCCGCCGATGGTGTGGCGCCAAATGAAAGTGAAATGATGCCCTCCGATATCGGTAGACCACGCGCGCTTACCGCAGCCAAACAGGATCTCGCCGAAAACATCACGCTTGTGCCTTCTCCACTATCGTCGTCGGTGACGTCACAAGCGCACCCAGACCGGACCGGAAGGGAAAGGAAGTTTTGCAGACAGGGCCAAAGGTTTTTTTTCCTTCCCAAGCGACCATTAATTACGATACCGCGCCTAGCTCACCGTGCCGAGGCGGGCGTGCCAACCGGAACAAGCGAGCAGATGGGCGAACGAGCAAGAAAAACTATAACCTATCGAAAGTCATAAAAACGATTAGGAAATGATGATGAACTTTTATGAGGTTTTTGAACCCTGCTTTCCCAGGAGTACTGGGATACAGGGAGTAACAAAGTTGGACGGAAATTGGTGCACAACATCGGGGAGGCGATAGCGGGTGCATCGGAAGGAGTCGCGCGGTCGTGCAAACGATCTGTTTACACAGAGGCAGTAGTAAAATTCGTGCCAACGGCTCGATGTTCACCACGAAACTGCTGGTGGCAAACGTGCCATTAGGAGAACCGAGATGGATTTCGTTTTAGAAATCGTTATTATTTCATTTTTTTATGGCAGAACACTACTGCTTTGAAGTTTAGCATGGAAATCAGATGATTTGAATTAGACGCATGCCAGTTGAAATAACAAAAACTCATTTAAAGGACGCCACTTTGAATGCTCTTCTAAGATCCCTTTGCAGTGAGATAGAAAAAATGCCATAAAAAATTATGGCATTTATTAATGAATTTTATTAGGCAATCCCATAAATAGTAATTCGATAAATTAATGTTGACAGCTTCACTTATCCTCTTGATAAGGGCAAACCTCTTGATGGTTCAAGTATTCAAAATATGCAGACGGTTAAGTTTGATCAAGAGTCAATAAAACGTAATGCAGACAATCACAACTGCAAGTTGTAATTATGTCGTACTAGAATACAAGTACTGATAACGATTGTCGACCTTGAGTGAGGGTTATCAATTTCTCAAGTTGATGAACTTCATGATGGAAAACCAGAAATCGGTGTCCCATTTTGAAGTATTCTTTAATAATTCTGAGTGGATTATAAGCTGTTATAAAAATCTAGTGAGGTTTCATCAGTGATCAGTTTGCAACAATCGTCACAACCCATTAATCTGAGATTTAATCTTGTTGAAATGTTATGATGAAATTGCTAGCCCATTTTTGGTAGATTTTATAGTGAATTTTTGGGAGATCTACTATCGATAGAGATCCGGCTGTCTGCTTCACTCCAATTATTATAGGCTCTTAATTAAACCTAACCACACATTACGTACTCCAAGCACACGTTTTAATACTGTTGTAATTACTTTCACCATCCGTGGTTTGATTTGAAGCGAAACTCATCGCAACACGAGATAAATCACACAGTGCGAAACGAATCGTTACACTTGGATAAACTTCGTGCCCTTTGCAAAGGAGCCACACGAGCCGTGCGGCATTCCACGAAAGCGATGTGTCGCAAAAATCGTTCGAAAATACCACCGGAAGATAGAAACACGTGTGCTGCGTCACACGTGCGACCTATACACGGTTGGCAAACGTCGAAACCATCGTTTGCGCCAGTAAGCAGCAGGCAACAGTAATCGAATATTGCGGCATTTGTGGTTTTGTGGCTGTGACACGGCAATGCGATATCAATACAGATGATACGAACGTACGCTACATTGAAGTTTCTGTGCGTAAATCATAGCGGAGCACGTGTTTGCTGCGAGAGGCCCCCATTATAAATTGGGTGGGCACACAGTGAATCGAATAATTTGCAAACAGAATTCACAACGCCAACGCCGGCCGGACAATGTGGACTGTTTCTATCAATGTCAACCATTGTTGGTCGATTGTGGGGTTAAAATAATAATTTCAACGCATGCATAAAAAAGCGTGTGAAGAGGGGAAAAAAGCGCCGGTAATATGGCGAATAAAACACACATTGTAAATTGATCTGTAGCGTGTGACGCGAGTGTGTGTGTGTGTGTGTGTGTGGACGGTTGCGCATCGCCCGAGAGCTATCGAGGGCGCCATCAGCGATGCGTAGCTCGCGATTGTCACCAGCCCTGCCCTTTCCTTAGCCTTGGGGTCCAAATACGCCACCCACAACCGGGACCCGTGGCATCATTATCGCAGGCTCGGTGGCGGCGGCGGCAGCGGCACGGAAGAGGATCAGGGTTACCTGCGGTACGGAATTTGCATGCCGAGCGTGCGCTGTTGGTGATGTGTTTTTTTCGGGATACATCATTGAGAGGTCCGGTTCGGTATTCAGTGCGTGCGGTAGCCTTCACAACACATGGGTGCAATGTTTGCCTGCTGTGTCCTCGCGTGCCAGCCGGAGAGAACTCTCTTTTTTATTGCTAATTTTATTGGCGTGAAAGTCCAAAAGTTTGAAGGCGATTGACAACAGATTCACGACGAATTGAAGATGTAGCTTCAAACAAAACTGAAAGTGGTTGTTTTTGGCACATGAATTGTTTTAAATTTGGAGAGAAAGTTTGGCGAGTATCGATAGGCTTATTTGTTATGCACAAGGCATACTTGAAGACTTATGAAATACAGTTTTGCCAATAACATCTTCGAATTCAATTTTGTGTCGTAAGAAACAATCCAGCCCCTTAGCTTTAGAAATTGTAATGAGACAGAGAAGTGTGTGCTGGACAGATTGCATACATCCGGGCTGAATTATACGTATTTTTCAAAATGTATGCACTCTGCATTACAAAACGCCAGATTAATGCTTTTTGAACGCTTTTGACCAATACATTTTCCTTGTTTGGAACACTGCAGGCAAGTTTAATGCTTTGAACATTTGAAAGCAAATGGATACAACGGAATTACTACCGAAATCGTGGACAAATGTGTCAGCTAAACCATAAGTTGGCTAGGCCACCTGTTTTTCAACTGTCTGATCACTGCTAACGTCTGTTAAATCTCATCCACCGCAACAAAACAAAAAGTTGTTATTGTTGTCAAACCGTTCCGCAAACCAACAAATATGTACACCGCGCAAAAACCAAACCTCAACATAACCTTCAAAAAACGGTCTTTTATTCTGTTGATTCTTGATTCGCAATCACTGTGTCACTCTGTACCCAAACGCAAGCGGGAGTGTTTTGTCAAAGTTCATCCATGGTGGAAAAAAGGTTGCTCAAATTGCCCCCAAAAAGGGGATGTGCTGTTTTTGTTTCGTTTTTGGCGGTGTACGGTGTAGTCGAGTCGCACAAAGGAGCGAAATGAAGTTTTGTGATCGTGTTGAAGGTTTTGTTATTTTATGGCACAGTTTGAGGTGTGTTTATAGCATCTGTTTAGTAGAAGATTTGAATCACTAGGCGAAAGCGAAATTTCGTTTTGAGTTGTTTTATTATAAACTAAAAAAACTAATACGATTAAAAAAACCAGTGCGTCAATGTCAATGTCAAAAGGAAATAAATGAGAATGGAATTAGATAAACCACTTCAAGCAATTGAACGCAGCTTGCCCCGTAGGGTTGTCGCCGAAAAGGACTTAGTACGCATACGATCCCTCAAGTGATGCACGCGATGATCCTAGGTCTCACCGACAAGAATGCACCAGTCAATGTTTCATTTGCACTGGTCGGGCCCGAGAGTTCTGTTGCGCTGTTGGATCAATATTCGCACCGGTTGGTGCCTTCCACCCGGTCGCCTAGGGCGAATGGCGAATGGAAAACAACCTTCACCGGCGGAGGAAACGACACCAAAAGGGTTCCATAGTTCGATGTTTTTGTTTCTCCTCCACCCAAAAGACCATCCAACAGCGCCTGTGTTTGTTCTACCTTAACCTCGTTAGAGTGATTGCCACATCGCCGATGTGCCGAGGATGCATTTTTGTAGCATGTAGTTTCGCATGTGCAGTGGTGTCAGGCGGCGTGTGTACGGTGCGTGCCTGAAATTGCTTCTGTTTGATGAGGATATGCTGCTGGAGACGGTGGTGTTATCACACGCCTGGAATTTCCATAAATGAAGAAATATCCGCAGTACAGCAATGCTTGTTCCCATGCAGTTTATCATTTCCTCATTTCCGGACGCTGACAGGTGTGCTGTCAAACGCGTACGCAGCGATTTAGGGCAAAATTGACTGCGTTCGGTGCAACAATGTTTGCTGATGATCTATTTCGTGGTACAAGTGGCCCTGCAAAGAACCTCAAAGACTGACAAGGTCGCACTGGGAAGTAGAACCGTGTGAAGCTTCGAGTGCAGCCCAGACGATCAACAACCCGTTCCACCCGAAACCGTTTACTGCACTGGCATTCGCCAAATAAACACATGTTATTGCTTTTGTTATGCTGCCAAACTGCTCTAAACTAAAGCACTTTTGGTGTCTCCTTTCACAGCAAAAAGCAACCCTTTCCTTATCGATACTGAAAGCGCTCGGACAGCGTGGTGCTCGAGCCGTGAGCACCTGGCACAGTGCCGTGGAATGTGCAAAACCTGCCCCTTGAAACCGAAGCAGACTATAAAAATCCGAGCGGCTTCTGGGACATAATTAAATGCCCCTTCACGCTGGGGGAGCTTAAATCTCCGGGGACACTCCTTCTGCGGCGGGGGCTACAATATTTAATTAGAAGCTGAGCAAAAAACTACAAAGCTTCCCTCTTGACATGACTCTTGACAGACGGTTCGCGATCCTGCGATTAATTACGGCTACCACATTCGTTCCTATTTCTGCGGTTGCGATTGTGTCGTAAGTGGTTTAAGTAGTTGTCAAACCGCGATAATTGAACGCGCCGTGTCAACTGTTACGCCCTTCCCCTACATTTTCCATTTAATACACCCCGGCAGGTGGCAGCTTTGTTTATCATACCATTTCCTGAACGAACGCTGGATGCTAATTTGAAAGCTTAAAAGCTGAGCTTAACTGCACACAACCACGGCTGGGTGTTATTTATCAGCACGCGCTTAGGATGGGTGTGTGTGTGCGTTAAACTGTGTACGTAATTTAATAGGCGATGATAGAGTTTAACGATAAAAGCTTAATAAGCGAGGTAGGGAACGTTTCTAAACCGTTCTGGGAAGCCCGGCGATTAGATAAAAAATATGCAAACACGAGTTGATAATTTCATTATGGATCTTCATTACTCTGTACTGATTGGATTTTTTATCTGATCGTAGAATCGAGAGGATGTAAATATAAAAACGAGAATGATAATCAAATAAATAAATAATGTTTTTCATGTGCTAGATAATTTTTAAACGTTGTATTACAAACGTGTTTTGCCATAACATTCGAAATTGGTTTAAAATTTTGTTTAATCTTTTTATCAATTAATCGCAATACTACGATATATAGCAATTGAGAGCCTTTTCTAATGTATTGCCAGGCATAGTTTACTGAGATTATCCTTTAAGTAACAGGTTGCGCTACCCTTCACGAGATGGCGCCACCGAAGCAAAGTTGACATACATTTTTCCTATCCTTAAACTTCGAGCGTTCCAGAAATATGGGTTGGGTAATTTGGGTGTTTTAATTGTAATAAAGAGCCTCTAAGATTGGATGGGAAAAGATGGGAAAAAGATGATGAAATAAATTGTAATTGATTCTTTTATTAACAAACTTTGTTGTTCGGATTGGAGTAGACTAGACCGGCTTGTAATTTATAAATCGCTCGAAAATGAATGTAAGGTAAAGTATAGAATGTTTAGTGGAATTGAAATAATTATTTATAATTAGATATTTAGTTGAACTTGATTGAAATAAATTAGATCGTATTATTCCTGTCCACACCGTGTGCTGGTGAAGTGGACAGTCTTAATTTATTGTGCATCCGCTACCCATTCCCTGCCGTCAACAATAATCGCTCTGCAAGAGGAATCTTGTTAGCCCACATTAAATATAGCTCACCGCTGTAACGCTGCGACAAACTACTTAGCATTCCCGCGTGACTAATCGCTCGCCGATAAACCCGTGCGCGCCACTTATGCATCGATCCCGCGCGCTTGTCAACCCACATTCTCACCTGCAACCGCACCGGGCAGCCACGAGAGTGACTAACAGCCGCCACGGCGACCACTCCGACTCCGGAAAGCGCAGAGAACGTGCGCAAACCCGGAGCACCCGGCCTCCATATGACGCCATTTTCCGGACATGACCTACCATGCCGGGCCGGACCGGCTGGCCGTGAAAAAAAGCACCGATGGAGCCGCCGCATCACACGCTTTTCCCTCGCCGAGCGCTGACCGTAAGAATGTATGTAAATCAGTCCACTATCCGCGCGTCAGTTCGTCATCTTCGTGTCGGTGTAGAATTGTTATTCTTGCATAATTAATCTATCCACCGCGCTAAACCGGGCACGACCAGCTGAAACCGTTACGGAGCCGGCCCTCTACCGGTAGGCACTGGGTTGGTTCTGCGCAGGCACTTCTCCCGCCCAGTGGGTGATGTGTTTACATCATCCGAAGCATTCCTCTGGAAACTGCAGGACCATACTGGATGGCGGTACAACAATGCAAATATCAAACCCGCACGTAATATCGACGATGACGTTGGGTAGTGAGATTTATCTAGTTTTTTTTGCTCCATGAGGCCATACTGTCTTTCAAGAAATATTCTTGAAGAAACATTCCTCAAGGATCTTCCTGGACAACTTCTCGACTCTTCCTGCATCTCACGGCCGGAGGACAAGATTTAATTGAAGGCAAACAATGCACCCACGAGCGGTGCCGCCAATTGAGATTAACGCATTTTTAATTGAGTTTTATTCTCCCTCCGGCTGGCTAGAGCAGGGATCGCCCTTCATTCCCGTGACTATGACTAATGGCTGACCCCATTTTGGGATCAGACCACAGTCGGCTCTGCCGATCGATCGTTGTCGTCGTAGTTTATTGAAACGGCCGCAAAACTCAATGATCTGTCGTCCATATTCCATCGTCGCACGCCCGCAACAGAGGCACGGACAGGTCAGGACCTTGTCAGCGGATCGGCGGATCGGCCGAAGATGGGTTTCTAATCAAATAACGCCGCGTGACGGCGTGGTGCGCTCGAAGCGATGAAACCGCACAGCTCGACGATCTTTGCTCGATCAATCATACGCGCCCTCATCATGGGGGCAACCAACGCCATCTCAAGCGCGATCGTTTTGCGCACATTGCGTTTAATTGATTTTTATGTCCGCCGAAACAAATTCATCAGCCTGTCGTCACACGGGCTGGCAGGCCGTGTCGGCACGATCGGCTTCGGGAGGCTTCTGGGCGTATTAATGTCGCTTTATTGTGACAGTTTTATGGCCGGTGGGACAATTAGAGTCAAGCGTTTAATTGCGAAACGTTGCTGGGTGGTTCGCTAGGTACGCACCGAGCATGCGGGGTGGGCTTTGAATACAGTTTACGATCATAATTTAGAATCAATTCGATGTGGAAGCTATGTGACAATGGTAAGTCGTGTGCATGGAGGCAGTGATCATGTGATCTTGTTCTTTGCTTGGTTAGTGCGATCGGCCGTAGCTGCTAGGATATCGGATACTAAAAGACGAGAGCAACCTTTTTTTATTTTGAAACACGAAGATAGGAACGATGACCCCTAACGCCATCTGGTAGAACATTTGGCAACCTTCTTCGTATTCTGACAACTGTTACGCACGTGGTGTACTATTACTATAATTTCTGATATAATTATGGAGGTTTGATTTGATATGCCGATAATAACTCAAACTATCACATCAATGAAGATTTCAAGGTTTTTCAATTGCCGTTTGAAAAAGCCATGGAAATATGTTCGCCAGTTTAAGACCAACACTGAATGTTTATATTATATTTGCAATAAACATCACGCCGTCCTTTTTATACTAGCCTTCACAGCTCCACTGCGATCTGCCATTGAAGCTTGTACACCCCATTACCAGGCTCCTTGGCGTCAGCTCGTCGAAACAGAGATGTTGGCGATGAACTTTCCAGATCTTGTCTACCGCGCCGAACGCCCGAAGGGGAATAAAAAAGAGCGTTTTGCGGATGAGCTCCATCGTGCTCAATTTCCATCAATCGACTCTAATTATTCGCGAGTCTTGCAGCACCCGACCGCCGTCGCCACCGAAGTACCGGCGCGCCCTTTGGACCGCCGCGCCGCGGTCGATATTGATGGTGGCAAATTGAATTTATCGCGGGCTTTTTTTTTGTTTTGCTCCAGAGAGGCGACAGCAGCCCCAGCAGAAGCAGCGTCAGCACCGAAAAGGACACGGGAACGGGGACAAACTCGTGCCATGTTGGAGCAAGCACCGTCGTCAGCTCTTATCGCCCGTTAATCTGCTTGATGGGACGGGCACATAAATTTCCATCAGCACCTTCGTCGAGGCATCACCCAACGCTCTTACGGGGACGGGAGAATGATCTGGATGGACGGCAAGAAGATGCCGCACCGACGGTGCTGGTCGTGTTGCGCGTGGCACATTATGCTTGGCTTTGAAAATCCGCGTGATTTCGCGCTCGATTCGGGTCTAGGATAACAACTGGGGGAGATGCTACACGTTGCATAATTTGCGAGAAATGTTTTCGCGCGAAATGTGACTAATTTGACATTTCAATTCCGCAGTGCAATTCGTGCCTCGAGGTCAAGGGAGGTGGAGATGCTCCACACACGCGGCCGCTCGTGTGGAGCCGCCGAAACAGACCGCACCGCGATCGTGGAGTTTGCATTCGCAACGTACATATGGCCCCGCGGAGTATGTTTACGCCGGGAATTAACACCTAGCGTCGCACAACACTGTCACTGATTAAGTGGCACATTCAGCGATGATTAACGACAATCTGTTTTCTTTGTGAGTGAAATTATGAATGAATTTTAAGCGAGGTGTTTGTTAAAGCTTATTTAGCGTTAATTACCCGTGACCAATCGGTTTTGTGACGACCGTAGAGAGCGAATTAATGAGTTAAAAATAGATAGTTTTTTTTTAATTTAACACAAATTTCTTATTTTTAGTGAGCATTGAGAGAGCACACGATTTCTTGTGGCTACATCTGGTAGAAAAACTGCAAACTATTCATATTATGACGGCTGGAACATGGCATGGTATAATTCTGTAGGATGGATTTGATATGCAAACTAGGTTTTTATGCTAACAACTCACAGCAACATCGTAACACCCTTTAAAAGGCTTTCAATCTGTCATCTTGACGACCTATATACATGGGCTACACTGCGCTATGCTCCATTTTACGTCAGAAATTGAAAGTAGAATAAATAAATGCTATGCTTCCGATTTGAACGATCGATACCGCAAACACAGCACACCTTTCGAGTCGTGCAGAAATGTATCGTGTTCGTACGCTAAGATCGTGAGTGAAAATGTGAGCCAGTGCTACTATGTGTTCTAATGCATTTGATTCATATGTGTTACATGTGTACGGGTCACTGGTAGGTGATAGCGAACACTCACTTGGGCTTGGGGTAACTGTCCAGACTCTGTTTACTGACACGGCGCCGAAATATCCGCTTGGCCGGTGCCTTGACTTTCATCTCCAACGTCGGGCAGTGGCTGATCTTCCGGTTGCGAAATAGCTTCACCAGCTGGCCCTGGGCCTCTGCGCGCGTCGGCGGCCGGGTACGGGACGCGAAGTTTGAAGTCACAGTTCACACACAAACGCGCGCGCGCGAGTTCCACAGCAGGTTAGCAAGAGAATCAGAAACCGTATATTGAAACCTTGTTGCGGGAAGATAGCAGACACCTGCTGCCTAACTTGGGCTCCCACCAGAAAGCGCCCGAGAGCTGTGCCGAGAACACTACCGCCGCAGAGATGGGAAATACGGAGCGCACTTTCCAAAAATCAAATTCGGCCACCAATTTACTCCATCACTAAGCGCGTGCTACAACACGGGACACGGGAAACGTTCGAAGCGATCATCATGTGCGGTTTCGCGTGTCGGATGGAGGAGGACGTTCGGTCACAGTGGAGACCTTGCACCGGTGAACGTAACGTGTAGGGATGGGTGAAACTTCAACGCGATCAAACACTTCTTCATGCACTGAAAATGAAAAGTCAATCGCAAACAATCAATGTTTGGAGCTCGGTCCAGCTGGCACTTGCGTCGCGTTGCGTCTTAAGTAGTGAGCTTGCGATATGGTTGGTGGGGGAAGCGTCTAAGCCGAGTCTAACTACAAGCGCTACTGCGTTCCGTTTGTTCCGGGTTTTTGCTGGTGATGGTGCTGGTGATCTACTGTCAGTCGCCTGACGCTGGGTGCGTTTACTGCTCCAACAGGATGATCTTGGTAAGAGCGTTATCGAGTGAGAAGATCTTCTTTTCTACCAAATGAATTGGAATATCTTTATAAGAAAGTCTGGTGAGCTCGTGGAAGGAACCGTCGAACTACTTCTTTTCGAATGATCACTGAGAACTATTCTTCCGAAATGTCGCTTTTCACTGTGCTCATAAGTCTTCAGCCATATCTTCAACATCTACTTTTATATCTGTAATCTCACACTGACGATCGTTTACTTCCGGGTCCCATTCACCTCACTTCAATAATAACACTGAGAAAACTTTTCTCCACCGTGTCCTGAAACAAGCGCTTCCACCTTGGTTCACTGACTTGCACTATACGGAGTCGTGTGTGCAACCTCTCCACCAAACGCCGATGCTGCGGGCTGAAGGGAATCTTGCAAACAAAAAAAGAACGCAGGGCGCAAAAATTCTTCCCCCCGTAATCAACGACGGTGTCCAAGCGACTGAGCCCGCGTCAATATAGCGGGAGTTCCGCGCGTATAACGAGTTTTTTTTTTTGCGTGCCCCGTCTCGAACCAGCAAGCAAATCGTACATCGTGCGCATACATGCACGCGGCGGCTCGCCTCGCCTTCGCCTCGTGCAGAAGGTACTTGACTTTCGAACGAATTCCAGTTCACAGACCAGCCGGTGCTGCGAGCGTTGTCGTTCGTCTAGGGCTCGATTCTCGGTCCCGTCCCGCAAGTGTCATTCCGCGTACTCCGCTCTCGAGCCAATCTAAATTCAATTTCAAGTTCTCGCGATCATCATCATCATCATCAACATTATCATCAGCGTCGTCGCCCGAAGGGTGCCGGCTACCGGCTAAGGATATAACTAGGAGTTTTGAAGCGTTTTAACGAAAGGGAAGCGAATTTAGTACACGAGGAAGCGATTAGTCGATCCAGTTTCTAAAAGGTGTTTCCATAAGATCTTTTAAGAGAATCTAGCCCGATTGTTGTCCAGAAGATCGTGTTGCGCAGAAGCTTCGCTCCACGATCAATTTGTCTACCGGGAGTGAGACTAACGATCCGGCTAGATTGCATTATTGTTGTGTCTGAAAGTCTTTTGCGTAGCCAAATTATCTCGCTCCGCTGTCTATGCCGCTTCGGTTCGCTTCCTAAACAAGGTTCGACGTCACAAACAGGTTCTAGACAGACGGGTGGCTTGGCGTTACCGCTTGGCTTGACTCTCGAAAGTAGTACCTTCGCATATGGGTAGCACACAGCTTAATGGGTGTCTTTTATCAGATAGTAGAATCAAACGCCGCTGGTTCTAGTGAGCAAGTGTGGAAGGAAATAAATTCGAAGGGCGTGTTCTTTTTTTCCTTTCGTCCAATTTGGACGGCGTTGCGCATTGAACCAATCTTGGACGTTAAGCTCAGAGACAGAGATTGTTGAACTGCCTGGAATTTGTTTTTTTTTTAATGGTGTCTCACATTATTGCAACTGATTGCGACACGATATTCCGAACCAACGAGTATCTGATATAACATTGGGAGGATTCTTTACATCGCTCTTCCTGCGCAGAGAGTTCTCTCTCCTCAGGGAGCCTATCGGACCCTCCTTTTCGGGCCGTTTAAACGCAATCGCGCAGCGAGAATGCTGGAATGAATTATGAATCCAATCAACAAACCAATTCTGCATGCACCGATGGAATGCATTTGTATTCTCCATTCCGTTCGGTACGTTTGATTAGTTTCGTTCCGAGAATATTAAGGGTATTTTGTCGTGTCGTGCCAGCAGCAGCATCTTGAACCGGTTTCGTGTGGAAACGGTAACCCCACCGAGAGCGTTGCAATAATTGCCGGCACATTGAGGCAAACTAATGCACCGAATGGGAAGCGCCGAGGTTCTCACATGATCGTTAAAAGTGTCCCGCGCTCCGTTGTGGTATCGCTAGCATCTCTTTGCAGTTACACTGTACTCGACCCGTGTAACTATTGCTTTCCGATGAACTTCATCGTGCTGCAGGTGTACGGGGGCGACAAAAAGTGCTAAGATGGACCTTCATATATGCTTCGAACAATGGGGCACACACATGAAAAAATGATACCTCGATTGCGGCTTCCGCGGTGCGATCTGCTGGAGAAGATGACAATTAGTATGCAACGCAAGGTCTGTGCGAGATGTACCGCACCGGAACCGGTGGCAAGCGTTGTTAGCATCGCCATTGACACCGTGTGCGAGTGTGTGTATGGTTGTATGTGGAATCTAATCCGGATTTCCATGTGCCGCGGTAGGTTATGCGAAAACAGCATCTTCCCATCGATGAATCGGAAACGCAGTAAGGTTGACGCATACATCAAACATACATCATGAACGGGGGCTCTTGTGCGACAGGTTATAGAATGTGTGGCGGACTCCAATGCGTTCCAAACTGGCATCAAAATATACAACCTTAGTGTTATAAATACAACGGCCTGACCAGCTAATAACATACTGCGTGCTTTCAGGAAGAAGAGATGGGAGAAAAAAACTAAAGTTGGTCTGTTGGTCTGGCTGCTCTGGTTGTAAAAAAGCCTGATCAGCTGTCTCTTCTTTAGTCTATCTACCCCCACTCTGACACAACACAAACCAAGGACCATAGACGCCCTCTATCAACAAAAAACAATACTACCGAGAGCTTTTGTACAATTGTTACCATGATTTAGTTTTTTGTTATTTCAAAAAAAGTTGCTCCTTTTATATAACTTTAATATAATGGTGTAACGCAAGATGTTATTTTGATATTTACATACATATTTTGATATTTTACGTATATGTTTGTCAATCTTATCTGTTTTTTAATTTGTTGAAAATCAATGTACCGTGAAAACGAGTTTATCATAAATTCCTCTGGGTTTGTGAGATAATAGATAATTGTCAACTATATCCAAAACAATTCTTTGTGAAGAATCAATATCTACTAGTGCCATTACAGTTCAAGGATCATCTCGAACAAAAACCAATAGCAAAAAAACTTTAAAAATCTTCTAGAACTCATGGCCTTCTAAGAACAAATTTTAAGTAAGGTCATTGCACTAAGTTTGATACTACTATACATGGACCTTTTCGATAATAAAAAATGCTATTATTACAATAAATTTGTGGATGTAGATTGCTCGTCACTCTCTGAGCATTTCAAGACACAACATCATGGGCAAGGTCGCTGTACTTCGCCAACCCGAACCAAGCTTTGTGGTACTAGTCTCCCAGAGCAACCATCGCCGAAAAAGATTTGCGGGATGAGGTAAAATTACTCAAATTTGTTATTACTTTAATCTCTTCCGTTGAAACACATATCTCGGGATTCCAGCCCAAGTAAGGCGACTAATCCCATAACAACTTTAAATTTGTGATGCTTCCCTCACAGGATTAAACCATTACCCAGTAAGGTCAACGGCTCTCGGGTTGTTTTTTACTCACTTTTCGCCCCTTTTGCACAATTTACAACGACCGTAATCATAATTCACCCACCATCGGGCGGCACAGTTCCAGCGCCTATTAATAGGACACACCGTGACACCTTCACACCACTGATGGGAGACTCAATTTCTTTACGGCACCCAGCCCAGCCTGCAAGCGGCGCTAAATTAAACCGAAGGATAGTGCAGCATTAATTTATGCCACATGGCATCTTTTACGAGCCCGGCAACAATTCGCCCGATTAAGATCGCCGACTTTAAAGTGATGCAGTGTGAGACTCTTAGCGCAAAACAAAAACATTGCTCCCGCTACACCGTGTCTCATGCGGGCTCTAGGGTTGAGTTTAAAACAATCAACGGGCGGCATGTTCAACCACAGTGGAAGCAACGATCCTTAGGCGCCTAATTTATTTTATGGTACAACAAATTGAGCGTATATATATAGAGACATTAATTAGTTCAAATTGAGTTCATTGATTTGTAACGGATCGTTCTGGTTTCTGGCGTTTTGTTTGTGCCCGTGGAGCGCAAGGGCAAGGGATGTCCGTCGAACATCGGAGGTCGCCCGGGTGGCTTCGGAAACAAGTTTAAGTGGCAGACGCTGATGGCAAAGTTGATAAAAATATCGCCATCGCGTGCCCGTGCGGAGCAAATGGACTTGTCAATCTGTACATCTGACGAGGGTTGCTGGGATGAATCTGCTCACGCACACACAGTACGACTCGTTGTCCATTTCTAGACAGCTTCTCGAATGCTTGTCTCGTCATCGAACTGAAGTTGATGAATCAGTTCAATTTTCTTCTCGTTTTCACTGTTTTACGCTATAATGAACGAGACATGATTCTGTTACGAGTTTATCTTTAGTTTTCAACTCGTTTCCTAGTAAATTTTCATCTAATGCGGGTGCGGGAGATTCTAGTCCGTGGAAGAAATTAATCAATACTATATCAAGACTTTTCACATAGTGAAATAAAAGTACATGCTCAAACATCGTCTTATTCACTTGATTCAGGCTGATACGAACATGTAAAGAGAAGTATGTCCATGTCCTAATGTCCATGTCCAACATGTCCTAATCATGCATATTGAAATTTCTTCTTTAGTTCTGGAATGGGTTAACTTTAAATCTTGATCATTACAGTGTACAACATCTATTGTAATTGTAAACCAAAGCAAACAGAAACTCGTATCTAGAGTCACATTGTAGCTACATTGTATTTAACTTGATGCCGTCAATAAAACATGAACCATGAAATCATTCATTCTCCTTAATTATCTTCGAGAATTCAAGCCACTATTCAGCAACACTTTCGTCTCGATGCACTCCGAATGGGAAATCAAATTTTCAACACACTCCATAAAGATCGTGCTGAATCACGCTAGGGCTACAATTAACCCGTCTCTCAGCCAATGCTCTATTAGTTACGCCCTTATCCCTTCCCGGCACTGGGAGCACTTTATTTGAACAACGCGGCGGAAAATCCCTATTCCTCAGCCAGCCAGCGCGTGTTGATCGTACATCCCGGTGGTGTGACGCAGATGACGGTGATGATCATCTGACCGGCAGAGCGACCCGATCCACCCACGCCCGCCGGGGAAAAGTCGTAGTTCGCGCGTGGAAAACCGCGTGGTGAAAAATAACGCATCATCAGCACCCGGAACAAAAACCGAACCTATCGCGCACCCACACAGACACACACATAAACCGAGCTCGCACGGTGTGAGCGAACTCTGGCGAGGAAACTCAAGGAAAACCATGCATTTTTCCGAAGTCCCATCGCTTAAAATAGCACCGGATCACCAACCGGATCGGTAGACGGAAACCTTCCCGAACGGTTTGCCCGATATCCTTCAAACGTCACACGCATATAAAAAGGGCCGCACTGTTTGTAAGCCGATAACAATGTTCACTCACAGAACTGAGAAAGATCACACTTGAATTCACACTTGGAAGTTGCTTCCAACAAATTTCACTTTTTCCCCAAAAGGACACTGCTTTCTTCACGCACACACGAAAGAGAAGAAACGCTTCCAGGCAACTGACAGGATGAACAACTCGTGGCAGATCGATTGAAACCGAACGATCCAACGATCATCCTGCTGCGTCAGCCCGTCAAAACCCGACAAATCGAGCGCAACCGCGTACCGCATCCAGCCGCGAGCGAGCGAGTGACAAAACTGGACTGAGCTGGCGAGACCTGCGAGCCGAGTGATGTGTCGGCGCTGGGACGGTCGCGAGTCGCGCACGGCAGAGTCGGCAGGCCGCGCGCTGACCGCCACGCGCGATTTTTGATGCGTGTAGACAAGCGTCACCTCGCCTCGGCGTGGCGTGGTGTCGACGGGTCCCGGCCTCCCCCGGGTTTCGGATCGGAACCGGCACCCATACACACGGATGGATGGACGGATGGATACCCAATTGCCAGTCCGGGCGCGCGCTCGCGCTCTCGCGTGTGCGCGTGTGTGTCTGCGGCACTTCGTTACCGGGGCTGTATTATTAAGGGAGTTTTATGCTCGAGTTGGAAGACACGGAGTGCATCTCAAAAGCGAGCAAAAAAGAGACACAGACAAACACGGGAGGATAGGGGGGGGGGGGGGGGCATTTCGCTCGGACTTCAAACATCTCCATCTGTCACTTGGAAATCAACAAAAACCAAATTCTCTATCGCTCCTGGGAGGATGGGTGCAAATTGTAGGGTTTGTGCAATGTGTGACCCTCTTTCCGAAGATCCCCTCTCGGTGACTAGTGTAATTTGATGATGATATGGTATAAGCCTGATCAAAGCATCCCATAGGAGCCGGTTTCAGCATATGTGAACTCTCTGAAGAGACATGGGAAGTTTCGACGTGACATAATAATATCCTTCAAATTTTGTCAACTGTGGATTAGAAGGACTAGAAAATGATCTAGTTTTGATCTTTTATCTCCTTGCTTTTCTTCTAGTCTAGTCAACAAGTGGTTCAAAATCATTTTAATGGTTTTATGCTTTCTATTGAAACTTTATTTTATTTATACTTGCTAAAATATATCTAGTATCAGAGTTTGAAATCAGAAATATACTAGATTTGATCTACGTCATCAGTATTAAGCCTATTAAACTGAAAATCACTTTTAAAAATTATAGGGCGTATTCATTTTGTGGTCAAATTGCTCTGAAATGTTGATATCATTGTTGCATTTAAAGTCAATAATATTATTAAACTATGTGAAACTTAGATAAACAATAAAATATACTTTTTGTAATACAGATTTACTTCAAAATTGAAACATTACCAATATAAGCGAATCAATATGGGTAAAGAACATAAATTGGTGCCAAAAGTAAATAATACTTATGAGACGAGTATAAAAAAATAAAAAAATAATACAGCGTAAAATCTGTCACGTGTTTACGTTGAAACGTTGAGCAAAATAGCATAGAAGTAAACAACTTTGTAGCTCGTGTTCTACCTTCCACGAGAGTAACATTGAGCTAATTATCTCTTCATACGGAATAATTTAACAATTTGTCTGAATTATCAATCAATTGCCTATGAACATGACCCCACAGATTCACCTCCACTATTGCCTAATCCCAAGTAACATACATGTTTGCAACACATACACAAATACGAAGAAAAAAAACAAACATTCACAAAAAACAACACACACATTACGCACCATCGCGCTCCGTCGCACAAGGCAGCAACGGCAGCAGCAGCAAATAAAAGCTAAAAAATGACGATCTCATTCACAAAGCACATACATCACACTTTTTCATGCAAATGAGGTTGGTGATAGATAGTTGAAAGATTAATTACGGGCACGGTGGATTGCCAAATCGCGTATTTCCACCTATCCACTCGGAAGGTGCCGCACATGTATGATTTATGGCAGCACGATCATCTTCTGTTTGCTTTAGCCCATAATTAGAGCGATGCTATAAAGCCACTGTGTTCGATTGGATCGGGATGATGGCTGGGGCGTACTAAATGATCTTTAATTACTGAGCGAGACCGTCTCACGGTGAGAAAAATGGGTTAAAACAAACAAACAGATGGAAAAAAGGGGTTCGGTACCAACTAAACCGCAGAAAATGCTCTTAGCTAAGACACAATCCCCCGGCAAAACGAGCACTACGCGGCGCATCTTTCCGACTGTGACACAGACTTTGCTCCTCCGTAATGAGGTCACTCACCGTCCGCCGTGCAACCATGTCGCAGCGCCGGAACGATCGCGGGGCCGTCGTGAAACAATACCAAAAATAAATGAGAGAAAATTTCCCGCTGACCAACCATCATCGGTGATCCATCCCAATCGGTGATATTATTATTAGACTTTTAGACGTTCGACAGCTAGCAGGCCGGTTCTGTTGCCGCTGTGCCACCGTTCTAGCATTTGCTTTGGAACAAGATCTATCCGCGTGAGACTTCAAGGCACCGACAAAGCGACAAACCAAAACAAAAAAGAAACCCTGCAAACCCCCGTAAAAGGTCTGCACTAGGCGCGCGATCCATTAAGGGCACCCGAAATTGGGAACACCGGGGGAGATCTCTAGCCGCCGACTACCGGCCACATCGATCCGACGTGAACGTGGCGAAGGCTACGGTGAAAGGAATTTCAAGTGCACACACCTGAAGACGTCTTCGTGTGAATGCATGGCCGACCTTCGCACGGGAATTCGCGAATATGCGCCAGGCGGGAACACACACAAACATAAGCGGCATCGAAACGAGAGGGAGAGTCTACAGTCTACAAATTCAACACCTTCCCTTCAGCTCCAACTCGAACCTGTCGATTGCAAATGAATGCTGCTGTGTGCGCGTTTTTAACGGTCGTGTCGTGCCGTGCGTCCGTGTGTGAGTTTATTCATAATTAAGATCGCTTTCAAACACCTCCGTAAGGACAAACGTGCAATAAATCCTTGTACGGCGTGCGTCGCCATCGCCGGAATTGCCACCGGAATCATCATCCGGCGAGCGCGGCAGGTAAGTGCGGCAAACGCGACACACCGGACGAGACACACCAAGGCACCGAACGCACCACCCGCACCCGAGCTAAGTTGCCGTGCATCAATTCGGTTCACATGTGCGCCACAGGAGGTATCCCACAAGATCACAACGAGGCAACAATGGCACAAAGTCTGCGACCCGGGACGGTTCGAACGCAATCCGCTCCAATCGCCGTCGCGCGTCGTTTAAGGTGAAGACGAGCAGAATGCATTCGCGGCCGCGGTGTTGGAGTAACATTTTGATAGAGCGTAGACAGCTGAGCCCCTTTGTCGTGCATGTGCAGAATCTGTGCAATCCATCACGAGGACCCGAACAGCGTGCCAAGGTGGGTTCTAGGGCGCCGTGATGGATGGACCGTAAATCTTCTCCCGCACCTTCGTGCGTCGGTGGATGGGCTATGATGGATGTGTGTCGAGACACCAGTGCAACCAAACCTCGGTCGCCTGGTTGTCGTTGTGATGTGATTGACAAGGTTGGAGCCGGTCGCGGTGGAGTCGTGTTTGATTTGATAATTAGTTTGATGCACTTTTGAGTTATTGCCGTGCACGAGGAATAGATGATGCCGGCGTACTTACACCTACGATTTATGTTTTTCGCATGCTATCCAAGCAGCAGTCGACGACAGGGAAGGAGAATGATCGTTTCCAAGCATGTTTGCTTTATACTTTATCGCGTTTCAATGTGCTTCTGACAGGATGGCTCCATAAAGTAGTTTGTAAGCGCGCAGTTAAGAACGTATCAGATCTGTTATAAAATCTTGTATCAACTGAGTTTTAATATAGCAACAAAGACATCAGATTCCTTTCTATTACACCTCTTGAACCATGCGTAATAGATTGCCATCCAAACCATGGCATATACCGATGACATCGGCATCGATATCCTGGAAGAAAGTGACGTTACAGGTAGATAACATCACCTTTGAAATCGTCAATATCTTTTCGAAAGTCAGGTCTGAAAACAAAATTTTCGTTGCACTCCTGCTAGGTTAATTTCACGCCAAGTAACTATTCATCCGTTGAAAGACTAGATTCACCATGTGCTAGAAGGAAGTAAAACAATCTACGAGGACAAAGCCGAAGCAATTGATAATGTATTCAAATTTAATTCAAAAGGTATTCATCCATGTTTTAGCCGAACAAATGTAAACTAAAATCCCACGTAATTGAAAATTTCCATGCATTGAATCGTTCTGAATTTTCCTCAGCGTAAAATCCTGATGTAAACGAAGGGATTTCAGCTCCCAAAAAACCCCTATCTGTGTCAATCGATGTAAAACAATACCGGTTAAAGAAGGACAATTACCGAACGGAGCTGACTGCTGCTGGAGCGGAAATGTACTCTAGCGCTTAATCTCCTCGCCTGCGAGAGCAGATTTCGTCACTTTCACCGGCAAATCCTCTTACGTCACGGGGATGAATCAATCTACAATCTCAAGCTGCAGAAAAGGCAATAGGTGCCGGTAGAAATGACGGTGATTTCACCAGCCCGTCACCGTCACCGCATTTGGAACGCAGAATCATCGCCACGCTGAACGGGTCAGGATGTTTTCCATCAGACTTCCTTCCGGTCGGGTGACGGAGGAGGAGGAGGCGCTGCGAGCAGTTCTTGAAGGCGGCGTTTCTTCCGCAATTTAGTAGCAATTTGCCCAAAAAAAGCAGAAATCCTAACCACCACACGCTATAGAATTATGAGGCGACGTACAAGCGTTTCGGTCGGAAATTTGGCCGACATCCGCACGCAGATTTGTACTCTGCTCGATCGGTGCGCCCCGACAGCAGCGAACAAATCGTTCCCACGTGCACTGTGGTTTCTCCTACCGTACTGTGTTTCTATAAGAAAAACGTAACCAGAGGAAAGCGTGCTGCGTGCGTTGGATTCTGCTAATGAGACGTGAAATATTTCCTTTTTCCCACGAGTGAATGTTTTGTGCCCTGTGTCCCGGGGCAAGTTTTTCTCTGCCTCGTACGCGGCAGAGAATCAACCGAACAGTATATCAGGATGAATGACCGTACTTCGTTTCCTTTTTACGTTTCGTTTCTTCGTTCGTTCGGTTAGATTAAAACCAAATAGACGGGTGGGAAAAGCTGCTCCATACGAACCGAACCGACCCGGCGTGTGTAAGAAAAACTTCTAAAACACATGAATATGTTGGGTCCACAAGTAAGTTTCCGGCACAATTCTCGTGGCGAAACTGATGATTGTTAAGCCGAGGAATGCCGTAAATGATAGTAATTTCCTTATTTCCAGAATAGTGGTAGTAGTCATTTCAAATGTGCAATACTAATGGAAACATACACAATACAGTCTAAAAGTTTTGAGAGTAAAAACGTTGGAAACTTACTTGTAAACCTAGCAAAACAACAACAAAACAATCCGAAAAGGAACGGAACCATCGCTAATCCCACTCTCGGATTTATTGTGGCATGAAATCAGTGGAAGTTATTCGATGGAAAATCATGCCCCGAAAAAAGTACGGCCGGAAAACTAACCACATAAGGATAGGTGGAAGAAGAGAGAGCAAAAGAAACAGAGAAAAAAGGCAAGAAATATTTAAAAACCTTGCCGCCTTCCGAGGGGACAATTTGTGGAAGATAAAACAAATATTAGAAAAGTTGCTCGCAATGCCAAACAGAAAGCGCCCAAGTCGGCGTTACTGTTGTCCGAGACAGTGTCTCGAACGCCAAATTTAAACGGAACCGGCGTGGGGAATGTAAACACAGCCCTGCGTGGAAGATCCCAGTGAGTCGGACATCATTTCACGGATTATCCTACGAGGGTAGCTTCCGCGGAAGCCTACGCTGAACTATGGTAATCGATTTTTTTTCTCGCTTCACCATGACGGCTGTGATGATCCCGTTTAAAGCTTTGTTTATTTTATCGTTTTCCTCAGGCCCATTCTACCGGTGCCTGTTAACGCGAGCGGAAAAGCGCTCGAAAACTAAAGCAAAAAACGCGCGACACACCCTCTGGAACGTGAGCTCCAGGCGTCGTGCAGGACTCGTGACGAGATTAAATTCAATCGAGTTGATTGTTTGTAAACAATAATGGTTGTTAAATGGAACGAGTAGTCGAGCGTGCCCTGGGCGGGCAGGAGATCCTGCGCTTGTGTCCAAATGGATGAATTAAAGCAAAGAAGAGGAAGAAAAGCGCTGCACATTCTCGCACCAGCGTTGATCAATCATACCGGGAAACACTGACCGCAGCCAGTGGCGACCGGTTCGGTGACTTCCTCGGCAGACCGAAGCCACCGTCCGGAAGGTTAGTCTCCATCGCTGGCTCGAAACTTTTCTACATCCTCCATGCTCAAGGCAGGCGGCGAACTAATACACCCGTTCGCACAAAATAGCTTATTTAAATGAAGCGCTGCTGCGCTGCGGACGCGTTCCAAGCCGGGCACGTGTCTTGTTAAACGCAAAAAAAGTTAAAGAAAGAGCACACGAGGCCAACAAAAACCCATGCTCGCGAAGCGTCCCAAGCAGCAATGGTCCCGCAGCGCGAGATGGAGTGCGTAACGACCACTTAAAAGTTGATGGAAAATGTGGTCGTCCTGTTTCGCGCAAATATTTGCTCGCGCTGGGTATGGAAATTGTTTCCCAAGCAAACCGGAGGCATGTTATTAGAGTTATTTCTTGGAAAAACGGAGCGCTGCTCTCAGTCGGTGGAGTTTCCTGGTGGGTGGTTCGCCGCTGAATGTTTTTAATTAATTGAGCGATTTTTTTTCGCTCCAAAAACAATCTTGTACCAGATATAATATCCACATAACATTTAAAACAAACTTCTTGATTGGTTGCACTTATCAGCAAATTGAGTGCTGCAGAGGTCAAGAAACTAATCCACTGAATTATAAATTGCATTATAAAAAAAACCTTCCTATAGATAAATGTTTACACGTTTTCCTGTGCTTTAGCTTCCCCATTTTCCACCCCATTCGCCCTAAGCACCGAACGGATCTTCGTATGAATCGCGAACGCTAATGGTTCACGTTTCGGAGAAAACCAAAAACATGCCACTTACACGCACCATCGACGTGCCCGGAAACCAAAATCAACACACCGTCTCCCGGCTAAAGCCTTGGAAAAACGCGCTTACCTACGGTGGACCTTTTCCCGTTGATTTCACTTTCCACCGTTCCTGTTTTTTTTCTTCACTCCGCACACCATAATTGAGCCCTCTGCGTGATCCGGCAGCGGCAATCGTCTCGTTTTCACGAATTTCCCATCAGGTGGTTCGATTATCACTAATTACGATCCGTCGTCCTCCTCCTCCTCCCCAAACCAGTGGTTGATTCGTGACAACATGCACCGTCGTACTGCTGCATTATTGATGGAGCAGTAAGTACGGCGCTTGCGGGTGCTTTTTCATTACGCCGTGTGTGGCGAACTGAAAATTTAATACCAAAATGGGGGGCGCGCACCTCAAGGACGGTGGAAGTGGAGATGGAGGTCGGGTTCGGTGGCCTTTTCGTCCTTGGTGGGAGGGGCGGTATACACACGAATCCTGTTGACCCTCACATCCTTTTTCACCGAGACACCTCCACGCTCATACGCGAGGCGTTGCATTTTGGGACGCAATGCGGGTAAACGGACCAGTAATTTACATAAAATGTTAAGGTGACTCCATTTCGGAAGCCATTTTGCTTGGAAGGCGAAAGGTAAAGGTCATAGGTGTGTGCGCCAGGCGGTGGGATCGATGGGAGTGCTTAGACTGTTCGGAGCAACTTAAACGTAAGCTGACAAGCTCATTATTTTAATTAACTAATGAATAATATTTTTCATGCATTTTTAAGTGAGTGAGGCTGAAGCTTACTGGATCATCTGAATAACAAATATAGACGTGAACTATTTCAGATAAAAAAGTTATAGAAAATGAGAAAAAGCTGATGCTGTATTTTGGTCCTTCGAACCGGATTTCTGTTCAGTAACCCAACAAAATATTGATTGATTCCAAACGCAATCTATTTATATACGGGATTATAAAAATATAGCGATAAAAGTTGCACTCCAAATGTCACTCCCGCCTCGCTGCATAACTCGATGCACCAACATTAGCATTACTTCCGACCTCGCAACGCCGACATTCGGTGGCATTTTCCCGCGCGCACGCCATTGTGTCGACTGCCGTTACTGCCGTCTCGGTGTCTCGCCGGCTATTGATCGGTGTGACTCAGCATGGGAGATGGCTGGTGGCAGCGGAACGAAACCGACACTGAACTGAGCACACAAATCTTGAGATCATCGCATGCACTTGGCCTTGGCTGCGACGGAACGATTGTTTCGCTACTGTACATCCTTTGCCGCGCCACGCCACGGGATCATGATCAAACGAGCCAGACGACGGCGATGCGCTCTTATTAGAGTCTGTAATGAGTGTTTTTTCCATGCAGTGAAGGTGCCATTGCTAATCGGTCGATTGAGAACCATTCCACCGTATTTCCGACACCCGACATGAGCACGAACAATTAGAACCGCTGTCGTCGAAACAGGTGCTTGTTCACGATTTGTGTGTAGATGAAGCAGATTAGCCGCGTCGGTCGCTAATTTCAAGGAGTATTTTTGTCACGGGAACCACACAAGCCGGGTGGAGATGTATGCAAGTAGAACAGATGAGCTTGACCTAAATTGATATCGTATGCGTTTCTATCTGGTGTTCTAGTAACCTCCTATGTCTGTGTTCCGATGCTCAGTCATGTCTAATACCTGCTCTTCGTCTTCAATACATTTGAAATACGCATTAGATATAAAGCTGGGCTGAAATCTATGGATCATTTAATCTCCATAATGGGTCTTCGGACATCATGGATTGCTCCAGAATTTTCTACATTCTGATGCAATAGGAATTTCCTGACATCTTGACTTGACGTCTTGACTTGGAAATTCAACCGTAATATCTTATTTTCATTTGAATTCTTACTATGTTTCCTTTCGATCACGCTTGTTGTCTCTTTGATTGTCGATTTATGAGCTTTCGAATCCTTTTCGACTGAATCATTTATGTTTCATTCTTTTTTATATCCGTTTTAATGTCTCTTAAGAAGATTATCAGTTTCTTTGGCATGTAAGACATTTTTCATAGTTGTTTTATTGCTTTTAAAAATTAGTTCAAATGTTATCCTTAAATTCTCTTATAATAAGCTAAAGTTATGAGCTCGACTTGTTTGCGTAATAAACGAATAGAGGTTTGTGCGTTTACGGTATAAATACGGTAGGTTTTCTGCACAAAACTTGCTTCATTAGCTGTACCATCCTGTGAACGATCAATCCCGGCGGCCACGTGACTGGCGTGAAAGTTTAAATAAAAGCTCCCCAGCAAAAGGTCACTGCCAACTCCTCACTCACGTCACTCACGTGTTCCATCCCGCTGCCACGTGAAGCAAAAGGGGAAACCAAGGATTGGTTGCTTTGCTTCGGGACGCAAAGCGCTTCCAGTTCAGAAGTCGAGAGCGTGAAAATGTGCATCATAAAAAACCGTCACCTTGCTTTCTACCGGTGCAGGTGGTCACAATGTTCCGTCCCCATGCGAAAACCAAAGCAAGCGACAAAGCGACCGGGACTAAGGTGGCATTTGTTGGTTTTTCTTTCCGCTTCAAAAGGTTTCCTTCAGGTTACAGAAGGCAAGAAAGAACTGGTCGTCGCATTTATTGCGCTTTAAACTTGTGCTGTACGTGCTTGTGCAACGTACGAGCTAAGTTCAAAAGGATTACGCTTGGGAACGTGTACAAAGAGTTAGTGGCAGCAAAAGGCAAAAGTGTGTCAAATCAATGCTTCGTATGTTACATCTTTACACTGATTTTCGATACGTATTCGAAGTCCGCAAATTTCTCTTTTTTCAAGAAACACATTAATAACAATCAGCTTTCATCATCACTACAACTGCTCTCGAGCAGGAATCAACCAAAAAGAAGTACTTCGTTTGCCTTGAAAAGAATTAAGATATCAAACTGAAATTATGATAGCACGCGAAACACGCTGGCTGGATGCTGGAAGCGTTAATCTTCCGCACGCTTCCTTCTTGCAGGCTGAATGTCAAGGTCACTCCATCGATCGACCGAGACGTCCCAACCAAGGACGGGACGTCCAATCTCGATTCGAAGAAAAAGCCTACCTTTCCTCGAAATGTCTCATTTCCTTTGGCAGTCCTCCAAACGCGGAGAGAAGAAGGCACCGGAAAATGATTTTTGTTTTTGTTTCTGACGTGAACGCCTGCTTCTCCTCCGATCGAATCTTTGCGGGCAACGAGGCATAAAAGTTTCTAATTGTTTCTGCGTGATGGGTGCTTCCGCGAGGGCGCGTCGGGCGACGAAACGTCTACGATGGCGGGTTATAAAATCATTACGGATCCCTTTGGAGCTCCAGCGTCGAAAATTGACTGCTCATCAAACCGATTTCGATTGAATTCTCTTCCAAGCGAGTGATCTTTCACTTCTGATTCGCTTGCCGGCAGATTCACGGGGCATTTTTCTGCCAAGAAGATGAGCACCACGGAAAAGAATGAAACGTTACCGCTCAAGCATGCTCAAGCCAAAATGAGAGTCATCTCCTTTCGCGGAAAAGCGAGGAACGGCTGGAATGATTCCTTTCCAAGGAAGCATGAATAAAGCGATCACGAGACTGTGTCTGAGATTTCTCTTCTACGGAATCTAAAAAAAAATCCTGAAGCAGCATGACAACCAGTATCGGAAGTCATACGACCGAGGCGAACCGAATAGACGCACGTTGTCTCGAGAGCATCGTCGAATGTCAGGAATCTTTTTGCTGCTGCTCGTGCTAGAGCCAATAACAGGAATTTCACTCAGTTCAATCACATCTATTCACATCAGAATGTGAGTGTTTTTGTTTTCCAAGTGGTATATTTTACCTCCCACGGGCGCTGTTTGGACATTTTCGCTGATATCAGCATCCATTTTGCAGCGCCGAATGACAGGATGAGTTTCACGCGTGACCTTTCGAAATAGCCTGATAAGAAAACCGCAAAAAACCATTCCAAGGCACGTGGATCGCAATTAGCACACCTTCTCCCGCTCAATGACGCGGTCGAAATTGCGGTCGCAACCTGCTATGCTCGTGCGGTGGAATAATTTACAACCCGCGACTCCATGACGTCCGTGTTTGGGTTCTCGAATGGGCGAAAAGGTTAAATCGTCATTGAACTTTCCATTTCGGCGCGAGAGCAGTGCGTCGTCGTTTCGGTGTTGGTTCGTCTGCGACCGATTTCCTAATCCAGCTCAATTTACCAGGAGGGCCGAACGGGTGGGTTGTTTGTTTGTGCGACTTACACAACCGAGACTTGCGCGTTTAATGAAGAAATGTGCGGCTCTTAATATTCTCTAATTAGTGCACGGTGGTGGTGGAGTCGAAAAGGCGAGCGTGGGTCAGCGTATTGTGAAATTAAGGGCAAAAGATGAAGCAGCGCCACTGATTGCTAGATTGCCACAACTTAGCCTGTTTGAACTATGGTTTTCTGGGCACGGCGATGCACAATCAAATGTTTATGAAATACGTAACAATAATGGATTGTTCAATGCGTTTCTAATGGTTATTGTTTATTTATGACACAGTGGACATAGTTGACATAGTTGACACGATTTAGCAACATGAATCTGTAGATGAATTGTTGTGCTAATAGTCGTTATAACGTTTGTAGTAAGTATTTAACCTTCGACTGCATACATTTAGGCGCAATGAGAAAAACCGAAATAAAGCATGACATACGCGTAAGATGAGTTTTACCAACAGATGGCCCTAGGCGTAGTTACAGACTGTTAGTTAGTAAAGGACATTGAGGATGCTCACCTTAAAATGATATCTAAGAAAACTGAACGTAAAAGAATCATTACATTTGAAACTTCAAACATTTTCTGTCGGCATCGCAAAACAATCGCGATCATATCATCCATTGGCGATACTTTCTTGCTCGTATTTCTGTCAATCCCAGGGCAGGTGATACACCATAATTCCTTGGTAACTTTCCACGCTACCAGAGGATGAAACTTATGCGTCTACCTCCAAACACACGTCTACGAATCTCTCACGCGACCTCCTGACCTCATCCCGTGTCGACAAAGCAAACACCATTTGTCGAGTGCATTCCGCAGCGCACGGGCAGAGAAATCAATTAATCATCATAATCATTCAACCGCGGGCAGTCATCAGCCACTTGGAGCTGGACAGGCCACAGGCTCGTCCAATGACCATCATTTACGCGTCAGCGTGTGCGTCCAGTATACACCGTACGAGCTCGCGAAGCAAAGATCCATCATAACGCGAAGACGACTTACGACAATGCGGTGCACGATCAAAGCCCGTTTGATGCGTGATGGATGTGGACCATCGAGATAAAAATCAATTAACGTGCGCGAGAGCGTGCGAGATCTGAAGCCCGGCATCCTTAAAGCACGCGAACACCGGAGCGGGTGGAAAATTTATGTCACATTCTGGACACGGGATGCCGTGTTTGATCGAGAGCGTCACTTGAGCGTCGTTCTACGGGAACGCGCACATTCCGGGCGGCTACTAATTAGCGAATTAATCTGCGAATGGAATGTGGGGAAGCGTGTGTTTCGTTTTTTTTTTTGCGATAAATACCGGAAAAACGTAAAAATAGGCAAGTGTGATGGCACGTTCCTTAACATTTATTGCCAATTCCTGGGTAGTTAATTATTTGAACGGTATAGCTAGAAACGACAAATGTTGCACCCCCAAAATCAATAGTACATAAGACAACATCGACTAAGAATAGGCATAATGTTTCAAGAATTAGTCAGTACATCCAAACGAAAGCATAAACAATAAAGTTAAGATACGAGAGTCACAACAAATAGGTTAGAGGAACAACAAGCACAACAAGACGGTATTAAACATGTACGGGAGACAAACCACCAAAAGTCACAAACGTAAAGGTCACTGCGACACATCGCAGTAAACGCCACGGGAGGATGCAGGATCTTAGAAGGTCATGGTTCAACTCACGGTTCCACTTCCTGGCTGTGGAGCGAATCGTCCGATTCCGGCACCAGCCCAATGCGTCCGTACGCACTGGTCGACGTAGGTGGTCTCAGATTTTTCGGCATTTCCGGGCCTTTGCTGACTCTGTCCGCCACCGTGTGTCCGTGGAGATTATGGGTCGGACGTTTACTACAAGTCAGTCAGTCAGTCTTTCAGCCCTGAGAAACGGTTTTGTGGTGCTCCAACTTCCACGGAGCGTGGCTTTCTAATCAAACCCGTCGAAACGCTTGGAGGGGGGAAACACACGGCCAAGGGTTGTATATCGTCCTGACTGCTCAATAATTCATCCAAAACAACTGCGCCCCTCTCCGGAGATCCAATATGGACCACTTCACAGCCCACCAGTGTGGAGGGGGGCTTTGGCTTACTGTTACTTTTCTTTATATCTTTGGTACTGAAGGCAATTGGGTAGGTATTATGAATTATGGTTTTTTTGGGTTTCAACTTTGGACGTCGCTCTTCCACTCGAGACAGTCTTGTGCAGTAGAAGCAGTTGGATGATGACTATGGCAACTACTTGCAGATTTTCCGGTGTCGTCGGGCACACGAGATGGGTGCAATGATGTGGGTGATGCAATCAATGTACGCGCTATGCTTGCCAATTGGGAGGTATGCGAGCTGATCTTGGCATAAGAAGTGTTGGCAACTACCGGCTCTTCTATACGCGCGGTATGAGCGATGGTGGTTACTAGTGATGATGATGATGGGGATGTACTGCTGTAAAGAAGAAGAAGTTCGAAAAACTATTTTAAATCTACATTTAGATTAATCGATGGTAGTTTTAGCGTATGGAGATAGGCAATTACTTGAGCAGTGTGTTGTGAGCTATCTATTGCAATCTAATACTAGATTCTACTATCTATACGATTGTCAGAGACATTCTCCTGGCAGTTATCATTCTAAAATTATCCAAATAATTAATTAACTGATTTCGCTCTTTAGCCGGAAAATGCCTTCATATTCTATATGACATAACTTACAAACTACACTTATGAAATGTGTCTGATTCTACTGCTACACGGTCGCTACTTCATTGTACTTAACCTCACGAAACGTCACGCGAAGGGATGGAGTTAGCAAACAGCAAAAACTTTAGTAAAATTTCGAAATCTTCCTTTCATTTCCAAACTACAAAAATCTCTTGCAGCTTCCCCAACATTCTTGCGACCTAGGTTGCCTAGCACTGACTACTGACTGGAAACAACTTACTCTGCAGTACGCTTTCGGCCGTCATTGCTTCGTTGCTGCTGCTTCTCTCCTGTGCGTTACCATTGTGTCCACTGATGGCACTGACTTTGTTTATGTTTCCCACTGTGCGAAACGAGGGGACACGAACGCTAAAGCACTTACAAATGGGGGATTTGCGAAGACGAGATCGGGTTGTCAAACACTTACTCTCGCGTCGACGACCACTAAATCACTCGAACCGGATAGTATAAACGCACACTAGGAACCCAAAAACCGACAAAGAACCGACGCGCGAGGTGTCGTTTTCTGCACTTTCGTTACCGGAGACCGAAATAAAACAGGTGAACACTGAACAGCAAATGGTTTGATCGGACTTAGATCCACGGAACTAACACGATTTCACACAGCCGGAACACTGTCCAGCAGATCACCGAGGTTAAAAGCAATCACTCGCTTGTGTGCTACACATGACAAACCATGTGCTCTTTCGTGCTTCAACTTTAACATGGCGATCACCTAAACTTTTTCCATTTCACTGTATTGAACTGCAGCCAATTTTCTATTGCACACCAACGCTTGCTTCTTGCAGCACGTAGAGAATGTAATTAGCACGTATTTTTCACCGAACTGTAACACACATACTCAAAAAACATCCCGCACGACACGTTTGTTGGAAAAACTCTCTCTCCGGTTCCACTCGGTACGCTGTCCGACGGAAAACTAATCGCCCGTGATCGAAGCGCGGACAAGACGAAATTTTCGCCAGACTGTTTAACGCGTGTTGGTAGCGTCCCGTCGAGATTGGAGCGATCCGGTGGTGCGATGGTCGATCGGCTCTCTTTCCTTTTTTTTGCCACTAGCGTGGTGTGCGTGCAAGAGTTGATCGTTCTCGGGCCAAGCTGAAGATGACACCGATTCTGTAAAAAAGACAACAGAAAAAAAGGAATAAGAAAAAAATAGTACAACCGAGTGTAAATTGGAAGGCTTTTTTGCCCGCGTGTGGTCGGATGGGCATAAACTCATACACTAACAAGTGTGGTTCAGTGTGTGTTATCTCATGATGAGCTCGATTTGCTTTTAAAAACTTCACGCATCTGCCAAGCCTTTCCCATAGCGTCTAATCATTGGACTAAACGAGGCACCAAATCTGGCTTAAATTATAGACGCACTATTTCGACTGGTGGGAGAAGCGATAAGCGATAGAACAACACCGAGCAATTGACCCTGAAGGCATCCGGTTTGTTTACGTGAGACTGTACATGCTTCTGCAAGCCTGTACAGTTCTGTACATTAGGCATGTAGTGATTTTAATTGTAACTAGCTTTGCTTAGACCAACAAACAATAAACTAAAAACAATCAATCTATTAAATTAATAATTAATCACAACTAAACCATCTTCACGGGGTCAAACTACCGTATTAAACCTAGTCTTCACATGTTCATTGTACTGTCTCGTTCTATCTTTCCACTACCACATCGACGTAAATAAGAAAAAATCAACCAAGAATAGAATCCGCACGAGCTCCAATCTCCGTCACCAGCGTGTCATAAATCCACGAAATATTGGTGTTGGTAACGGGAGCCAACACGGTGGCAACGGGTCAAGATCTCGTCTCGGCGCTCGATGTCTCAACCTACCGCACACAGTCTGGACTGGATCCAACGAGCGACGCCGGCTACGCGTACTATAAAACAAAATTAGACTGCACACCGTACGGATGGGATACGGGATATTGGCTGGGAACCGCTAGACACAAGGCACGTCAAAATAGATCACACCAATGACAAGGCCAGCGTGCGGTCGCTCGGAACAACTGTCTGCTGGTGATGAGTTTCATGTCATGCTACCATGTGTGTGAGCGCGTCCAACGATGGGAAGTCAGAACAACTCCCGCAGCCAATGACGCACTAAACCGGCCTTAAATTGTGATATCTTATTACATCCAGGCAAATGTGCGCATCTCTTCCGGTATATCGCGCCGCCAACAGCTTACTAGCTCGGATTGAAGTGGCGAAATATTCCATCTCTCTGGAATAGGTGCTTCGGGGGTGAATTTATTCAACTAATCGAATAATCCATTCCACACCGTCGTGTGGAAAACCTCCAGTACAGCCTCTGACGTGCGTCTGTCTAGTACGCATTGATCGTGCTAAATTTGGAACGATCGATTCTGAAAGCGCTATTTAGCCGATGTTTAGCCACTTACGCGCTCAATGCTTTTGCCTTGATTTTCCAACCGATAATTACGAATCGACCGAACGAATAAACACTATTTGTGGCTCACCAAAATACCCTACCCAAATGAGGTTACCCGAAAAAAAACGAAATCAACGAAATCAAATCAAGCTCCACATACCGATCGTTCACGGGGGGAAATAGTCGAAGAGTTTTCTTCTATCAATCTAGCTCAGAATAAATATTGAAATAGAAAAAAAAACAGCAAACAGCCGAAAAGGTTTTCCAGCACACACACGGACACACCCACAAATAGGACCCCTTTTATTTCGGACGGAACACTTGAATGGAATGAAAATTGCGCACAGCAAGTTGGTCCAGCTTACGTCAATAAGCAACGACGACAGTGACAAAGGATAATCAAGGACGCAGCCCTCGCAATGGGACAAAGTCGGACGAATGAAAAAAATAAACTTTCTCCCAAACGAACTCCACCATTTGCCCTGTGCCCTTAGCCTTAGTGTCATATGTGAGGCTGGCCGCACTGCTCGGGACATCTTTCTTGCATTGGGCACTCCCATCTTCAATTTACGTACACTTGTGACAACACTGTGAAAAGATGTGTCACGTGGAGATTGCTTCAGCAAGTGAGCTAGAACTATAAATAGCACTGTCAATTGATGGGATAATGCACATACACTCCCACACACCACATCCAGGTGCATACTACACGGTGGGCTTTTGCTCTCCACGCTGGAACCGTGCTTTGTTCGACGTAGAGTGGCGCTATTGTGCAAATCGTGCCGAGCCTACGAGAAGGTAGGCTGGATAAGTTGTACGATTTTCCGAACAAACCCGTATCCAACCCTGTCCAGATCCGTTTTGCCCCACCGCTCCCGGCTGGGATTCAGGCCAGTGTGCCTTGATTCGCACTCACTCGCACGCCAGTGACACAGATCTCTTCTGACACGGTCCCGTCAGCTGGATGAAGCGCACAGAATGTTGTCCCATAGGTGGAAAATGCATGCCAAGCAGAAGGGTACGGCGGAAAACTAGGTGAACACCGGTACGGTCGGTGTGTTTGCACGGATGGTTTCATGAAAAGATATTACTCGTCCTTGAAGTGGGTGGCCGGTATGGAAACATGGGGTGCACGGTGGGATTTTTTTGCCTAAAATATGTAGTAAACTACTATGAAACCATTTGATCTAGTGAAATTATTTTTTTAATTAATAACTCTCAATTAGAAGCGTATAACCGTAATCTTTATGCATTCCTATACATACTTATCCAAACTGGGGGCATCATTCCTTACAAAATAGGGATATTTTTATAAAAAGCTCTCTTCAATAACGAGTAAGGTTATTGGACAGAGCTAAATCATAAAAAATTGAAATTATATCTTACGATTGGTTGACGGTTTGAATGAGTCATCTAGGACGAACACTGAAAGTTTGTAAGATTGACAAAGAATCTTACGATTTCTATTTAAGTAAATAACAAAAAAATCTATAAATATGACCACACTTTGTTAAACATTTCCTCACTGTGTAGTGCCGAACGGTACGCTGTCGCATCGGTTCAGGTAAATGTGTCGTTTCTAGCCAGAACCGCGCCCAGACGTCCTTTGAAATCTGGCCTCCAGTACCTTGCCGTCAGCATCCGGTGGAAAATTGAATGCATCAAAGCTCTGGAGAAGAGTACAGTATCAGTACGTGTGTGTATGTGTGTGATTTGAAGTGACATTGCCCTGCAGATATGTTAACTTTGATGAAGAGAGATGGAGCGACAGAACGAGCGAAATGGAGAACGTGAGCAGATCTTTTATTTATGAGTCAAGTTTTCGCTACACGCCTGAACTGCCACAATATGCGGTAGTCAATCGATAAAGAGGAAACGTGTTTCAACCTCTGCTTCTCTGACGAGGATCCGTTTGCTTGCAGCTTTCGAATGCAAAATGATATATTCTATTTTCGGTGTCGTGCAGCAATTCTCAACCTTTCTACCGCCGTTCAATGCGATGCAATAGCTTGTAAAGTGATACCGTCAACTGCATCCTCTACTTTGAATTACTGGTGTTGAAACATGTTCTCTCTCTCTGTCTTTCTCCTTCTCAATCTTTCTTTTTATGTCCTAAGTCCACTTACAATTATTCTGGAGAGGGATTTGTTGGCGCAAAAACGGAAAACTACAGTATTACAAGCGACTGAAGCCATTAGCGGAGGAGGTCGCATTTCGCACACGGACGATTTGTTTGCTCATGGAGCTGTCGTTGAATAATTCATTGAACAATCACGGTAGAAGGGGACCAACGGTATCGAATGACTTCTCGGTTTGTGTTTTCGTTCGCATGTTGCTTACTGGTCGCTTTGAGCTGTTGTTGCGTGTAGCAGAGACAGATAAGTCTACATAGCGTAATTTATTTTCATTTTCCCATGATGCAGTACGCAGAATTCCACGCCTCGGAAAATGGGTAGACATGTATTTACAGGATAAGTCTCTCAAACAAATCCTGTTGCTCTATAATGTACAGGTGACATGCAGCATGAAGGCATGCAGCACACCTTTTAAAGTTTCCTTGAAGTGGTGAATACAAATAACTATTTTTCCATGAACAAACACAAACGCACCGGTTTACTTCGAAGGACGATTTCCCTGTATCTTGCAAGCGTCGAACGGTAGCCCATCGGACCCGGAAAAAGAGAAGAAAAACCTCAACCCAACACGCGTCCATAATACATAACAATTTCAATTTTGAAGTATTTTCATGCGCTACACTTCCAGTTCCCCTATCTCCGGAGACATACCTCGCCTGAATGTGTTCGCCGGCAAGAAATACACAGTGGCTGTGGGAGAACGTAAAGCTGCGCACATGGGCCGAAAGGACGGGAAAGCATCCAAATGCGTTTTAAATGAAGTTCTCGTTACCAAGAAAAAATAAGAAAAAAGTTATTCATGTGACGACCCGCTCCGTGCATGGGGTTTAAATGGACTTTGAAGCGCCCTTATCAATGTAAATAAGGTACAATAAGGTACAGGTTCCCATGTCGATTCCTTTTTTTGACAATTATTTTATTTAAAAATGGATACGTTTTAAAGAAAACATTACTTTTTTTTCTATGTATTGAAGTTTGAAAGTACCGTGAACTATTAAATAACATTTGTTCTTTTACCTAAGTCTACTACAGTTATGTAAAAATCATTAAAAATTCAAATATACTGTTAGTTAAACCATCCGTCAAAAGATGGCGCCACCGATTGAAGCAGCAGCGATATATGTTGCTTATGGTTGCTATGATCGTTTTTGGACAATATCAAATATAATTCAACTGAGACATATGAATTAGAAAAATCAATAATTGGAATATTTAAAAGACTACTGCTTTCCTTTAACGAACCTTTAGTGGAAGGAGGTTTCTCGTCGCTTCTAGGACTAACACAAAGTTTCGGGCGATCTCACGCGTATTATTGATTTCAATCGGAAAGTCCTACCTTCGGAAAATAGTTTTCGACTTCGAAGTTCCCTTCAGAAACTTCCCGTAGGGATCACATTGCGGCCATTGGTACCGCTCCAGTCCAATTGTGCTTGTTAAGCGCCATTCTTAGTGCTCAGTCCTTCGGAACAGAAGCTAGAGGCACAACTTTATCGACACCATCGACGTATGGAACAAGGCGTCAACATCGACCCGTCCCAAGTTCCCGCCGATGCCTATGTCGCTCCTATTTATAGACCCATTTGCACTTGAAAAACTCTTTTTTTCCACCACGCCGTTCGAAGTTATTTTCCACCGTGCCCCCGATTATAGGGTCGTACAAAACAATAGAGCCGATCGAAAACTTACCGACCGAGGTTGCCTCCCACCAACGTACGGGCTGGGTACGGAGTTGATAGCGTCAACATGCGGTTCCCGTCAAAACGTCGAACATCAATGCCTTTAACCCCTTTTGAGGCACCCCCCTGTGCTTGTATGCCTTCGTTGGGTGGGAAAGGAACGCAAAGTTTTTCACGGCCACGCCACATAAATAATCTCCACAGACACCGGGGTTCGACCGGGTCTGGACGAATCGAACGCTCCTTCCACGGTTCCTGCTCCCCGTACACCACGAGGCCTAGAAACCTTATATGTGAGCCATGCGGTAGGTACGAGCGTGGCATTACAATTAGCGATGCATTTGGTCGGGGAAGGAAAAGCGTACCACACGGGTTTTATATTTCATGCTTGCACTTCGGAAAAGGGTCGCTGGAACAAACATTTTCCACGAAGTGAGGTTATAAATACGGAGAAATGACAAAAGCGAATTCGAAAAGCTCATGCTTCACGGATTTTCTACCACCTGGAGAGTTAAATCTGCTTTAAATAATGATTGGAAGATAGCTTTTAAGTTGATAAATAAAATCTAGAAACAACTACTTCAGTTACAGAGAATGTGTTCAGTTACAGAGAATCATCATAAGTCAGAATCGAATAAAAGTGTATGTAAGATTGTTTTGTTATAAAAAATCTTACCAATTTATGAACAAGAACGATAAGAAAATATAGAAAATTAGAATTAGTATGTAACAGGGATAGGTAAACATGTCAAAAAGGGTTTTTTTAAATAAGTTAACTTGTAGTATATTTGAAGATATAGCCAACATGCCATATGTTTGTGTTACTTATTTGTTTTTCTTTTGTACACAAGCTCATATAAAAGCGTTCTAAAAATAGCACAAACCATCACCTGCGTAATTGTTTTCTCATGCTGGCCAAAAAAAAACAACAGCTCATGACATGGTACCCTCCACTTGTTACCTTATCCGAAATTAATCGTTATCAATAAGCATCCCTCTGCCTCGTGCGCACGGGCGCCCGTGTTTGCCTTTTGATATCGCGTTCGACCCTCGGATCTAACGGGCGCTAAAAATAGTTTGCATTTCCACGCAATCGTGCAAAGCTAGGCGCGGCTCAGGTGATGTATTAAATTACTTACCCGGGACAAGCGTTTGGTAAATATTTAACGGCTACACACGTTCAATGCACTCTCCGGCCAACGACGACGTTTGGACAGAATTTTTCCATTTTCCTTGCCTCACACGAAACGCCCACCAGCCGCGGGGGGAAACACGTGTACAATTTCACACACCGCACCAAACACATACACCGAGAGTGCGCGAGAGACAGAGCGCGAGAGAGGTACGAGAACAGGTTACAGGGCTTACTTTGATGCGGTCCACAACAGCAACCACCACTTAGCCACTGGGCGCTGGGTGGCAACACCGGGGAAAATGGGTAGTAAATGGCTACCGCTGCCAAGCCCGGGAAGAACGGTGGTGCCCGGGGAAATCCCTCAGATGCTACAGCCTTCGCCTTCGTCGTCCTCACCGGCACCGACGCTAGCGCCGGACGCACTCTGTTGCTGGGGACAAATGTTCTGGATCATCGCAGCACTGCTCATTGCACACGCCGTCCGGTTCGAATTGGGTGGCGACAGTTTGCTGTCCGGTCCTTTCTTCACCGTACTCACACTTTGTGCGTTCGTTTGTGGGACTAAATCACCGTCAATCACACTTCAAAGGAAGATATCTTCGCAAGGAGCTTCCTCAGTCTCGTTAGCGAAACATTGAGCGTTACCGTTTTGTGGTCCACCATCAACACCATCAAACAGACTTCCTAGACCTTCTTCTCCCCCATGGATATGTTTGCGCGATTTTCGTCTGTCAAAATCACTGCCATCGCCTGCCTTGATTGCGAAGGGTTCCACAGCTCCGCCACTAATCAAATCACACGCCTTCGATGGGAGGAGAAACCATAGCAGGTCATGACACCCAGAAATTGACACTTTTGCACACACACGCGGAACAAACAAAGAAACGTCTTCGCCGCGGAACGGAGGCGGTGCTGGTAGCCTGCAGTAATCACAATTTGTACAGATCCACCCAGTTCCTTCCGAGCAGCAGACGATCGGGTGTCTTCTCGATTCCGGAGTCAGTGTGGGCCGCTGGTAGCGGGATGAGGGGCAGGAGGTTGCCTCACAAATCACCTTCCGGGAAGATCCCGGAGCGCAACACCGACCGACTGGACCGCTGGATCAAGAGAACGCACCGAACTGAGCGGAAAACTGGATGGCTGCCTGCTGGAAAACGGTCCTGCTGTGTCACCCGATGCCACGAGCACGAAGCGAAGCACACCCACTCACACACATCGGCGGCGATAAATACGAAACAAATACTCATGCACACCGATTTTCCCAGACCGAAGCGCTCTGCGTGGTTCGTTTCTCTCCGGTGGGTTGGGGCACTTGTTGACGAATTTCCTGAAAAGGACCTGTCCTCATCGCATAGAGAGAGCTAGAGAGAGAGGGAGCGTGAGAGTTCCAATGGAGGCATGCCAAGATACAACCACAAAGCCGAGGTGCTCTCACACACAATCGCATAAACACGCGGTTTTTCCGAGTAAAACTCGGAGAAACGGAATTCGCCCCGTACAGTGGACGGACTTCAGTTGGAGCATGCACTCACTGAAGTTGTGTTGGTGAGTGACTGGAAATATGCGGAGGAGACTTACGAGTTTTCCATCCGGAAAGGGCAGAGACCAGAAACATCATATCCACATGAACCATAGTGCATTTTCTAATTATAGCATGTTCGTTGCAAATGTTCAGCGCTTCTGCATTATTTCCAGCAGATGGCGCCCCTCTTCCACGCGTAAAGGTTCTAGGCGGCTACAAGAGGCGTTTTTTATGTACAGAGGCCGCACTTTATGCGCTACCTCAGTGCGCAACAACACACAAAGTGTCAGTTACGTCCAGAAAGTGGGGCCAAAAATATCAACGCCGCTTCAAACGCCCTGACCCTAAACATTGCCGGCAGTAGAGGCGCTCACGCGCTAAAAAGTACATGAATCTTCCATCATCTCATGCGCGGCAGTGAAAACAAGTCAATATTATTGCACCCAAACGACCCATCCAGATCAGTCCGATGGCAATAAATCCTTTCGCGACTCGTCTGGTGTAAACAGACCCTGCAAACCACGCGGTTTGCATCCATCTGCCAACGTAAACAGCACCAGCGGTGGAAAGGGTGCCGAAATCACTCATCGCGTTGGAATCGGTAGTAACGACTTGATTTGGATAATGTACGGATGGGACCTGACGGAGATATTGACGTCACGAGTTTGTTGCCATCAAAGAAACACCTGGCGCGTGAAGGAAATGAGCATACTTACCCAAATTATAATGAAATGTGAAGAAAATTAAGTTAAAATAAGAACCCAATAAGCTGTTACTGTTTGAACTAAGTCTTTGTCGTCTTTATTTGCGTCTTAAAAAAACTGTTCTCACATTTCTTTTCAACAAAAACAAAAACTGCTTCCTCTTTGAATACACTCATTTGTTTTAGCTCAAATTTAACTACAAAGTGGTAGATTTTGAATCACCACTCCGCTAAAATATACCACCACGCAATATGTACGTTTGAAACGCTCATTGGACTCGCTTTTTCTTTCGCGTAAGTGGGAGAGTTTAACGACACAACAGTTAGACAAAGGTTGGACAACAAGTAGATGGGACGTACTGCAAGCTTTTTCGTTGCAAAAACTCGACCGTCCTCGATCGTTTCTTATAACCTAAATGGAGCTGTATCTAGATCCATTCCGGACCTAGTGCCATGCAAAGACGACGTGGGCCATAATCAGGTAACCGGTCGTGACGAACACACTGACCAACATGATCGGGAATCCGAGTCTGGAAAGAAAAGTTGGATAGTCATGCACATCTGATCAGCTTTCGCTATAGTAAGCGACACTCACTTGAAGTAATCCATAAAGCTGAACCGATAGCCGTGCTGTTCGGCAATTCCGGCGCAGATCACGTTCGCTGACGCACCCACCAACGTTCCGTTGCCACCTAGACACGGTCCGAACGCTAACGCCCACACCATCGGCTGCAGCGGCAGTCCCAGGTAGGCCTTCTCCGACAGTGCGACCACAATCTTCACCATCATGGCCGTCACGGGGATACTATCCACGAACGCGGACGTTAGCGCCGAGATCCACAGTATGATGATGATGGCCACCGCCAGTCGCAAATCCTCCGAGACGGACAGAATGATCGTTTCCGTCGCGTGTCCTATCCAATCGATCAGGCCCATCCGCTCGACCGCCTCCATCAGCGTGAACATGGCGGCGAAGAACAGCAGCGTCGGCCACTCCACACGCGACAGCACCGCATCCATGTCGTTCTTGTCGGAAATGATCAGCAGCAGCACGACGCCGAGCAGCGCGGCCCACCCAGACGACAGACGACGCAGCTCGGGGATGGACTCGAGGAAGAACAGCGACACGATGAACACGCACACCACACCGGACTTGATCAGCAGTGGGCGGTTCTTGATCGGATGCTCCCGCTGCAGCTCCTCGAGCGTCGAACGGTAGATGTCCTCCGGGACGGTTCCCTTCGTCATCTTCTTCTTGTACTGGTGACGCAGCAGCTTCACCTTCTTCATGAGCGTTTCGCGCACGATGTTGGCATCCTTGGAGTAGGGTGGGATTTTGCCTGCGGCTCGCTCCCAGACTTTGATGTTGCGACGCAGCTCCTTCAGCTCCTTCGGCTCGTGCATGCGCAGATGGTTGATGTTCTTGTAGATGATGCGCAGGTGGATGTTGGTGGTGATCACGACTATTATCACACCGACCAGCATGTGCGCGGTGAAGGTGAGGAAAGTGACTCCCTGGAAGGTAGGACGTGAGCGTCATCAGTTGGACTGTGGGGTGATCTATACGGCGGAAGATTCTTACGTGTTTCAAAATGTACTGGTTCGATGTGATGATGATGTTTGGTGGATCACCAACCGGAGTGGTCGTACCACCGATGTTTGCGTGCACTGTTATAGCCATCAGTATAGGTACTGGATTCATGTCCATCACTTCACAGAGTCTGTGGAGAGATAGAGAGATAGATCGTTACAGACTTGTAGATCAAGATGTCTATAACTCACCGTATAGTGATCGGAGCCATCAAGAGCACGGTGGTCACATTGTCCAAAAACGACGAGATCAATACCGTACACAAACACAAACAGTGTATCAGGCTCCAAATCTTGCCATTCGTTATCTGTAAAGCAAAAAAGGGGAATTTATTATCGCTTTTTTCAAAACTCGGACATCACTCACAACAGACTCACCTTGTAGATGTACACCGACAGGAAGTCGAATATGCCCGTCTCGGCCAGGATCGCCACCAGGATCATCATGGAGAACAGCAGTAGTATCGTCTCGACATCGATCCACCCTATGATGTCCTCCATCGTGGGTCGGTCGTTTAACGCGGCAAGAATGGATATGGCAAGTGTCGATGCGATCACGGCCGCAAACGTCCTGTGCACGATCTCCCATATGATCAACACGTACAGAAAGATCAACACGAACGCAGCGTAAATGACACCGACGTCTCGATTCACGGGCGACTGATCGTAGCGGATTGCGATGGGCATGCTGGCCTGGATGTTGCTGCGGATCATCAACCGCACCAGCCCACCGTTCGTCTGGTGCAGCTGCTCGTAGTTGCTGTCGATAATGTCGAAGAGCCGCTGTTCTTTCACGATTGGTGCGCTATCGAACAGGTACGGGTGCACGATCGGGATGTACCAAGGTTCGCTGATGTTCTGTGGAAGATTGCAATTGGTTATTCGAACGATGTTGGTTTAATTCTAGCATTCTACAATGTTCAGAAGGTCAGGTTTCATTGTAGCAATTGACTTTCCAACGACTCACCTTTGCTGAGCTCGCCGAAAACAGGTCAGTGGCGTTCGTCTCCAACGTAGAGGACAGCATCTGCAGGTACACCTCCAAGTAGTGCTCGGTGATGTTGCTGTACGGTTCGCTCAGGAACGTGCCCTCCAGCGTCACCTTGATACGCGTGCTCTGCGGCAGATGGGGCAGAATGTACGCTTTGGTTTTGCCGGGCGAAATCGATAGATGCTTCGGTTCGACCAGCTTCTCGTCCTTTACCACCATGAACGACATAATCAGCAGCCACGTGATGAATAGGCAGATGATTTTCGAGTACTTCCGGAACGGGTGGTCTTCGTCCAGATTGTTTTGTCCCGTGTCGTTGATATCATCGTGCTTCGGTGGGGTTATGTTGCCGATGTAATGGCCGGCCAAGTGGTGCACGTGCGGTTTCGGTATTTCTCTGGTGGAAATGGAAACGGAGAGTGTCGTTAGCCGTTTCCGGGAAGACAATTTCTTAAGATGACCGTTATTGACCACACATGCCAAGTCAAGTCCATACTTACTTCTTTTCCTTCACGTGACCTATTTCCTTATTCTGGCCCTCCTCGTTGGTGACGTTGATGGTGATGAACTCGTTCTCGTACTCTTCATCCTCTTCCTCCTCCTCCTCGTCGTCATCCTCCTCGGCACCGTCCTCCTCTAGACCTTGAATTTCCGGAAACGAATCCTCATGGCAGTCACCTACAACGAGCGAAATGATAGGCAGAAGATTGTAATCGTTAGCTTGAACTTAGGGCCTGTCGATAATACGAACGCTGATACAAATCATAGATCTCAACCTCACTGCCAAATGCCATCAAAAGCTGCCCATCAAAACTAACCACAAATTCCCCAATAGTTTAGCTCCACTTAACGATATCGCTTTCAGCAGTAACCATATCGCGTGTGCACCGTATCGAATGACGCGTGGACAATGGCCTCAGTGTTCCTCGCGCGGTCGATCCTAGCCCGTGGTCTCGCTTACAGCTACGATCAATCAACTCCGGAGCGCTCCGGAAAGTTCACTTGCAGTCTGCCTCCTAGACGGTCGGGGAATCATGATCTGCACGACGGCAAATGTCAAACGACACGGTTGAACGTTTCGAGTGAACGAGTGGACCTTAGTACCGTTTCTCCCAAAATGACGCACTACTTATGCTCCAACCGGGGAGAACGCTCCTCAACCGCAATTGGTGTCGATTAAGAACGGTGTAATCGGATTTATGCGAATGCGGCACACGAGAATTCTCGCGATGAACATCATCATCATCATTATGATTGGGAAGATTTGAATAGCCATGCAAATAAGATGCTCTGCCTACAATAGGAACTTTTTTTCAGATTTCCTTTGTTATTCAATTGAAACGACACACCAGAAGATAGAAAATCTTAACAATTTTGGTACTGTTACTTCAGATTAAACTTTGGAGATATTTAACTAGATCGAGGTGGCATTTAAGTGACTGCTGGTTACTTATTTTTACCATAAACCTAAGTTTTCTTTGAGTTTGCACGCTATTATGAAAAAGGAAGCTGCTCTACCGAACGTTTGGAAATATCTTAAACGCTTGAACGGAACTCGTAATGTTATTCCACTATATCTTTAGAATCCATATATCTTTACTTGAAGGGCAATATTCAGTAATTTTCTGCCTAATGCCAAGTTCATTGGCTTTCAAAACTTCCCACGCCCTCCTAATCCTGTCTTGGTCTAATCCTCTATTACACAAGTGTTGCGCAAATGTACATTCCCACCATCAGCTTGCAGAAAATGAGATTATTGCCCCGTCCGTCCTCAAACTCAATTGCAGAGCGACGATGTCAACTGACGCTTGTCCTACATTTCCATTTCACTTTAACGAGCACCCCGTTTTTGACGGTGAAGAAGATGCATCGTTTCTCGATCTCGCAGGCAACATCCGGTGCGGGATTTAGCAAAGCAAACAGACCGGTTGCATGCACGGGTGTACACACAAACCAGCTAGCGCGCGCTCGCCAAATGCCATCATCGGGATGGATAAGATGTATTGAAATTGAAGCTAGTGCTTGAGTTGAAGGGAAGAAAGCAGCAGGTTGCCCTCACAAAGTCGTACCCTTCAGTTCGTAAATACAACAAACAGAAGAAGGGATAAAAGTAAGCCCGGGTGCTTCTCCGTAATGTACCGCACAATCCATATAGTGCGATGCATCAGCTGCAAGTGAGCACTACGGCTGACCCACTTCTGACCCGACAAACACCCACCATAATAGCTCCCTAATGGCTTCGATAACAGCTACCGCATCCTGCCTTATGTCGCAGCGTTCTGTGAAGCCCTTTCAGTGGTTGAGGCTTCAGACTACGCAAGAAAGTAACTACGGGTATTGTACACTTACCGTGCAGCCGGGCATGCTCCAGCTCGACCTGCTGGAAGGACACCATGCTCGGGTCGTGCCGTATCTTCGGTGGCAGCGTGCGCCATAGCTCCAGCGATGCCTCGGTCACCTCGCTGATGGGAACAACGGAAATCGTACGTTTGCGGCCATTCTTGCTTTTCTTCTTGCGACGCTGCGGCGTGCCGGACCCGTTGCCGGCCGGTGCCCCGGAACATCCGGCAGCATCGATGGCCGGGGTGGCCGGTGACGAGACGGCCGACGAGGAGTCACCGGTGGACGAGGTGTTGCGACGTCGTTTGAAAACGTTCAGATTGTTTAGATAGTTCATGGTCTCGGATTTGGCGACTTGGGCACTGCTACACACTCATCACTCAAGCGAAACGCGGACACTGGCGTGGATTGGAACGGAGGCACATCATAACATAACAGCGCAAGAAAAATACGACACGACCCACCCCGATTACACACAAAAGACGCACCAATAAAACTCGTGATGAGTTCGCAGGAATCACTTCGGAAACGAGAACGCACCCAAGCGCTTAGGTACAGCGATGTCTTAATCTGGCGCCGTTCTCCTAGCGACAGCCCATCCAAACCCAGGATTCTCGACCCTTAGCCGCTCTTTTTACGATGGCTTTTCTCGGTCAACAACGTTGGACGAAGTCTTCGAAGCGAATAGTAGAATAAAAAAAAAAACAAACACAAATCTGGCAGCTTTGGTTCGATTCCGCAGACAAAGCCCTTCTGCGCTGGAGCGTGCCAGACATAAAACAGCCAGGATTGCTGGTTCTTAAGCGCGTGCGGCGAGGAGGAATGTCTGCAAGTTGTTTGCTCCTGTCTGATACCGCGGGGGTTGTTCTTCCTGTTAGCGCAAAGCGCCAGCGGAAATAATGTTTTTGCACAAAATTTGGCGCAAACAGGCGCAAACAGGCGCAAAAGGTCGCAAGTACAGAACGAGGGCTGGTAAGGTGCAGAACAAGAAGGTGGAGCCTTTTGTGTACGGCTGTCAGTAAGCAACTGTTTATTCGATTTGATTGATTTTGCTTCTGGAAACAAGGCGTGTTTCGCCTTTAGAACATAAGGCATTTAAAATGATTGCAGCTCAGAGCAAAACTATCCAGAAATATGAATTTAATATATAATCCGTACAGTTTGTTCAAGATCACCTTGGATAGCTTCATGTCTTTGTCCTAAAAGTTAATTCTTCATTAATCTATGAAGTGTTCCACACTGTTGATTGAACAACAGCTGTAGAATTCTTTCTGAGTAACTATAATGTAACTATAAAATTTTGTTCAGTTCATCCTTCTTTAGAAAAAGTTGAAATATCTTAAGTTAGTGCAACTGTTATTGCAGTGTCTCCATCTCGGTGACCCATCTTCCCCTTTTATCTGGCACTGAAGCGCTTTCGCAAACTTTCGCTTTCCAAGTGCCTATCCATTCCAGCTCCATAGCTACTCTTACGCCCTGCTTGCTTGCTCGCTTGCTTGGATCCTTCCAAAAACACTTGACATTACCCGTACCAACCCACACGGCCACGACCGAACCGATGCCGGTGTCCCATAATGTCTTAATTTTTATGGTGCACATAAAGTGCTGCACCTGCATCGCCTGCCCGGTGGTTTCTGACGCTGGTGTGCAGACAGTTTCACCACCAGTTGCGCTCGGTACGTGAGCGAAACACGGCAAGATGAGCCGAACGTGATTAAACCGAGCAGAGAAAAAAAAACGCGCGCGACGCGGGTGGAAGCAATTTGTACGATTGTCAAAAGACTCATTGAATTGCTTCCAATTGTCACCTCGACTGGGCGAACGCACATGCAAATAATTGCACAGCAACAGCGCAACAGTACGACTTCGCAACGAGAGGCGGTTTTTTCGGTCGTTTTGATTTGCAGACAAACGTATTTGCAAGTTCATCAAAGTGGTTATAACAACTCGCAAAACTAATATAGATTACATCTTATTTTTGCACTCGCCTTCTGCATGCTATAAAACATAATTGAAACAGCTGGGTCTCCGTGTGCGACGTACCGATGTGAAAATCATGTCCATAAAGTGTTCAGTGGACAATAAAATTTGACACTCTCGCACACTGACACTTCTCGCTCACTGTTTTGAGACACTCACACACGCTTTCAATTCGCAATACCATCCGAAAACGATTAACCCGCTGGTGATGGTGTCGTTCTCATCTTCCCCTGAGCACACGCAGCCTACCTTGATCGATCACAGACCGACCCCTCCAATATCTGACCATAACCTAGAAACGAAAATGCTTCTTTCGCGCGCCTTCACCTCCGCCGCCGACGACGGTGGTGACCTTCCTTTCGTGACATTTTTTTCCCCATCTTTTGACTATGCTGACGGTGATAAAATAGAACGAAAGTGAGAGTTAAGCATCGCCGGAATACGTGCACGAGCAGACAAACACAACAAGTTATTGCACGGGGCAGGTGCTCTGGTGGTAGTGATCCTAAACCGACCGACACACGCACGGCCTACTGTTGGATGATGCAAAAGGTTTAAAAAATATTTACACCACGAGCAATAATGGAGCACCCGTTCCACCCGATGCTATTAATAACAAAAATTTGACTTTGAAAAAGAACTACAAACGTGTGTGCGTGTGTGTGTTTGCGCGAAAGAAGAATCCTGCCAACCGGTGCGGTTATTGCAAACGTTCAAGATAAAGACCGTTGAAAGAAAGGTGGAGGGGAACGAAAAATCACAGCAAAAAGCGCCACTTCGGGGCTTCCTCCGCGTCCGGAATCCGCACAATTTTCCTCCATTAGCAACTGTGTTCTGATAAGCTGAAGGGGTTCGTTATTTTGTGTACATCGCTGTATTGTTTTGATTATTTCACTGTTCGCACAGCAAAATGTCACTTTCTTTGTCAATTTTATAAAACTTTCATCCATTTTCAGGGATTTTTTTGTTTATTTGCACATTTCTTCAGCGCTCACTCACCACAAACACACCAACAAAAACACACTGAACCGAGGGGAAACCTTTGTTTTGCGTTTTCGCACCTTCGCACTGGAAAACTTGGCCGGAAAATGCACGCCCGCACACGAAAACCCGCTCGCCCGGTCAACCGATGCCGCGGGGAAAACCGCGTGCGCTATGGCAAGTGCTTCAGGCCGAACTGAGATAAAAACGCGGCATTCGGTCGGTGCTGGCGGTGGCCCATCGTCTGTGTATATGCGCGCGCGTGCTCTTCTTGTAACAAGAGGGGGCGCCATACACAGCGACGGCGCTGACGCACAAACACACAGACACACACATGCGAGTAAATAAATAGTAGAGAGAGTGAGAGACAACCAGAGAGACATTTACTAGCACCAAGGATTGTAGTAGTAAACGTCACATCGAGACTCGCCAGCTGCCAGCTAGCGTGTGGTCCTGCGAGAAAGATCGTCGACGTGTGTGCGATCTTCGTGACAGTACCTGGACTGATTATGTTTCGTTTTTTTTGTCACACCCATACGCCACACGATGATGTTCGTGCGGTTGGCGTGTGTAGGTGGCGACAGGGAATGAGCGACAAATTCGCAGCAAATGTAAATGACCGGAACGAGATGTCCCAAGCGACGAAAAACAGTGTCCAGAGTGTTGCACTAGGGTGGTTCTACTGTTTTGGAAAAAATAAAAACATAAAAAATAGATTTTATTAACAATTCGAGTCGAACATCCTAAGCTCGTTCGAGTCGAACTCCTAAAGAAATTCGTAGGTAGGGCTTGCTGGTTGAGAACTAATCGTTGCTGGCAAAATTAGCTTCTACTACCACTCCTACTAAATTGAAAAAGTATATCCAAAATTATTCAAATATAGCTGAATAATGTTCAAAAGATGAGTAGTTCGATTTCAAAAATGGTTGCGCACTATTCACAATTGAATGTTACAAATTCTTGTAACTCTTGTAACTCTACTGTTCATAAATGGATGAAAGACGTTTCAAGTTCACGTTTCAAGACGTTTTCACGACATTTTTGCTTATTAGTACACCATGGAACACTAAATCACCAAAACTATCGCTCAAGGAAAATGTGGTCAAAATTTAGGTTTAGGTTGTGATTAAGATTAATTCCAATCAATAAACTCATATTTATTGAAAACTTGTTCGGGAGACACATTGTACGAAACGATTACTATGTATGTGGAATCAACCAACCCGTATCAACTTTCAAACAAATCTCTGAATCAAACCCAAATCAAAATTCCTTTCCCGGCCACGAACCCTATTCTCCCTGAAAACGATGCCACCGAAACTTGCTCGAACAACTCCACCGGCACCAGCCGTAATTGAAAAACTTTCTTCGGAATGTTCCGGCACGGACCAACGGCGGATACGGACTGACCGGCTCGGGTAGGCATGGATTTATGGCGAATTAGACGCTTTTGTAAATTGAGAAATCCAATTTGACGGTGGCGTGCGGAACGTACGGTAAGTTCTTGTCCATTCTTCGGCCACGATCCGCTCCAAAACTAATCGCCGGTGTTTGGTTACACATTGTGTGTGTCTGTATGTTAAGTTACGTTGGTTAAGTTTTCGCCGCGCAACTTACCATACAAATCTCCTTTCTGTAGCTTGGATTATCGTGCACGGATGTACCTTTGGATTCATGACTTCAATTGTCGGTGGTGTGTGAGAATTGTAATCCCACTAGCGACATGTATCGAAGTACTCGTTCGTAACAATTGTGCACAATCTTTTTTTCCTAATATCACTATCGATTTTGGGCTTATCATTCGAGGGACGGGACGTTCGCCACGTGGCCTCTGCACACGCTTCCGGAAGTCGGCGGTTTGCCCTGCCACCGGGCGCTAATGTGCTTTCGTTAACAAATAGACAAATTTCGCTGGCGCTTAAATGCAACTGTTGCGTCAGTCTCGTTAAGCCTGTTAATTTATCTCAATTCAACCGAAACACAGTTTTGCATTGTAGCGCGTACAACGGTCAACGGAGTCGTCGCACCAAACCGAAGTCAGTGTCGTGCCAGTGGTGGTAGTGATGATGATGATGATGGTGATGATGATGCATGGCGCATGTTAATGAATTGTTGCCTCACGGATCTCTCGTTAAGGGACGCCACTTATCAGGCGCGGGAGGACACGGCGACGGTGATGGATTGTCCGATTGCCCTTATTAAAATTTATGCATTTCTGTATAAGTTATATATGGGGACTCCCATGGAAAACTTTATTGTGATCAAGATGATTTTTTTTTAAATATTTAAACACAACGAACTCGAGTTATGGGCATTTTTTTCTATTTCTGATACCCGGTTTTAAGCTTCCGGAGGAAGTCTTTTGAAGATTCAAGCCGAATTTCATGAAAATCAGTTTAGTCGATAGTCATCTAGTAGAAACAAAATTTTCCACCTTGGTCTCTTCAAAAGAATATAGTTGTTGGACATGATTATAAAACGAGAACAACACGAAAATTTGGCGGTTTCATTGAAGAGTAGACAACTATTGCGTTACGACACAGACAATCTCTGAATGTATTCGCATATAGTCGTCGCAATTCGATAAAACACTTCCTACAATTATCCTAAGCCCTCACGTCGTACTTCATCATCATTCCAACCGAAGGCAGACTGAGGGAAAAATGCACTTCACCCTACGTCCACCAGTTGCATTAGCATTTCCATCAAACCGATTGCAATCATCTAGCACCTCCATCCACTGTTCCCCCATTTTGTGATGGCACCTCATAAATAAGTGCTACCGGCATGCACCCACACTGGACAATGAATATTGAAATTACTCACTCGAGGCGAAAGAGAGGACAAAACCGTCGCAAACCGAGGGAAAACGACCGCGAAAAATCTGCTCCACGGGTCATCGCGATAACACTACACGTGGTGTCACAGTGTCACACACACACACACACACACACACTCACACACTATCAGCGCGCTCAAATCTTTCCACACTTTATAACTTATTGTTTCACGCCGCGAGCGCTTACTTTGACATTAGAGTAGCACGTAAAAGTTCAACAGCGACGTCGCCAACACCTCGCCCACATCGTCGGCCATCTCGTAGCGCCAGCTCCACCGCCGATCCGATCGATGCTGCCCTTCGCACCGAAGCGAGAGAACGGAGAGATAGAGCGGGAGGAGATGTTAACTTACCTGGGCTGTGGAAAATCAAGCGCCGTCTTTGATTTATGGCGCCGAAAACTTTTCCGTGCGGTTTTCAGCCGCATCTTGATCGGTGACACCGTGGCCGCTATTTTGAAGCCGCGCAGTTCGTGCCGGGGGACGGGGTCAGGTGGGTGATATGTTTGGTTTTGCTGCACCACACGCCTTTGGACCGGTGGGTGGTGGGAGCAGTTGTTCCTGGATAAAAGGTCACCACGACCGGGGCAATAGATGAGGTAATTTGAGGTGTTTGTTGGTCAATGATCAGTCCATCATTCTGAAGCAGGGCTCTAGAATATCATGAAAGCATAGTCAATATAGTATTTATTAGTATAGTATTTCTTACAATATAGTATTTATTTCTGTAGTATTTCTTCGCTCATTTTTATTTGAATTATGCTCTTCTATTAAAATCAAAATCCTTTATAAGAGTTGGGAAAATGAAGAACGAAACTAAACAGTAAGTAGAAAAATAATAGTATGAAAGAGCATAGAAGTCAAATAAAGTAAATAACCAGAAAATGTGAGAACCCTTATTATACAAACAATGTACGTTATTCATTAGCATCTAGACATTTTGTACAAGCTTGTAGACACTCCTGTAGCGAATACCAACTAGACTTTGAATTTTAGTAATATTTTAGTTATATCAAGGGCTTAACAAAGTCAAGAAAAACACGCAACTTAAACCTAAACACGAACTTAAAAATTAACCACAAAAACACAACATTAGAAAGTGAAAGACAAGAGACGGGAACGGGTTGTTTACATGTGAATATAACTAAACATTCACAAACATTTACATTTACATATGTTAAGCGATCAGTTGTCTCTAAATTCTCTGTATTGCTGTCCTGTGTATGCTAAAACTAGAATTTAAATACTAAAACAGGGTTATAAAAAATTACTTGTGGTGCTATAAAACGGCTTCCATGGAGAAGCCGATTCTTCCACCATATCACCCTCGATTTCTCCCAAAGAGGCTTTTGGGACCTAGACAACTATCACTACTTCCCAATAATCAACATTTTGGCATACGTATTAAACACTCTGAAGCGTATTTTAAATTACATCATAAGCATTCAATAGCGAAAAGCCTACTTTGAAGCCTGATTGATAGCAATCTACGAGGAAGGACGAATTATTCAATATTTCTAATCATTGAAACGGTTCCTAGAAAAACCCTAACAGTTCCTCGTTCCTGGAACAAGAAGCTGTTTAGTAATGTTTCTGTGTTGCATGGAATAATAAACTTCCACTTGGTGAATGATAGCACAGTGTTAGTAATGAACAACATCAAGCATGAAATTCCGTCCCCAATGAATCCATGCCCCTACGATCCACACGCTCGTTCACGAAACAACGTAGAAACTCTTCAGACGAAGCACATGTTCGACAACTCGACTCGTCAAATTCGGCAGACAACACTAATCTATTATTGATATCGCTTTCGGGGCGAACAACACAATCAACGCCTGTGGCCACAGCCATTCATGTCCGGCTAGCCGTTCCACGGTCCCACTCCCAGACAGGTTCAATTCATTTCCGATCAATCAAACACAACCGGTTCGATCGACTGGCGCCCTGCTCTGTGGCGAGGATATAAATAAAGGTCCGTGGAAAGTATCGCCACCCGCAACAGTGTGGGTGGAAGTAATTATCGCTCAGCCGGGACCTAATGGGACGTTTCAATTGTTCTTCCGTAGCGTTGGGCCTGTGGCGTTGTGATAGGACCGACGCCATAAAGCTCCTGCAACCCTGGATGTCCTTCCGGGCATGACGTGTTCTCGTTGGGTCGCACCACCAGGGACATACTCATCACGGTCGGGTGTGACAGGCGCGAACAGGACGAGCACCCTTATCAACCCGGCGGCGGCGCTTATCGCCGTCGCATCATTAACTCAGTTACACGAAGGATTTACACGCCTGAGCACGGTTTGACCCATATGAAAGTAACTTTCCTTTACCCGGGGTTTGTTTTTTTTTTTCTTCGCTGCCTGACTGCCGTAAGACGTCCGGGGGACTTAACTGACTCGGTGTCGCTGCTTGGATGTGAACTTAATCCAAGACAGTTTTGAAAATGGAGCAGCAAAACTGTGTTTGCATACGCTGAACCGATGCGGCGGAAGGATAATCCGTTATTGGATTCGCAGCTCTAAGGATTCGCCTTATCGACCCGGTATGGTATGGGCTTTGCTATCTAGCACATAACCCCCACCGTACTGTACCGTACCCTGACGGGGGGTTTATTTTTGTGTTACACGGATCGAGACCTCCGAACGCGCAGAAAACCGCTTGCGTCCTAGAACGCCTTGCGTATCGTTTACCATAATGAACCTGTCGTTGTTCCCGAAAGGATGGCTTTCGGGTTTTCGGCTGTTAATTTGAGATAGCATGTCACCCGGAACGCAATGTCCTTTTAGCATGCACACTTCTGCAACTTCTCCCTGCGACGTAGAATGTAATTACTTCCGCTTGAAATTCGATCAAACTCACTAAAGAAAGAAAACCGAACGCGTCTTCTCGCATTTCTCTGTACCTGCCCAGACATACACAAAAACACGCACACACACACTTTCCTAAAGCACACACTCACACACTGGTTACGAATCGCAACCTCGTCCTCGCACAACGATGCTCACTCACCCACCAGACTCCACCTTACCGTAGGTTATGACGCCTCTCCTATCCCGGAAACCCCAAACAGGGCTGGGAGGACTATCCACGACAACGGACGACGACGGCCCTTCCGACAGGTCCGGCTTCGGCAGGTGCGTAAAAGTGACTGATATCTCAAACGAATGGTCCACGCTCGCCTCGCACGGTCGTTGGCCTCTACCGATAGGACCGTTCCGTTCGGGTAGGGATGATGGCTTTCCTGACCCCACCCGGCACCGTCTGTGTGCGCCCTGTTCCGAGGGAATTCTCTCGTACCATACGGGATCGTGTTACATTGTATGCTCGCTGTGTCTCTCCAGTGCTCCTGAGTGCGCCGAGCTTGCTGTGTACGTGTAAGTGAGTGGAGCTTTGTTTGGAACGTGTCGGCAACGTTTTCCCTTCTCTTCGGCGCAGAATCCTTGTTTCCACCGGGCGCTCGCATTGATCAAGAGGAGGGCGAAGAGGACTGGGGGTGGGTTAGAACAACTTTCCGGTTAAAGTTCTAAAGTGGGGTTTTCCACTTTATGTGTTGCTTTTTACATTTATTCCAGCATTTTTATCCATTCTTGAACAGTTCTCAGAGTTACATGAATTCATCCCACTCACTCATGAAATCCTTCCACTCATTCATGAAGTGGTTATTATGTGTAGTTGAAAGATCGACCTAGAACAAGTCGATACAATTCCGTCATTGTTTCATCATTCCGTCATAGTCAAAGAAAGTAAGCTAATGTAAGGATCAGATGGATAGATAGCATTCATGAAAAATTGATCAAATTTGATTTTGTCCCCAACCTTAACTTAATGCACATAATTCTCGGAATCCTTGAAAGATAGGGACTATTTTTTCGGCTGTTTCTTAGTTTGAACCTCTAGTTTGGAAAAGTATATTTGATTGATCGGTAATTTAAAGTTGATTTTTGGACTTTTATCCTGGCAAATGACCAATGTGCTTTGTAAGCTTGTTGTGGCTCTCCAGTGCTCCTGAGTGCGCCGAGCTTGCTGTGTACGTGTAAGTGAGTGAAGCTCTGTTTGGAATATGTCGGCGACGTTTTCCCTTCTCTTTGGCGCAGAATCCTTGTTTCCGCCGGGCGAAACTCCGCATGGTAACCCCCCAAATAAATCCAGCCAGTTCTGAGCCAGCGCATTCGAGCAGCTATAAACTTGAAACGAAATCGCCATAAAAATATATTTATGGCATGAAGTTTGCTATAAACTGTGGCGCCATCTCAAGTATTTCTCTTGAACTACTCCGATATTTGAAATGACTAACGTACAAACTATCCGTTTCAATTGCATGATGAAATAAATTAAATATAACCAATTTAAAACGTACTTTAACAAACGATTTTCAATAGAGACTTGAATTTTGACATATTCAGACAGAAAATTCGGCAACCGTCACTGATGTCGCTGATATATCTAACCTCTCTCTTGTTTCCTGGTTTCCTGTTTAATATTCGTGGCATATCACCATCCATAAGTTCGTCTATTCCATTTGTTATAAAAAAGTTACTTTGTGTTTACTGCCTGAGAACACCATCAGCGCTCATGTGTACGCTAACTAATTTTTGTTCGATTACATTGCGTAATATGTTTTGCCTTGCAAACTCGCGCAGAGTTAAATTAACAATCACGCCACTCAAAATCTTCTTTATCCATGCTTTCTTGGAGGATATTACCGACTTTCTTCGTGATAGAATGATGAGCTTATGGCTTCGATTACGATCATACTTTCTTCGGAGCCGATCACATGGCTAAACTATTACAAGCCTTATGATAACCCCCGGGCCGGAAGCAATCAATTTCTCCGATAGCCAGACCGCACACACACATACACATAATCTGTGGTGAAGATTTATGAAACGCCAACCGACTCATCTCGCACTCCTCTTCTTCCTTTCTTCCTCCCTCTCATCTCACGCTCCAGTTTCGCAATCACTCGATCAGCAGCAGCGGGCGCAATCACGATCCGCTTATCGGGCGCGTTTAATCGATAGCGTTTATGTGCGCCGGGCGGACATCGGACACCGTAATCGCCGGGTAAACCGGTGCCTGATCGAACCGTCCCGCTGTGGTTGGCCCAATTCCACGAACGCGAAGGCGCGTCCCGCTGATGCTGCATGAAGATGAGAACATTCCGGCTAGATCGTGGCCACCACCCGGCCGTCACGAGGGACAATAAGTAAGACAACAACACGCCCTGGAAACGAGCCTTCGTTTGAACGTACCGCGCGCCTGTGCAGACCGCGGTGGGGTGCGGTGCTTTGGGTGAAAGCCTTGGGCGAAAGCAGAAGTTCTGGAGCGGTGTGCGAACGGAGCGGAACGAACGGCCGGGCACGACAACAAATATAAAAGCCCATAACCTGACCGCCGGGAAAGGTTATTCGGTACCGGGGACGCGTCCTGTGCGCATCGCATCGTGCGGAAGATTAAGCGAAGAAAATGAGTAGCTGGAAGGTGTGCTCGGTGTTGGTCTGCCTGGTAGGCGCGATCGTGCTGGTAAACTCACAGATTCCCGGATTCGGCACGTGCCCAGACTATTCGCCGATACAACGCTTCAATAGGACGCGCTTCCTTGGAACGTGGTACGAAATCGAGCGTTACTTCACGGTCACGGAGGTGGCCACTAAGTGTGTCTCGGTGACTTACGAGCAGCGAGCGGATGGGAAGATCTACGTGAGGAATGCGTACACTAACCGGTTGTAAGTAGACGTGAAGATGCGAAGATCCTGGTGGCTAGTGTATGATTTGTGATTGATCACCTAGTAATGGCGTCGAGAGGATCATCTCTGGAGTGATGGATAAGGGCGCTAAAGTGAAGGACGGTCGGTATCAGATCGAGTACACCTCCTTCCCGTACAACTACAACGCGTCCGTGATGGTGCTGGACACGGATTACGACTCCTTTGCCGTGCTGTACTCCTGCAGTTCGTTTGGCCCTGTTGGACACGCCGGTAAGTACTTGAATGCCACTGAGTCGAACAAAAAACTTCATTCTCGTCCATCCGCAGTATCGGCCTGGATGATGGCGCGTGAACGTCTCCCGGGTGGTCCGGTCCTGCAGCGTGCATACGGCGTACTGGACAAGTACAAGATCTCTCGAACGTTCTTCCTGCGAACGAATCAAGAAGCCTGCGTTACGCTAGCCCCACCGGAACCGGCGATCGATCCAACGGAACCAACGACACAAGACGCGCGCCAGGAAGACGTTGTCGTGCGGAACGAGGAAGATCTGCAGCAGTTGCGGAGTGAGATTTTTGCCGCTGGTCCGGTTCCTTCCATTCCGGACGATCCCGCTCTAGAGGAGCATCACTAGTATTGTGATCACTTTCGAAGTTATTTATTTCTTTATTTATGTATCCTATCGTACTCCTAATTGCATCTCTAATAAAGCGACATATCGTCACATTTCGAACAGTAACAATCCCACTCTCACACACTACATTGTTACCAGCGTTTCCAGTATCACACGCGATCTCCCATTTCCCATCCAGCGTCGCTTGTAATGCCGTCGCCAAGTTCATGATCACCTTCGACTTTTGCGTGGCACGACCGATCCGACGGAGGGGACGCCGTGAGCGCGCTTGGGAAACTGGGTCACTAAACCTTCCCGCTCTGTTCGCTCCCTGGTTGAACTTTTCCTTTCGCGCACATCCGCGGCATCCACCTCGCGCCGCCGACGCTTCTTCGCTTTCGAATGCGCTGTGTGCGCGGGTGTAAACAAACCAGTTCCAGCGATACTGGGGGTAGGTATGAAACGGCGCCGTCGCCGGAAAGGCAAGAGAAACGATCTCTCTCACCCTGGGAGGCGTCGAGGCAGACTCTTGTGCAGAGTCTTGCGGAGGTTCAATCACACAGCGAGCGCGCGCTATGCGTGTCATTCGGTCTGGGGAGCGTTTGCCTGCAGTGGACCTGTCGGTGCTGTGATTGATGCGAGTGAGAGTCACGCGAAGAAATGGTGTAGATAAATACAGTCCGAATCGATATGTTTCTCATTTCAGATTTATGGGTTGATTAATATATTCCATTTTTTCATCGCATGTTCAGTTCGTTTTAAACTGGGTTGCTATGGTAACAAGAAATGTGTCGCCCTAATGAAGATCATTTATAGCCAGTGGTTCTATACTTTGCTGAAAGCAAGACAAAAATGTATGCTTATTAAGCAATACAAAGTAAATTAACGGACTAGAATAGTTATAATGTTTTCACTCCAACGTTTAAACTTAAAAGAAATGCGAATTAAATCGCTTGTCAAGAACATTTGGAGACCTAATTCAAGTTTTATTAAATGAATTAAAATATAACGAACGTTGGCTAACTGAAAAGCCGACTGCCTGGAATATGTACGGTTAACTAAATCCGATGACTTCATATGGCATTAGTTGCTACAAGAATTAGGACAACTTGAACCTCACGATACTTTTTCTCCCATTTCAACAACTAAATTGCCCTTTTTGTAGTTTTCCCGGTGTTTACGGTCGTCGTCTAAATGTCGCACGCTTTTATCTGACGTATCATTTTCGCCTAACACGCCTAACCCATCAGCCTGGTCATTAAAAGCATTCGCTCGCTAATAAACACACTTTCTTCGCAGAGATTTCCCGCAGGTTGTGCTTCTACCGAAACCTACAACGCCCACCAAATATGGGTCAGCGTCGTTTGTCCGCTAACGCAATCTGTTGTACATGCATAGATGACATACCTACCTCTTTCACTCGCTAATTACTCGCCATTTTGGAGGTGGCTTGAACTTGGTGGAGAGGTTGGGTTTCTTGGAAGAAAAAATCTTCCCCAGTAGCAATTGCAAGTTCAAGCTCCGCTGTTTAATGCTATGGTATCCAAACTGTCCTCATTAGGGTGCCATAAAACAATGAAACAATTATGCTACAGCCAGACGTGCACGTGCACGTGGAAAAGAAACATTGAACCAAATTAAACTACAAACGGTGTGCAGTTCACCTGGATCATCTAGTACACGACGAAGAGTTAACTTTGGACGACACTTCCAACATGGTACGAGCGTATGGCAGAACTTGCACCACAGCAATGCTAATTATGCTTCTGTTATGGCGATTTACAGTTGCGGGAGAACAGTTTTTGGTCATTTTTTCACGCTGCTTTTATGGAGCTTTTCGTAAGCGACCGTTCTGTCTGAAGCTCAATCAAACGGTACCGAAAGAGTTGGGTGAGATGCATTTTTTGTTTACCTCTCGTAGCGTTTCTTCGATGGATGGGCTAATTTGGAGCCACACCTGCATGTTCGTGCTGGGCCGAGCGAGATAGAGAGCTGTGAGCAATCAGAGTCGTGGCTGGTCCGGTAAATGAACTTTAATCGAATGTTTTGTTTCTGTTTCTTCCACTCTTCCGAAAACAACAACGAAGCGTACGCTGCCACGAAAATTAAGAGGTGAAGATCAACGTAAACGTGGTCCGGGCCGCGTCACTCGGTAGCCCTCGTTCATCCCTCCTCCGCTGGCGTGCGAGCTGCAGCCTCGCTGGGAAGGTCTAAATTCCGGCAGCAAGTCGCGAGATGCGTTCATTCCCCAGCGAGACGTACACGCGAACGGACCGCGACGAAAACGCGAAGTAAAACGTGACTCAAACGTGTGATAAAGCAAGGCGCCAGCGTTGATAGTGATAGTGTTGAGGGCGGAGAAATAAACGCAACCAGTGCAATTGAGATCGGCGCGTGTGAAGTTACTAGCTACTGATCGTTACGTCAGTCGATCAAAAATTGTATCTGTGTGTGAGAAGAATTTCGTTCAGAAGCTGACGTGATCGCATAATAACAACCCCTGTACGAGTTCATAAGGCGGAGTACGTTACGCACAGTGATCAAATAACGCTCAATTTGCGATCGTGACAATCGGAAACCACACAGACGTGCGTGCTCCAAAGACAGGTGGAAGTACTTTCCGACCCATCTAGAAGTGAGCTGCAATACAATGGTTGCCATTGGGTATGTCTTCAAGGTTACGTTTGGGGAGATCTCTGTTCGGGAAGAATCCATCAGACGGTGATGTTTCAGTTTATGATGAAATAGCTAATAGGCTCCAGAATGTTTGGAATGCGTCATACAATGATGGAGCTATCAGCGTAATTGCCTTTTGGTGTCTACAAACAAGATTGGAGATAGGCAGATTGAGTTTCGCTGTAAAGTTGATGGTCGTTGGAGTAAAGAGATTTGACATTAAGAGAGTTATTTTCTTTTCATTAGAGAATAAAGTATGCGAGTCTATACACATTGTGTATTTGGAAGTTTAGTAGATTTAGTAGATGATTTGTTTAACTTGACAAAGGTTTTTGTTTCTCAAATTTTCAAGTTTTCTTTTTTGTATAAATTAGTGAAATTAACTACAAAACATGTACTTAGAACGATAAATTGGGTTGCTAAAGATTATGCAACTAGTGATAGATCAAGTAAAAGGAAACAAGTCAGGTTTTACCACAATGTCTAGCGGAAATCACCACCAAACCCGTTCAAAAACTGAGCTGCTAATTGAATAACTACGCTGGCTGTAGCGTGTCAACAACCTCTAATCAAACAACAGGCTACACGCTGGCATCCCTTTGCGGACACCATATATGGACGTACCGGGAGGCAGGAACCGGATCAAAACGCACACACAAAACCCACTCAAATTGCATAATGAAAAGTAAACCAAACGCGACGGACAGAAGAGGCCGAAAAAAAGCCATCCATTCAAATTCGACTGCTGACGTCTCGATTGCATGCAGCACGTCAACGCTCCGTGCGCTGTTTGGTTTGATAAGATATTTGAAAATCATAGGCAAACCGAAAACAAATCCGTGACGTGTGCGCCGTGGTCTCCCACCCGGCCCGATCGGCCCATTACAACATCGACATCACCTTCATCCAGCATCGGAGGTTACCGGAGGTTCGATCATAACTCAGCGCCAGTCTGGGCCTCGCGCCCGGCCACATTATCTTCGCCTTCCTTCGCCGGGCAAGATGCACACGAACACGTGTTACGGGGAAAGAGAAAAACGAAGCTTTAAATTTCCTCCTTTTTTCGTTTCATAATATCCCAGCCGCGGGTAATTTGGAGAAGCAAACTCAATTCCAAAAGCCACCCCTGTTCGGAGCGCGCAGCGGGCGCCACGGCGTTCAATGCACTCCGAACGTAACGCTGGTTTTCGTGGCGTTTTTGGCAAACCGTGTGAGGCTATCAGGCAAGAAATGCTTCAAACTTGGCGGAAATTAAATCACCCCGTGTGATCCATTACAAATCAGCTTTGAGCCGTACCACACAGATAAGAGAATGATGCGGTACGGATACTAAAAAGAGTACTTAATTGCCTTTTTGTATGTGATTTTCCAAAAAAAACATGCCTTCCGATACGTACACCTTCTATGGACGAATCAATCAATCTTGTTCACAAACCCGGCCGCCTTCATTATTGTTCAACATTCATCAGGCAGGCATGCGTCCCATTAAGCCCTTTCATCATTGGAGACTAGGGTAGTGGGAAAACAAGACAATTTTCAAATGGTCAAGACCTTGTGGCAACAACTAATCGTTTATTTTTTGGTTTTGTTTTGGAGGGAGTATACATACTCTCCACAGCGTGGTAAATCGCTCCTAATTTTCCTTTTACCTGTGAACGTTGCTACACCCTCCAAACCCGAAACTAATTCCACTCGCTCGTGTATCGCGATCGGCGATCGTATACTCGCCCGGATCGATGATGAAAGCCAATCTTCGGTGAGTTTATCGCACGCACGTGCACTTCAAACACGCGTTTGATCCGTAAAATTGGGCACTTTGCACGCGGTTGTCTTCTCGGCTAAATTAAGGTCGCCAGAGACAATGGCCAGAGGGGAAGACGCAACTCATCATTTCCATGCTTTCTCTTTGGGGACATGGTTTGTATCGTGACAAGAGATTGACGCTCATTGTGACAACTCATTATGGAGGCCACACATCGAGGCGCCGCGTTTACCCCACAATTAGACACCTAATTAAGGTTGCTAACTAATGGCCTCTCTTCGCACATCATTTTCTTTAAACTCACTCAAGCATACCGCGCTGGAGCACGATCAGTATCTGTCTCGTGGCGATGATCCTCTGCGTGGAGGCACAGGTGCCAGGCTTCGGGCAGTGTCCCAAGATACCGGTGGTGGAGAACTTTGACACCTACGCCTATCTGGGCCGTTGGTACGAGCAGGAAAAGTATCCCTTCTTGTTCGAGCTGGGCGGAAAATGCATCACGGCCGATTACTCGCTGAATCCGGACGGCACGATCGGTGTGCTGAACACGCAGAAAAATTCGCTGTAAGTAGAAGCAAAGCAGAGATGCTACGGATTCGGTTTCAAACTTTTGGATGTGTCTTTTTCCCCAGAACGGGCAATGAAAACAGCATCAGCGGATCGGCTCGCATCGTACAGTCCGCCAAACTGGCTGTCAAGTTCCCTAGTGCACCCTGTAAGTAGCATGCTCCAAGGGACATCACTTTGTAACATCGACTAATTAGCATTAATTGTGACAGTTAACGTCGAGGCACCGTACTGGGTTGTTGGAACCGATTACAAATCCTACGCCGTCGTTTATGCGTGCTCCGATCTCCGTGGGCTTATCAGTGCTAGTAAGTTCCGGTCAGAAACCGAACAAGCGCTCATTTAACTCATACACTTGTAATCCCATTCCCAATAACAGAGGTAGCCTGGATTTTGACCCGCAAACGGCATCCGGATATCGAAACGATGAAGAAAGCGTACGCCGTGCTGGACAGTGCCAAGATCTCGCGGGCCTATCTGACCCGTACCGACCAGAAGAACTGTGGCGAGGAGCTGAAGAAGGTCAGTAAAGGTATATTCAAAACGACGGCCATTAAGGGCTGAGCCGCGCATGACGGTGTCAGATGATGAAGCCCCTCTGCGCTCATCGTCATCGTGATCCACTAGCATTACACTGAACTGGTAGAATTAGTTTGAAATATATCGTAAGCAAACTTTAATATTGAACTTATGGAGTCGTTTTTTAGTTTGAGAAAAAACAGAGTTACAACGAATGATGCATGTGGTTCCCTTCTTAACGAATTCCAGATAATGCGCATTTTTTTAAAAATAAACATAAGGTACCAAAACATAATATTCCAAACATGAAACACTTAAAATGTTCAACGAAATTATATATAGGATTATAGCAACGTATGCCATAATTCAAGATTCAAACAAACGTCGAAGCCTTCAGCTGTCAGTAGGGGCTTTGTTTGTTTACGTTTTGAATCACGGCGTAAACACTGCGAACACACGAAACGGAGTGTTGTGCTGTTTACTTTTCGTTACACGGTGCCCTCCTTCACAAACATTCCAACCCAAAAACGATGGACCCAACCGCCTACCGGGCTCTGCACGAGGGCCAGATGGAAAACAACAACGGAACGACCGCCCTGAACGTGTTCGCGCACATTGCACCGCCCGTGTTCAGCGTGTTCCACACGGTGCAGCTCATTGCCGTGGCCGGCGTGACCCACATTCCTCTTCGGTTTCTGATCGAATTTTCCTTCATCATTGTGCCCTTCATCCTGCTCGTGACCGTGCTGCACCCGATGGCACTCAACATAACACTGACGCTGCTCGTGCTGTCCACGATATCGGCCGTACATCAGATGCGGCACCGGCTGCACCTGGTGCCGTTCGTACAGGTGCCCGGAAAATCGCCACAGTTTCTCACCTGCGTCCGTGCGCTGGTGAACCTTACGACGGCGGTTTGCATTCTGGCGGTAGACTTTCACTGCTTTCCCCGCGAACTTGCCAAAACGGAAACGTTCGGTTACGGGCTCATGGATATCGGTGTGGGATTGTACGTGTTTAGCAATGGGATCGTGTACAAGGTGCGTCCTGCGGAGGAAAGGCGTCTTAGCGGGGCTAGAGTGTGGAAGGTTCTGTCCGGAACGGCGCCCCTTCTGCTGCTCGGCTTCGCACGCTTCTTCCTCACCAACGAGCTCGACTATCAACTGCACGTTTCCGAGTACGGTGTGCACTGGAACTTCTTCATCACGCTCGCCTTCATAAAGCTCGCCGGTACGCTCATCATGGACGTGGTGCACGATCCGGAGGTGATCAAATTCGTCGCCATCACGCTACTCTGTTGCCACGAAATGATGCTCCATCTGGGGGTCTCCCGGTACGTGCTAAGCACCGACACGCAACGCATCACATTCTTCTCCGCCAACCGGGAGGGTATCGTCTCGCTCCCGGGCTACCTCGCACTCTTCCTTGCTTCCGTTTACCTCGGGTGGGTCGTGCGGCCCTCGGAAGAAATAACGCTCGCGAAGAAATTCCTGCGCCGTGCGATCAAAATCGCCCTCATCGCGGCCGTCTGCTGGAAGATGATCTACGTGTGCGAGGACATGTTCGGCATCTCGCGGCGCCTCGCCAACATGGGCTATTGCTTCTGGATACTGGCGATCGGGAGCAGCGTCACGGCGCTGTGCATGTTTTTTGAGCTGTTCGTGTACTTCGTGCGCTTCGAGGAACCGAAATCGCCCGATCAGATCATGAAAACGGATGACTTCTGCATTCCGTACGTGCCACTGGTGCTGCAGGCGATCAACGCGAACGGGCTGTTCTTTTTCCTCATCGCCAACGTGCTGACCGGGTTGGTGAATCTTGTGTTCCAAACGTTCCTGCTAGGAACTGCAGCGGCACTGACGATCATCGCCTACTACATGCTGATGCTGTGCGTCGTTGTTAGCTTCCTGTACGTTAACAAAGTGAAGCTAAAGATATGGTAAAGGGAGCTGAGCACCCATTTAAACTACATTCTAGTCATTGGCGGCCATTGTTGTAAATTGAACTAAACAAAATTCTATTATCCAAAGTGAAAATAAACACAAGTATTCATCGTCATCAGAAAGAGTGGGAATGAAACACGAGGAATAAAGCATTAGTTTAACGTTTATAGGAGTATCTCACGGTTTAATTTCTTGGTACAGCGTGATTTGTTTTTGGACTGAAAATACTGTTCACATCGCGCATATTGATAAAAACGAAGCCTTTTAGATCCTTTTGTTTCGGTTAATGCTTCATACACTAGGAAAGCTTTATAAAAATAGCAAATAAATAAATAATAAATGCAATTGGGCTTACTGTGGGCTGCTCTAAAATATGACGGGGCAAAAATGGTAAAAATATCAGTTCAATATAATTTGCGCGATCTGTTTGGAATGGTTTATCCAAGACGAGCACATTCATTGTACAAATGATGAACATGTTCTTCTCAAACA